>CM053785.1:990671532-991271532 GCA_028749045.1 Cupressus sempervirens | reverse complement strand
CTGTGGTTGCCTAGTTCAGAAGGTAGTGTCTACCAAGTTCACTCAGGCATTGAAGGAAAGTATGTAGAAAATGAGTGTTAACCAAGCTCACTTAGTTAATGAAGGAAAGTTGGATGGAACTAGTGCTAACCAAGCTCACTTAGTTGCCAAAGGATTTTCATGAGTTTGCAGTGTTAACTGAGCTTCTATTGGTTAACAAAGGAAACTATTTTTGAGTTAGTTTATACCGAGCTAAGTTGGCTAAAAAGGATTTTCTTATCTTTCCATGTTAAGCTTAATTGATTTATCTATTCATTTCAGCTGACTAAGGTGATGAATATTAATTATTCTAAGTTTTATTTGAGCCAACTTGACAAAGTGGAAGATATAAGTATAAGTTCAAGTTTGTGATTTCAAAGAGTGTGGATGTGAAATCATGAAGATGTTATTGAAGATTTAATGATGAGAAGAGGAAGAAAACTTAAAGAATAAGTAGAATATCCTTGTGAAATAGGAAAGAAATATATGATTAGGAAGGATCAAGTATAAGCCAGAACAAAGATATGTAATAAACAATTTAGTTGCATTCAAAATAGATAATCTCATTATTACTCTTTAACGATTGTAGTAGTAATCTAAATCTACTAACAGAGTTGTCTTAATATCTATTTGCAAATCCTCTAACAAGGTGGTAGTTCTATTGAATTATCTACAAACCTCTAACAAGGCCACTCCTAATAGGGTGATTAAATCCATTCACAAAGTCACAAATAACAGTGTGTTTTGTCACCTTTAACAGGGTTGGCTCCTAATGGGGCTTACTTTAGCAGAGTGAAAAATAGTAACTAGTTGCAATTGGTGATTTTTTTGAAATTGAGTTTCCATATTAAATCCTGGTGTCAAATGTGTTCAAGCTATTTTCTTTTATGCGTTTTCAACTAAGTTAAAGTAATGGAAATCTCATATAACATCTTAAGTTTATATGTTAAGCATTTACCGAGTTACAACATTTTGTATGTGTTTACCAAGCTTTGACAATATTAGTTTTTAGTTTGCACTTTGTACTAACATCTAAGTGATCTAGGATTTATTTTAGTAGTAATTGATTCACCCCTCCCCTCTTAGTTACTCCTTGTTGGTGCAAATAACAATTCACTATTTACACTTTACTTAAGTTTACTTAGGTTAATGCATTATTTTATTATTTATTAGTTAGTCACTTAGGAGTATGCATACTCATCTAAGTTGTCTTGTTGACAACATAGGAGTTAGCAACTCTTTTATGCACATGGTTTCTACAACATAGAAGTTAGCATCTAATTTAAGAACATGGTGTCTACAACATCTCTATATGAGATACACCTCATGATACTTATCCTCTCATTGATGCACATACATTCATGCACAATGGAGGATAATCCACTTCTGGTGGATGTGTTCTTAGTTGTCATGATTATTTCCTAGCTCATTCTAGACACATTCTAGATGCATCTTAGAGGCCTTTATATACAAGCACTCCTAGTGTGTATTGTACAATATAGAGCATTCTTATTATTGTTATATTGGTGATCCCAAGCCAAATTCTTACATGGTATCAGAGCTGAGGGAGATTTTTTTCACATAGTCATTGAAGACCTTGTTGCTTCATCTCTCAAAGGGACTTGATTTAGATCCAGAGCATCTACAATCATTGGGAGTTTCTAGAGTTAGAGAATACCTCACAATTGTGTTTGGAGCATTAATTTGGTGAAAATTGACTATAAATACACCTATATTGGTCCATAATCAATCTTGAGGCAATTTTTTTTTGCAAACTAACACATAAAGGCCCAATTTTCAAATCTAGTATGGTCATTTATTGGATCTTTTAATTTATTTTCCAAATCAAAATTTTTCTCTGCAATTTCTATTTTTGGAGCTATTTTTTAGAAAAAAATTTGGCCTATACGACCTACAGAGAATTTTTTTTGCAGGAACTGGGCAGTGAAACCCTAGCCCCTGTAGAGAATATTCTTGAAACATTCGATATGCATTGTATTTTGGGGCAAATATTCCAAATTTTGCATTGGCCAACACAATTTGGCAGATGGTACACAAATCTGGCTAACAACTGAGTGACTGCATTGAAGAATTTGGCTTCACATAACCCACGATAAGTGAAATACCCAACACTAGTGGCCAACTCACTGTAGGTTCTTTTATTTTATCTCTAGGAGCCTTTACATTTAAAAGACTACATCTACATTTCCACAGTCAATGTGAGATTTTAATTTCATTGCCATCAATTAACACTCTTACCGCCAGTCTGATCAAAGTCTCTTGCTAATGCTGCATTTCCCCCATCGACATATCCTTGGTGTTGTTCATACCTCTTGTGGCATGTTTTCAAAATTTTTGTGCCAATGTAGTTGCCAACTTGACACAAACCCTCCACACTATCTAAATAGTCATGTTAGTAACACATCAACACCACACACCTCTGCCATCTTAGAGTACAACATTAACACATGTCACCCAATCACTTGCACATTTGCTGACATCATCACAGGCCATACAAGTTTGTACAACTACTGACATCAGTGTGACATCACTTGCCATGTCATTAGAGAGGCCAATTTTTTGTTGACATCATCTTTTTAGGGTGTTAAAATTGATAGTTGTTTGACCATCATTTCTAGGTAAATTTGAACTGCTACAAAGGTCATTTGACTGTCAAATTTAACCTCATGTTTTCCTCTCTAGACACCTCTCTAGATTTAGTTTTTATTTGATAGTCTAACTTTGAGAGCCCATAACTCAATCATCCAAACTCCAAATTAGGTGCATTTTTTTGATTTTGGGTAGAATTTCTTGAACTTTTCAGTGGTGCTACTCTTTTCTGGTTTTGGTGTATGGATTTGTCAGAAATAACATTTTTTTGATAACTATACTTGTCCAATCCTACATTTTGCAACTTCAAACACTCTGTATGGGCTCATCTAGACTCCAAAATAGGTTTTTTTTTTTTGAAAGTACATATTTTTTCATCTATTTTCCAGATCTCCAATCACATTATAGGCTTGTGTTGAAAAATTACCACTTTTATAAATAGGTCCTATTTTACATTGTATTGCTTTAAAGTTCTAATTTTAACTTCAAAAGGAGGTTGTAAATAGTAAAATTAGAAACCCACTTTTTCCATTTTGACAAGTGGCCTATTGTAAATGCACTAAATATAAAGTGCCAAAACCTTTCATTTGGCTTTTTTTTTTTATTGAGTGAAAAAGGGGGGTGTGTATTATGTTTTGTGTCTCCTTGATATTGTTCTATTGCATTATGGGTTCTTTTTCAAAGTTAACTCCACATAATTATTCTACTTGGAAAGAAAATATAAAGGAACCATTGGTTGAAAAAGGTTTACTGTGTTATGTAACTGGTGCAACAAAGAAACCTCCTGCAGATGCTAATGAGGCTTGAAAAGAAGACTAGGAATCCAAACAAGAATTGGCCCTAGGAACCTTGCTTAAGAATAGCATAGATCCCATCAAATATTATGTTAGTAAACTTACCAATCCAATAGAAGTTTGGGCTAAACTTGAAGCATTGTATGGGATTGTAGATGAAGACATAGCCTACACCATTAACGAAAAACTTCTCAAAGTTGGATCTTAGGAATTTTGACACCATCAAAGATTATCTTACCCAAGTAGACATGTTTAAGGCACAAATTAAGGATTGTGGTGAAACCATCAAAGATGGAAAGATGATCAAACATATAATGATTCATCTTCCACCTGAATATGCTCCTTTTGTTTCTAGTTATAATACTCAAAAATTAATGATGGATAATGCCTACACTAAGCCATCATTTGAGAAATTTTTACAAATTATAGTCTTAGAATGTGACAATTTAGGAGTATGGGAATCCTCTAGTCTTCCAAGACCAAAGCCTTGGTAGCTAATGAAGGGAATTCAAGTGGTAAAAACTCCAACTAGAAGAAAAAGTAGTGGAAGGCTAAGCCACAAGATGACACACAACATTCCTCCTCTAAACAACAATCTTCCTTACATGAATCTTCTTTCGCTCAACAATATTCCTCACAGAAAGGCAAGTCTTTTTCCAAAAATAACCAGAAGGGGAACAACTCCAAAGAAAGGGAGAAGAAAACTTGTGCCTATTGTAAGAAGAATGGTCATGATGAATATGAGTGTAAGGATAAGTAGATTGATGAATTGGTAAACCTAATGAGGAAAAAAAATTTATGTACCAAATGCCTATAAGGATAAGGGATCTTCAACCACTTCAAAAGGTAAGGGAAAAGCTTTGGTAGCAAGTACAAACAATGCTAAGGAATGGATTCTTGATTCAGGAGCTACACATCATATGGGTGCTTCAAGGGAGCATTTTTCCTCTTTGAAACCATCAAATATACCTTACATCTATGTGGGAAATGACACTCAAGTGTAAGTTAAAGGGAAAGGGAATGTTGAGTTGGACAATAAAGTCCTCAAAGATGTTCTTCATGTTCCCAACCTTAGCACAAACCTTCTTTCCATCTACCAAATAACTCACTATGGATGTGGCAACAAAGTGGAGTGTCTTCCTAATACAATTGTGGTGAAAAATATCAAGGATGATTCTATGGTGGTGGTTGGAAAGGCTAATCATGAGACACGACTTTATTCTTTTTCTCATTTTGTGTGTAAGTCCACTTCCCTTTTCTTGTTGACTCATTCTTATTCACAAAGTAAACTATGCCATGAGAGATTTGAACATCTCAATTATCACTACCTTCAACAACTTAGCAACAAGGATATGGTCATTGGTCTATTTCAAGTCAAGTATTTAGAGTGTATTTCTAGGTTGTGAAGCAAGAAAGCATCCTGAAGAGAAATATGACAAGGGGAAGTCTTGGAAGGCTACTATTGTTTTGAATTGGTTCATACTGATAAAGCTAGCCAATTTCTAGTGCCATCTTTTAGTAAGGCTCCCTAGTTTTCACCTTTATTGATGACTTCTCATGCTACACTTGGGTCTTCTTTCTTGCTCATAAGAGTGAAGTATTTGATAAGTTTATCACCCTCAAACATCAAGTTGAGAAAAAAATAGGGAAATCCATCAAGACTCTATGAACAAATAATGGTAGGGAATATGTTAACTCCAGGCTTATAAACTTTTGCACTCATGAGGGTATTGATCTTCAAAATTTAGTTGCATACATGCCACAAAAAAATGGTTTTGCTGAAAGGAAGAATAGAACCCTTAAGGAGATGACCACTTGTATGCTTCAACATAAGTCTCTAGATCAAGTGTTTTTGGTAGAAGCCATGTGTTGTACTAATTACATCCAAAACAACTGTCCCATAAGGCCTTAGATGGAATTACACATTTTGAGGCTTGGTGTGATAAAAAAGTAGTTTTGATAAACTTTAAAGTTTTTGGTTGTCTAGCATGGGCAAGGATACATCCACAAAAGTGAAAGGCATTAGAACATCAAATAAAACCCTGTATATTTGTTGGATATCCTGACCATCTTAAGACATACAAACTCATGGATCCAGAGACACATGAAATCTTTTTTGAGAGGAGTGTTCACTTTGAAGAAACTTGTCCAAGTTTGGCTTCTTCAACTCCTCCTTCCTCCTTCGTGGAAAGTGATAATAGTGATGATAGTGACTCAGAAGATGACATTCCTTCAACTTTGACTTGCAAGACACCACCTTTGCAGGGTCCACAAACAATTGATGACATTCCTTCTTCTTCCACTAAACCTTGTTGGGCATAGAAAAATATTAATTTAGTAGGTTCATTGGTGGAGAATCAGTCAGACACTTGGAGGACAAGTCATAGCACAAATCATTTCCATAAGCTTATATTTCCATTTCTTTAGATCCATAGTCATTTAAGGAAGCATCAGGAATTTAAGAATGGGACAAGGCTATCGAGGAATAATATAACTCTTTGATGAGAAACAATACTTGGCACTTAGTTCCCCTTCCTAAGGAAGAAACTTGGTTCGATGTAAGTGGATCTATCAAACCAAATTTGTAGTAGATGGAAGTGTGGATAAGCATAAGGCTAGACTAGTTGCCAAATGTATCTCACAAGTTCCTAGCATTGACTATACCAAAAATTTTGCACCAATCACCAAGATGAACTCCATTCACTTGACACTAGCTATTACTACAACTCATGGTTCGATTCTATATCAGATGGATGTAAAGAGTTCCATTTTGAATGGTGATCTTCATGAGGAGATTTATATGAAGCAGCTATAGGGGTTCATATAGGATTCTACTATGGTTTGCGGAATGAAGAAGTCTATCTATGGTCTTAAGTAGGCTCCTAAGGCTTGGTATGCCAAGATGGATTCCTTCTTACTCTCAGCAAGATTGACTAGGTGCTATTCTGATTCAAATGTCTACATTCTTCAAAGGGATGACCCACACTTGATACTCGTGCTTTATGTAGATGACTTGATCATTATAGGAAGTACTTCATCCATCATTACCAATGTCAAGACCTCATTATAGGATATATTTTCTATGATAGACTTGGGTTTATTACATTATTTCCTTGGTATTGAGATCACACAATCTTCATCAAGGATCACACTTTCTCAACCCAAGTATGTTCTTGACTTGCTTTCTCATTTTCACATGAGTGACTATAAGCCTACTCCTACTCTCTTTCATTTAGATGTCAAGTTAGAGGCCAAGTGTACAGCTACACTTGTTGATGTTACATTGTACAAAAAATTGGTTGGGAGTCTCATCTAATTGACACATACACACCTTGACATAGCTTATGTAATTGGCACAGTTTCTTGCTTCATGCAAGAGCCACATGAGCTTCATTGGAAGGCCATCGAGCACATCTTGCACTACATACAGGGTACACATACACATGGGATACATTATGCAATAGGTACAAGACTTCATCTGGTTGGATATTTAGACTCAAACTATACAGGGGATCTTGATTCTCATAAGTCTACTTTGGGTTACATGTTTCACCTTGATTCTAGCCCCATTTGTTGGCAGAGTAAGAAAAAAAATACTATTGCTCTTTTTTCAACTGACGCTGAGTATCGAGGAGCTATCAATGTAGCTACAAAGGCTCTTTGGTTACAACACATCCTAGAGGATTTTTGATTTGATCTACCTAAACCTATAGTCATACATTGTGACAATTAGAGTGCTATTGAGATCTAAAAAAATCTAGTTTAGCATCACCAGACCAAACACATTGAGGTTCATATGCACTACATTAGAGAGCTGATCCATGAGAATATCATTGCATTATATAGTATTGTCCTACAATAGATTAGGTCACAGATATCTTCAACAAACCCTTCATTGAGGTCAAGTGTATACATTTGTAAGATCTCTTGGGGGTGTGGGATGTTGTAGAAAGGGGAGCCCCTTGACTTTCCTCTTCTTTCTTCTGGGAGGGATCTTTTCCTCATTTGAGGTCTTCTTCTCTCTCATCTTCTTTATTGTACTTATCTCTCTTTTTGGAGGAGGGCTTTTCCCATGACGTTTTACCTCTTTCTCCACTTTATGAGAGGTTGCATTGTATCACATTGTATGTAGAGCATTGCTTTTGTACATGGGTACCTAACATGGCCTCATGGCTTGGACCCATCATGCATTTGTGAGCTTAAGTGCATTCCCCTAAGTTGCACTTAAGGGGGGTGTTGGTGTAAATAAGTATTCACTATTTACCCTTTACTTAAGTTTACTTAGGTTAATGCATTAATTTATTATTTATTAGTTAGTAACCTAGGAGTATACGTATTCATCTGAGTTGTCTTGTTGACAACACATGAGTTAACAACTCTTTTATGTACATGGTTTCTTCAAAATCTCTATACAAGATACATCTTGTCATACTTATCTTGTCATTAATGCATGTATATTCATGTACAATGGACGATAATCCACTTCTAGTGGATGTGTGCTTATTTGTTATGCTTATCTCCTAGCTCATTCTAGACACATTCTAGATGCATCTTAGAGGGTTTTATATATAGGCACTCCTAGTGTGTATTTTATAATGGAGAGCATTCTCATTATTGTTATACTAATCATACTTTGGTCCAATTTTGTACTAGTGTTTGAGCCTCTTGATCTTGGTGTTATTTTGCCCCAAGGAAAATTCTTACACTCCTCCTATATTTCCAACAATAGTTTAATAATGCATCCATTTAGATTAATTATTTTTTCTTATTCTTATAATAATCTTACATACATTTAGACTAATCTTTCATATCTCATATAGCTTAAAATCCTTTGTTCTAGAGGTCTAGTTGCCCGCCTCTTATTTTGAGAGAAAAAGAAAAATCCTTCTAGTTAGAAGGCAATAGGTTGAACTATTGGATTACTTGAATGAATAATCTCATATTGATTTTATGATGATCTTACAGATAATGACCATGTTAAATTGTGTGTGAGGATCTGTGGCCTGCATTTCACATATACAGGTAGAGAAGACAGTAATCTACATCAAATTAGGAGGCACACAAAGGTGAATAACTGAACTCAAAGATATAGATGGCATGAAACACCAAAGCCTAAAGAGCTAATCAATTGAATGAAGGAAGTATGAGAAACAATAGAAGAACCCCCCATAATGCTGAAAAGGGTGAGGTGATAGGAAACTGAGAAAGTGGGCCAATAACTCTTGCAAGAAAGAAAGAACCAAGAACATCGAGAGTGAGGAAGAGGTACAGACACCTATAAAGACACACGTCATTGATACATCATGGGGTTAATGTCATGGAAGGGACACTCACTTGATAAAGAAAGATGGCTCTAAAAGGAAAACAACTATCCCCCCCCATGGCACTTTATAATGTAGTGCAAGTAAAATAAGTCACAATGATGAACAAGATCCTGAAATGTAAGGAGTGGCACTTTATCTCAATGTGTTCACATAAATGTGCTTAAAATAATATCAAAAATGATTAGAAAGGGAAAAGAGATATTACAATAGACAATATATCCCAAAAGAAGAAATCCCATGCCACAAAAATGATCCCTAGACATAAAACACCCAAGATATCCACCATAGTATAATAAAGCAAAAACTATAATAGAAAGAGCTTGGAGTAGAATCTGAAAGAAAAACTAGCATTTCTAGAAAGAGAACTGAACAAGGTTTCCAAAAATATAATGTTTTCAAAAAATGGAGTTGGGATGCTCAAGGTATGCCCTCTAGAGTGAAAAATAGAACACCCAGCTTTAACTACCCAAACAAGCAACCAAACTGCATCAAAGCCCAAAAATTCATGTGCCATTATCTCCTCTCCAAACTAGCTTTTTGGTGCTTCTTTCAAATAAAAAAAAGACCTCATTTTTCTTAAAATACGGCCAAAAAACTAATAGTTGGTCTAAGTTGGTCTAAAAGGGGACCTAAAGGGCATGCAAGCGGGATGATGTAGTGTTGATGTTAGTTGGTCACTGCATTAAAATGATAGACTGGTAGCCATCATAGAAAAAGACTGTCACATGGCATGAAGGATTTGAGCAATATGCAAAACAAATCCATGAAGCCCTCGAATACTTGCATGTAAAAAACCTGACACAGAGAAGAAAAAGACAAGAAGAGGAAAGAGTTTTCTCTAAAAAATATGCAAATGAATTCTTAGAAAAAAAAAGATAAATGATAATTTAAAAAAAATCTATCCTTATAGAAGGAGATTGAAACCCAAAAATGGTAACCTAAAAGGTAAAATCCATTTAATAATTACTAATTAATTATTAAAAGTGAATGCAAAAGGTGCATAAAGAGAAATCTTAAGAAGAGAGAAAAGGTAATTTAATAAATGAAACTGAATTAACGTTTTTCTCTAACAGATCAAACATGAGGAAAATAAGAAATATACCTGCCATCCTAACCATCAAAATCTCCTTAAATCAAAATATTTTTTAGAGATGTTCCATTCCAAGTAAATCATATTCTACATAGGCCACAATTGATAGTGTTATCTCTATTAAACTTTGGTCATTATTAATCACTTAAGTTTAAAATTACTAGACTAAGCGACAACTCTATTATCTGATTTCCAAAAAATTATTCATGCATAACAAGCTCATGATTGGAGAAAGTTAGGAGAACATTAATCTAGATTCTTTTTTACATTATATGACCTTTTATATCCCATTTACTCGATCATTATTAACTATTAGATCTTAATTAGATTATGCTGAATTTTTTTTTGTTTTTTTGTTGAAATTTGTAGTAAAGTATATCCTCTATCTTAGGGTAGGGATATTTCCTTACTTATATTCTTCTCTATAATTTTTATCTACTCCTCTAATAATGGTATTATGTTCCTAAAAATGACTCGCAATGGATCTAGATTCCATAAAATAAATACTTTAAATACTACCTTAGAAACTCCACTTTAAGTCATTTAAATCATAACTCATCATATCATAACAACTTATCTTTTATATTAATCTTGTAGAATTTAAATTAAGATATAAATTCCTTCAAGATCCTATGTATATCTAATATACATACTAGTTGAACATGTATTTTGATACAGGAGCATCCTGGGTGTAAGAGCAATCTTGCATCACCCAAAAATCTTTCCTTTATGTTACTTTCATAATGGTGTCTCAATGCAGAGTTGTTGTTTGTGGAGGATTTCTACTTAATAAGTCATTCATATGAGCTTAGAATTTTTTAATTTCATATGAGGGGGTTTATCTTGGATATATCAGCCTACTAGTTGAGGCTTGGGGCTATATCAAGAGTATTCGTGAAGTTATTATGGATTTTTGGTGTGTAATTTTGGTAGAAAAACTTCAAGTTCAATTTTGAAGGCCATAGAGGCTTTAGATGTGCTCCAAAATGAGGCTGACTAGAGCTTACACCAATTAGGCCTTATTGATTAGAAGCTAAGGATTCTAGAATGGTGTTATAACAGCCAATTGGGCTAATTATTTGCAAGTTATGGTCTTATGAAGTTGGGACAAATGAAAATTTCAAAATAAATATCATAATTTTTTTGTGTTGACTCTATATGCAATTTTAGAGTTGGTTGACCTCAAGGGTTAGGGTTTGATGTTTAGAAACTTCTTGAATGATGGAAAATTTCCTATATAGAGAATGTTCATATATTTTCTAGGACAAATCTAGGTAATAGTTTGCAACTATATCTTGCAAATTATTGTAAGGAAGGAGCTCGTGTGGGTTTGCATATCATACTTCAAAAGTCTACAATTTTACATTTTTTGCAATATAAGAAGCCCATATTTTGTTCTCACAAATTGTTCTTATTTCTTTATTTTTGTTATCTTTTTATGGTATTAAGGGGTGAACCCTTCATCAAGTGGTATCAAAATAGGAGTTCCTAAGTGTTTGTTAAGATTATTAACTATGAGGAAGTTTGCACCAGGACCATGGTTGGGTTATGTGTGTCGGCATATCATCAATTGTGAGGCAATTTATACTAGAGTTTCAATACAAGCACAAAAATGCCTACACAAAGAGAGCCTAGTAGAAGAGTCTTCGGTATTACGCCTGAGGGTTTTAATTCCCTCCAAAGAAAAATGAAAGAATTGGAAGAATAAATGCTCATAGGAATAAATATTTTTGTGAGAAATGAAAGAGAGGATGAAGGAGAAGAAGAAAATGCTAAAGAAGAGGTAGTTCTGAACCCAAAAGAAGAGAGGATTTTTAGGGCCATATCCCAGATTGGGAAAAGACCTAAGTTTAAGGTTCCCACATTTTTGGGAAATCTTAAACTAGAGGAATTGATCAATTCGAGCAATGAATTAGAAGAACACTTTGACTATGGAGATTTTCCGGGATCCTAATAGGGTCAAGTCTAAAGAGGCCAAAATGAATGGTCATGCAAAGATCTAGTGATAAGAGATTCAATTAGAAAAAAACTAAAGAGGAAAGGATAAAATTACAAGATGTAATCAGATGATAGATAAATTGAATTTATAGTTCATTACTATGGATTATGAGCTTGATTTACTAAAGAAAATGAAAGGGTTGAAGCAAGTGAGAAGCTCTATTCAAGCGTATACTAAAGAGTTCTACCAAGTTATCATTAGAAAAGGCCACGCAGAAGCAAATAAAGAGAAATTTTTATGTTATGTTAATGGGTAAGGAAATGTACTTAAGAGGAGTTGAGTTTGGTTTCAATGAATAGTATTGAAGAGTCATGCCAATTTTCCCTATGCATTGAGAAAAATTTGACAAGAAGTTTAATAAAAAAAAATAGTAATAGAGATCATGGTGGAAGATCTAGCAGATGGTCTTATGGTGGCCTAAATGAAGATCAAGAGAAGAAATATGAGGTTAGTAGTAGCAATCAAAACCAAAGGGGAAACAAATTTAATCATTTCCATGATCAAAATAATAGAGATCATAGAGGAAGATAAAGAGGGCAAGGATCTAGTAGAGAATGTTTTCATGAAGCTTATTTTCACTATGGAGAAGAAGGGCATAGGGTATTTGAGTTTCCTCAAAACCAAGAAGGATAGATAGGATAATCAAAGGTCAAGACAAAGTTGTGCATGTTGATGAAGATGTCAAATCATTGCATCCCGAAGATGTTGAAAGAGAAGTCCTAGTTAACAAAATATTTTTGTTGCCTAGTGAGAATGAACTTGATCAAAGGAGGATAATGTTTCATAAAAAGTAAAAATGTGAAGATAATTAGTTTGAGGTGATCATTGAAGATGGAAGCACATATAATTTGGTGTCAAAAAAGATGGTCACAAATTTAAAAATCAAAAGACATAAATACTCCCATCTATACCATATTGTCTAGATGCAAGATGAGTAGAAGGTCATGGTCAATGAGAAGTGCCTAGTGAAGTTCAAGATCAGAAGCTACTAGGATGAGGTGCTATGTGATATAATATCTATGGATATATGTTATGTGTTTATAAGATGGTTGGGATAGTTTGAGGCACATTATAGAAGATGGGTGTGTGAATACCTACACATTGACAAAGGATGAAGTGAAACATAAGTCAAAGTCATTGAAGGATACATATGAAATGGTATGTACTACTAATAGAGTATGTTATATTGATGGAAATAAGTTTCTAGAGGGTATGAGGCATGAGCATATATGTTTTTTATAATTTGAAAAGATGGTAAAGAAGAAGTAGAAGAGGTACCTATACAACTTGTCAATTTGTTGGAAGAGTTTCTAGATATTATATCTAATAATGTGCCTAATGGATTACCACCAATAAGGAAGATTAGGCACTAGATGTACTTGATTCTAGGATCTAGTTTTCCAAATAAGGCAGTGTATAGAATGACACCAACATAAAGTGAAGTGTTGAATAGACAAGTGCATGAGTTATTGTAGAAAGGGTTGATTCAAGAGAGTCCGAGTCAATCCTTTTTACTATAAGTATTAGCACCAAAGAAGAATGGAGATTGAAGAATGTGTACAAATTCTTTGGATATCAACAAGATCACAATCAAATATAGATTTCCATTACCAGGGATGGATGATATAATGGATTGTTTGAGTGGGGTTGTATATTTCACAAAGATATACCTAAAGAGTGGTTACCATTGGATCTAGATTAGAGAAGGAGATGAATGGAATAATTCCTTCAAGACAAGGGAAGGATTTAATGAGTGGTTATTAATGCCTTTTGGGCTAACAAATGCATTGATTACTTTCATGGATCTCATGAATGATGTGCTAAAGCAATTTCTAGGAAAGTTTATGATTGTTTACCTAGATGATATTTTGATCTTTAGTAAGACATTAGAGGAGCATATAATGCATATTCATAAGATGTTTGAGAAGTTGACGGAAGAATAGTTGATGATAAGTCTGAGGAAGTGTAGCTTTGTGATGGAGTTGGTGTATCTGGGATTTCTCTAGTATTCATAGAAGGTCTAAAGATGGACCCTGAGAAAGTGAAGGCTATCCATGAATGGCCTACTCCATAGTGTTCTATGAGGGTAAGATCTTTTCATGGATTAGCTATATTTTATAGAAATGTAACATAGGTGTTAGCAACATTTATGGAACCTTGACTAAAATATTGAGAGGGGATAGAAAAGAGTTTAGGTGGATTGTAGGAGCAAATAAGAGTTTCAATTTAATGAAACATAAAGTTATATAATAGCATATTTAACCTTTTCAAATTTTAACATGGTGTTTCAAGTAGATTGTAATGCTAGTGGTACTACAATAGGAGTTGTTTTGAGTCAAAAAGGTAGACCTATTTCTTATTTCAATGATAATTTGGATGATCTCAAAAGGAAGTATTTTATTTATGGTAAAGAATTGTATGGTATACTTTAAGCATTGAAGAAGTGGAGACACTATCTTCTTCCCTAGGAATTTGTTTAGTATACTGATCATCAAGCTTTATAATATTTAAATAGTCAAGAAAAGTTGAACCAAAGGGGTTTGAAATGGGTTGAGTTTTTTTAGAGTTATACATTTGGTTTGAAGCATAAGAGTGGGAATTCTAACAGAGCTATAGATGCTCTTAGAAGAAGGAAAATTTTGCTGACAGAGATTCAAATTGAGGTGGTTCGGTTCAAGGAACCTAAGAATTTGTATCTAGTGGATTCTAGTTATGGTTAAGCATGGAAAAGTTATACACAACCTATTACACTTGATATGAAAAAATGGTTGGGTTCCATAATCTAGGATGGTATGTTGTTCAAAGGAAGTTAGTTGTGTATTCCAAGAAGCTCAATGAGGGTGAATCTCATCAAGGAGAAGAATAGTGGAGGATTGGTTGGAAATTTTAGTAGAGATAAAACATTACTTTGGTCACTGAGAATAATTATTTGCCATACTTCTAGCAAGATGTCAAGAAGTTTGTACAAAGTTACAGAATATGTTAGATGGAAAAAGAGTGAAGTAGAATATTGAGTTGTATCAATGATTACTTGTATGTATGTGAGAAGCCATAGGAGGATGTTAGCATGGATTTTATTCCTAGTTTACCAAGGACTTAATGAGGGTATGATTTGATATTTGTGGTGGTTGACAGGTTTTTAGAGATGGCACATTTCATTCCCTACAAAAAGACTAGTGATGTTGTATATGTGGTGGAGTTGCTTTTTGGAGAAGTGGTGAGACTACATGTTTTGCCGAAGATACCATGTTTTTTGGGTATTTCTAGTGTACATTGTGGAAGAAGTTGAAGATATTTTTGAAGTTCAGCTCATCACATCATCCATAGTAGGTAGAATTTTCATATAATAATTCTATCAATAGGAAATTATTGGTAAATTTCCATTCCGTATTGTATATGGGAGTAGTCCCAGAAATGCTTTTGAATTGAGGCAATTAGATAAAGGAGAGATAAGTAGTGCTAAAGTGGAGATTTTGTTAAACATTATAAAAACATTCATGTGGAGGTGATGAAGAACATTAAAATTATAAATACATAGTATGAGGTGAAGGGAGATGAGAAAAGGAGGTATGAGGAATTTTAGGTTAAGGATGAAGTCATGGTTCATTTAAGGAAGGAGCAATTTCTAGTGGGTACATATAATTAGCTAAAAATGAATATTTCACTAGTATTTTATATTTTTAGATCTGACAAAGTATCATGAAGGAGGTGATGGAGATGAAGTTTAAAAATTGCAATGGAGTATTCTAGTAGCTACTTCAACTACAAAGGATATTGAGGAGATAATAGACAGTCATGTTGGAAGGAGCACAAGGAATACAACATATGAGGAATATCTGGTGAAATCAAAAGGGAGACCAACATAAGAGTCATCATGGCTAGCAAGGGAGGAGATTGAACATCTTGGTTTTCCTCTAACTACTTGGGACATGATGGGATCACTTCTCAAATTAACTTGGGTGTCTGATGTAGGAGCATCCTAGTTATAAGAGAAATTTTGTATCACCCAAAAATATTTCATTTATGTTTCTTGAATAAGGGTTGTCTTAGTGTAGAGTTTTTGTTTGTGGAGGCTTGCTACTTGGTAAGTCAATCATACGAGATTAGAATTTCCTAATTTTAGAGGTGGAGGTTCATCCTAGATATATCATCCTACTATTTGAGGTATAGAACCATATCATGAGTATTCATGAAGTTATTGCATATTAATGGTGTGTAATTTTGGTAGAAAAAGCTCAAGCTCAATTTTGAAGGCCTTAGAGGCTCCGGATGGGCTTTGGATGGGATCCAAATGTGCTTCAAATGAGGTTTAATGAAGCATGTTTAAATAAGGCCTTGTACATAATAAGATGAGGATTCTAGAATGGGATTATAATAGCCAATCAGGTTAATGGTTTGCAGGTTATGATCTTTTGAAGTTTGGCCAACCAAAATTTCAAAAATGAATATCATAATTGTTTTGAGTTGACTCTATATGTAATTTTAAGGTTGGTCAACCTCAAGGGTCAGTGTTTGATGCCTATAAAATTCCCAAGTGGTGAAAATTTTCTTATGTAAGGATTCCCTATAGATTGTCTAGGAAAACTCTAGGTGATAGTTTGCATCATTGTCTTGCAAATTATTGTAAGGAAGGTGCCCATGTGGGTTTTCATATTGTACTTCAAGATTCTATAATTTCACATTTGCGGTGATAATAAGAAGTCCATAATTTTTTCTCACAAATTATTGTTATTTCTTTATTTTTGTTATTTGTTTATGGTATTAAGAGGAGCACCCTTCATCAAATTTAAACATGAACTATATTAAGAGTTTGTATATGATGTCATGACATACAAAAGATTGAGAGTACATTATGACTCTCTGATACTAGAGAAGCTTATCCCTATTGATTGTCATCTTAACAAAAGACCCTACTAGTTTTGAGAAAATAACCAAAACTACTTCCTACAGAGTAACAATAAACCATACCATATATTAATAGCATCCAAAAGAAAAAAATATTAGATATTGTGGTCTTGAATATAATAATATCCTTGTTTGAATTTTATTCCATTGAAGATATTCCATCACCTCCTACAACCGCTATGTTTTTAACTTTCTTGGTTCTTGTGTCTCTATGTAGATATGGGAGGCTTATTTCAAGCTTATTATGATCCTTGCAATCCAAAATTGGAGGCAATTTGATGTCTGATTCTTTGAAAAAAAACTCAAGCCAATTACTAGAATCCTCTACAATATCACACCATTTCAAAAGAAAGTAAAGATACTAATCCATCTATGACCAAGAACACTCAAATGTATCATTGTCCTTGAAATATAAAATTAGTGACTTAAGGACATTGGTGTGTTTCAAGATACCTATAGGCCAAGTCATACAACATTCTAGATGAGGGAATTCAAGGTAACTAAGAATATCAAATACTACATTATGAAATCCCTTCATTCAAGTGTGATAAAAAATTGCATCAAAAATTCGTATGATATCCCAAGATTTGATTTTAGCATGAAAGGAGCTATGAAGTCTGCTATTACATTGCTATTTTTTCTCCAAGAATGACTATAATTGAGATGTTTCTCCCCAATTTCCTTTTTTAGTGCCAACTAGGTAATGTTGGTAATAAGATAAGTAAGATAAATTGGTATATTATTGGAGTTTTCATTTATGGAAACATATACCTTATGTAAAGAAGGCACTATGTCCTAATGAAAATCCAATAGTTAGACATGAAAATTGTTTAAGTATCATATAGTTATATAGCAGAATAGGGATAGTTTTGATATGTAGGGATGATAGAGTAATTATTGGAACATGTGTGGTCAAGGATAGATAGTACAATATGTGAGGATGACATATGTAAGTGTGCAAGTTAATGCAAAATAAGTTATAGAATAAACACCAGCAAAAGTAGTCTATAGAGCAGAACAAAGCATACCAATAATTGGGTAATTATGGGTTAAATAATTATTTTATTTACAAATAATTATTTAAATAATTAGGGATGACATCCTATATGTTAACCCTAAGAGAGAAAGATTTAGTTTTTTATTTTTCCAAGCATGTGAAAGCTTGAAGGTTGACTGGGTAGTTTTGATAAAATGTAAAGGTATAGGGAAAGATTGTATTATATGAATTGAATGTGTATGTATGATACATGCAAACTCATATGCGAATTGTATTGATGTGAATTTTGATGTATGAATAGAGTTATGTAAAGAGTAGAAAAGGAAAGATCATATATTGAAGATATCAGTAGTAAAGAGGTTTTTTGTATCTATCTCTTTTGTATAAATGAATTGTATTTTATAATTTCATGTTTGGGTAGTGGGCTCATCTTTCATACATTTGTAATTGTATATACCAAATCCTAATAGGGTTGAAGAAAATCTTGATAGGGTTGAGGATTTTTACAAGGCATAGTCCTCTAACAAGGATTGAGGCACTATATGTATATCATAGACTCCTAACAAGATCAACATCCTTAATGAGATACTTTTGTTTAGTGGATCATTTTGTGAGTACCATCTTCACCACACCCTTCATTAAATTTAAATATAAACTATATTAATGGTTTTTATACGAAATCAAGTCATACCAAAAATGGAGAGTACATTATGATAAGACAATTTCTTACATTTTTTCTGACTCTCTAATACTAGAGAAGCTTATCTCTATTGAATGTCAGATTAACAAAAGACCCTACTAGTTTTGAGAAAATAACCAAAACTACTTCCTATAGAGTAACAGAAAACCATACCATTTATTGATAACATTCAAAATAAAAATATTAGATATTTTGGTGCTTGAATATAATAATATCCTTGTTTGAATCAGATTCAATTGAAGAGATTCCATCACCTCCTACAAGTGCTATAATTTTTACTTTCTTGGTTCTTGTGTCTCTATGTAGATATGGGAGGCTTATTTCAAGTGTATTATGATCCTTGCAATCCAAAATTAGAGGCACACTCATGTCTAATTCTTTGAAGAAAACCTCAAGCCAATTACTAGAATCCTCTACAATATCATACCATTTCAAAAGAATGTAAAGATACTAATCCATCTATGACCAAGCACACTCAAATGTATCATTTTCCTTGATGTATAAAATTAGTGACTTAGGGACATTGGTGTGTTTCAAGATACCTATAGACATGTCATATAGTATTTTGGATGAGGAAATTCAAGTCAACTATTAATATCAAATACTACATTATGAAAGCCATTCATCCAAGTGTGATAAAAAATTGCATCACAAATTTGTCTGATAGCCCAAGGTTTGATTTTAACATGAAAGGAGTAAGCTATGAAGTTTGCTACTATGTTGCTATTTGTTCTCTAGGAATGACTATAATTGATATGTTTCTCCCTAATTTTCTTTTTAATTGCTAGCCAGGTGATGTTGGTAATAAGCTAAGTAAGATAAGTTGGTATATTATTGGAGTTGTCATTTATGTAAATATATACCTTGTGTAAAGAAGACACTATTTCCTAATGAAGATCTCATTGTTAGACATAAAAATTGTCTAACTATCACATAATTATCCAGCAGATTAGGGACAATTTTGATATGTAGGGATGATAGAGTAATTATTGGAACATGTATGGTCAAGGATAGATAGTAAAATATGTGAGGATAAGGTATGTAAGTGTGCAAGTTAGTACATAACAAGTGATGGAATAAACACTAGTAAAAGTAGTGTATAGAACATAACAAAGCATATTAATAATTGGGTAATTATAGGTTAAAGAATTATTTTGTTTACAACTAATTATTTAAATAATTAGGGATGACATGAGTTAACCCTAAGAGAGAAAGAGTTAGTTTTTATTTTTCCAAGCATGTGAAAGCTTGAAGGTTGACCAGGCAATTTTGATAAAATGTAAAGATATGAGGAAAGATTGTATTATGTGAATTGAATGTGTATGTTGTATGATACATGAAAACTTATATGAGAATTTTATTGATGTGAATTTTGATGTATGATTAGAGTTATGCAAAGAGTAGAAAAGGAAAGATCAGATATTGAAGATATCAGTAGTAAAGATGTTTTTGTATCTATCTCTTTTGTATAAAGGAATTGTATTATATAATTGCATGTTTCGGTAGTGAGATCATCTTTCATACATTTGTAATTGTATATAAAAACTCCTAATAGGATTGAAGAAACTCATAATAGAGTTGAGGATTTTAACAAGGCCTAGTCCTCTGACAAGGATTAAGGCACTCTATGTATGTCATAGACTCCTAACAAGGTCAACATCCTTAACAAGATACTTTTGTTTAGTGGATAATTTTGTGGGTATCGTCCCCACCAGAATTTTCCATAGTTAATAAAAATGGTGTTATGAGTTCTCTTATTGCATGGATATGTTTACTATTCAACATTGTTAGTTTACTTTCATATGCATGTTATAAATTAATTAACAATATTCAATTTTGGGTAAAAGTTTGTAGAATATTGATTTACCCCTTCCACCTCTTAGTGTTTCCTATTTCTAACAATTGGTATCACATCCTAGTTACTCTAAAGAGGCTTAACAACTTGAGTAAGATCCCTATAAATATGGAATAGTTATATAGGAATCTTGAAGAAGCCCTTGAGAAGATGGATCTTCTTACTGAAGAAAAAGATAATTTTAAAGAAAGACATGAATATGCAAAAGACTACATTGGGAAAGTGAAAGGTAAGATTGATCACCTCAAATGTAGAAAGGAACCTAGAGAGAAGACTAAAGAAAGTGATGAGGTATGAAAATTAAATAAAGAAAATGAGATTCTAAAAAATGAGTTGAATATTTTTGAACTAAAGCTAATTTTTAAGATAGATGATAAAAAGATTGAGTTAGATTTGAAATTTAAAAATGTAGATCTAAGATCCTATCTTACTAAAGTGACATTTGAACTTGAATCTATCAAGATAGAGCATGTAGAAGCATTCAGTAGTGTAAGGAAAATCCTATATCACCCAAAAATATGTTTAGTTCTAGTTTATAGTTAATGTGTTTTTATTTATGGATTCCCATTTGGGTCAAATAAAGATTCCAACTTCATAGTTCCACTATTGGTTTTCTGGGTTAGTGTTTTTGAGCACCTTGGCAAATGTGCCACTATAGAAAATAGGTTATTTTTAATTGAGCCTCAATTATGATGATTTGGAGGGATGATTATAATTTTAATTTAAAGCACTCCAAAAAAAAAATTAGGTCAAAAGGCTCTATGGTTTGAAAGTTATTGTAGTTTTAAGTTTCTTGGAGACCCCCTAAGAGCACTTCAAACTCAGATTTGAGGCACTAAATGGACTTGTATAGGACCAAAAAATGAGTCATGAGAAAATCTAGTCCATAGGACAATAGAGAACTTGGAGAGCTTTACAAAAATATAAATAGTTTGTTAATCAGAGTCCCATATCAAAAGTTATGCCTCCTAGAAGTTGGACTACCATTTCTAGATTCTTCTAATTTTGCACTAAATTCTGACATGTTTTCTAGAACCTTCTATTTTGGTGGTAGATTCAAAATGGAATATTCTAAGGTGTATTCCTAACCCTAAACCTAATTTGGGTTACTTAAGGTCATTTTTAGCATTGTAAACACAGTTTTTGGTAGAGTTTGGGATAAGGTATTGTGAGAAGTGTTTTTCTCTAAAATCTGATAACATTATAAGCCCATAGGGCATGTCATTGAGTCTATGGTTGTTTTAATAAATTTAATATTATATCACTTTTGATAATAATATTTCCCTTTTCTTGTTGTGTTCATTTTGTCTTGGGTTTTGCTCTCAAATAAGTGGTATCAGAGCGAGAGTTCTTGAGTGTGTAGATAGAGTGTCGAATGTGAGGTAGTTTGCACCAGGGCTGTGTGGTTGTGGGTTTTGATATAGCGAGAAGATGCCTCCATGAAGGAAGCATGGCAGAAGGAAAAAAGTTATTCCTCCTAAGGTTAGAGCCCTATAGAGAGAAGTTCAAGCATTGCAAGAGGAGATCCATAGAGGGATGCATATTGACATAGGTGATGAAAGTGAGAAGTAAAATGAAGAAGGAAATATTGTACAGGAAGGGGAAGGAGACAAAGAAGTCCTAAACTAGGTAGAGTAGAAGCTTTTTAGGGCCATTTTCAACCTAGGAAGAAGACCTAAAATTAACTTCGGCATGTTTTTAGGAAATCTAAAGCTAGATGAGTTTATTGACTCAATCAATGAGCTAGAGGAATATTTTGAGTATGGGTATATTGGGGACCCTAATAAGGTCAATTTTGTGAAGGCTAAAATGAAAGGCCATGAAAAAATCTTGTGGAAAGAGGTTTAGTTGGAAATAAATAGAAGAGGAAAGTAGAAAATTACAAGATGGGATCGCATGGTGGACAAACTAAAGAAGTAGTTCATTGCTGTTGATTATGAGCTTGATTTGTTTAAGAAGATGCAAGGGTTAAAGCACATGGGAAAATATATCTAGGAATACAAAAATGAGTTTTACTAAGTCCTTATTAGGATGGGGCATGTGAAAGTAAACAAGGAGAAGGTTGCCCATTAACTTAAATGGTTAAAATCTAGCATTTAGGAGGAGTTAAGTCTGGTTAGAATGACTGGCATTGAAGAGGCATATCAATTTTCCTTGCAATTTGAGGAGAAGTTAAATAGAAAGCTTGATGAAAGGTAAAGAGGGCATAGTCAAGGATGAAGGGGTGGTGGTAGGTTATTTGGAGGTCTAAATGAGAACCAAAAGAAAAATGAACATATGGGTACCAGCCAAAACCAAAGGAACAAGGGTTTCAACTGCTCTCATGATCAAAACTTTGCAGATTAGAGAGGAATAAGTAGAGGAAATGGAAAAGGTTTAGGAAGAGGAGGCTTCTATGGTACCTATTTTCATTGAAATGAAGAAGGTTATCATGCCAACAAATGCCCTCAATTCCAAGGAAGGGAAGATAAGAGAGTTGATGGTCAAGCAAGGGTTGCTCATGTGGATGATGACGCATAGTCATCACATTTAGAGGATGTAGAAAGAGAAAAGGTTTTGGTTAATGAAAGGGTCTTAATGAGAGGTAAGAATGAACCTGGACAAAGGAGGAATTTTTTTTGTACTAGGTGCAAGTGTGAGGGTAAATGTTGTGATGTGATTGTTGATTGTGGGAGCATTGACAACTTGGTGCTAGAAGAAATGGTCTCAAAGCTAAAGCTCAAGAGGGAGAAACATCCCCATCCCTCTTAAATTGCTTGGGTGTAGGATGATCATAAGCTCCTGGTTAGTGAGCAATTTTTGGTAAAGTTTAAGATTGGGAGTCACCATGACAAGGCTCTCTATGACATTATCCGAATGGATGTCTTCCATTTATTATTGGGAAGAGTGTAGTAGTTTGATAGGCATGCTATACATGATGGTCATGCAAATACACACTCCATGAAAAAGGATGGAGTTCACCACAAATTGAATCCCTTGATAGAGGAGGGTGAAAAGGTATGTAGTAGTGTTAGGGTATGTCTTGTTGATGGAAGAAAATTTCTGGATGGCATGAAACATCAACATATGTGTTATGCTTTAATTCCTAGAAAGGATTAGGAAAGTAGCAGTGAAGTTCCATTTGAAGTTTCAAGTCTATTAAGTGAGTATGGAGATGTCATCTCTGATAATGTTCCAAAAATGTTACCACCAATAAGGAAAATCAATCATCAAATAGATTTAGTCCCTAGAGCTAGTTTGCCAAATAAGGCTACTCATAGGATGAATCCTATTGAGATTAAGGAGCTAAAAAGACAAGTTCAAGAGCTATTGAGGAAAGGTTTGATTCAAGAGAGACTAAGTCCATGTGCAGTACCTATAATGCTGCAAAAAAAGAAGGATGGAGAGTGGAGAATGTGTATAGACTCTTGAGCTATAAATAAAATAACCTTCAAGTACTAATTTCCTTGGGCAAGGATGAGTGATCTTATGGAATTCTTGAGTGGAGCTCAGTACTTCACAAAGATAGATCTCAAGAGTGGCTATCACTAGATACAGATACAAGATGAAGATGAGTGGAAGATTGCATTCAAGACCAAGGAGAGTCTATATGAGTGGTTAGTCATGCCTTTTGGATTGACCAATGTGCCAAGCACCTTCATGTGGCTTATGAATGAGGTACTATTTTTTTTTTTGGGAAAATTTTTTATTGTGTAGCTGGATGATATTTTGATTTTTAGTAAGTCTTTGGATGAACATTTATTACATATTCCTAGTGTCCTTGAAAGGTTGAGGGAATATAAATTGTTGATAAATTTTAAGAAGTGTAGCTTTGTCAAAAGGGAGTTAGTCTATCTAGGGTATGTTGTATAAGTTGAAGGTCTCAAAATGCACCCAGAGAAGGTGAAGGTCATCTTGGAATGGCCTACTCCAAGATCTTCCCCTAAGGTGAGGTTATTTCATGGTCTAGCTAGTTTTTATAGGAAGTTCATTAGGAATTTGAGTAGTATATGTGCACACCTAACTAAAACAATGAGGGAGGATAGAAAAGGGTTCAAGTGGACTATAAGAGCTGCATAGAGTTTTGAATTTCTAAAGAAGAAGGTGAAAGAGAAACCTATGTTGGCACTTCCTAATTTCAACAAAGTGTTCTAGGTGGATTGTGTTGTTCTCAGAATGGTTTGGACAATTGAGCTTCAACACACTTAATGAATTTTCTTAGTTGATGCTGAGTATAATACAAATGCTAAGTTACAACAGATGCCAAGAAGATAGACAATGCTAAGTCACTATAGGTGTCGAGCAAGACAAAGTCACTATAGGTGTTGAGCAAGATAAAGCTATTATAGGTGCTAAGCAAGACAAAATTCCTATATGTGCCAAGCATCAATAATCAGTAATTATCAAGTAACATAGAATTAGCATAAGATTTTGTGCCCTCACAAACTCAGATGTAAATCATTTTTGAGTTGAGATATGAAGAATCTCAAAGGATTAAAAAGGTAAGATTGAATCTTTTTAATTCTCTGTGAAATCAACATGCAACCAATTAGAAAAATGGAAAGATTTGAGCAAGAAAGATGGATGAATCTCAATCGTAGATTCATACCTAACCCTAAGTCTCAAAACCTTTACAAGGAGGTTGAAACCCCATAATTCACGAGTGTGTGGAAGAGTATGGGAATGCATGAGAGAATGCTAGCAAATTTTGAAGTAAGTGAAATGGTGTAAAGACTTAGAAGAAGGTCAGTATTGCATAATCAAGTTATTAGAAACAAGTATTAGAACTTCAACCAGAGTCATATTAGATCAAAGAAGGATCAGATTAGATTGGAAAAAATAAGGATTTTCTAGCCATTATATTAAGAGAATGAAAATCATATGATGATAGGTTGGTTTAACAACCATATTGTAAATCCTTTAATAGGGTGACATTCCAAGTGAATGTTTGTTAATCCTTTAGATAGGTCACTTTTAATAGGATGTTAGAGCCTTTAATAGGGTAGACCATTGATGATGGTCAAACTTTGTAACCTTAACAAGTTACATATTGCTACGATAATAAGTTGTGGGTGTCATCCCCACCCAAGTTTTACCTTCTCATTTTGGAGGGTTTCTGGGTGATCAATTATTGTGTTATCTATTTTCATGCATGCCTTTACTTTCATATTAATTAGAAGTGTTAGATGCATGTATTGATTTTAGTTAAAAAAATTATTAGCTTAAAGTTTTGTACTTTTGATTCACCCCCCCTCAGAAGTATTCTTCTCACTTGTAAATTCCAATAGTTGGTATCAGAACCAAATTCTTACAAGGAGAAGCCTTAAAACTTGAAGAAAATATCTAGATATAGAGGTCTACATGCTTGGGAAGATTATAGAGAATCAAGAGATCGACATAGATCTCTTTCTCTCTAGAAGAAGCTAGGGAAGAATTGAGAAAATCCCTAAAGAGAAGAAAAGAAATCACCATACCTAAAATGATACACAGTACAAGGAGATTGACACCTCAAAAGCATTTTCCAATGGATATTCTAAGGATTTTGATGCAAAAATTGTAGACTTGATGGAGAAAAATAGAGCTAAAGCAAAAGAGATCAGAACTCTCAAGATTGAATAAGAATCACAAGCCATAATGCTTTGTGAAGTGACTGAATAGAAGAAGAGAGCTATGGAAGATAAAGCTATGATAGACGAAGATAAGAGAATCTTTGCCAATAGATTAGAAGAGAAGTCAATTGAGCTTGCAAGAATTTCCAACATGCAGTTAAACACCCTAAGCCAAATGATGAGTGCCCATCATGAGTTGAATGTCAAGGACATTGAGATCTCCACACTGAAGATGCAAAATGAACAACTGCAAAATGACTTGAGAAGAGAGAAGGAAATATTAGATAGCTTCAACAAACCTAATGTAGCTATTAAGTACTTTGAATAGCTACTAAAATCACCAAGATCTAAATGATGCTTCAGGACTAGCATACATTAGCATTGAAAAAGGAGAGTCATCAAAAACTATAGAAGAAAGAAGTGACAAAGATAACACAAAACCCACTTGTCATTTTGTGGTAAAAAGAGACACACCTCTAATGTATGTAGGAGAAAGAATTCCTTCTAGCATGAAAAATCTAAAAACATGGGTCATTGTCACAAGTGCAACAAGCAAGGACATCTAACACATAACTATAGGACTAGAACCACTAGGACACCAAGATTTGAAGGTCACTTCTACAATTGCAAGAAATATGGACATAGTGATTTTGAATGCAAATCAAAGCCTATGTGGACACCAAACCAACCAAAAAATTCGAATAGTCATGGACATCACTACAATTAGGACTACAATACTTGGAAAAAGTATCACTACTGTCAAGAGTATGGACACATCCCTAAATATTGCGTAAGAACACATTTTAGTGGAAGCTGCAGTAGGTGGTTGAGCCAAACTACATGCTTTAGTTGTTTGAAAACTGGACACATTAGTAGAAATTTCCCAACAAGGTCAAAGGTACCCAACTTAGAGTTCAAAAAAGGAAAAGAGAAGGTAGATGTTGAGCATGTTAGAGGAGAAATGAATAGAAAATGGAAAAGAAAAGATGGAAGCAACACATCTAATGGAGGGATCACTTCACCTAAAAATTCAATTGGTCACAATACATCCAATTGAGTAAAAGAAGGTATGTGGGAGTGATATTTAAATGTTTTATCATACAACAGTTCCAAGACAAGTTTGTACTTAAAAGGATAGATCAACATGAATAAAGATGCAAAGTTAAAACTTCAAAATTTTTACATTATTGTTGAGTAAGGAAAGTTGCCTTTAGATGTCGAGTTGTCTGCTAAAGTTAGTAGAAGCCAAGTTAGTAGTGGAAGTTGAGTAAGGGAAACTTTAGTGTATGCCAAGTGATTTGAAAATCAAATGGAAGCCAAGTGAAATATAATTGCATAAGGAGTTGAGTGGACAACTGTATATGCACTAAGCATTAAATGCTATGAAATGAAGGGTATAAGGTCATGTTTTCAATCATTTTTCATTATCATGAACATATATCAAGAGAAAGAAGAGTGCAAAAATAGTTTCCAAGTAGAGATTGAAGCTTTCATGAAGATTTCAAGCCAAGATTTAGCATCTTTTCATCAATTTAAGGTATTCAAACTAGTGCCGAGCTATGTAGTTAAGCCATTTTTATGTTTTGAAACCCTAGTTTGAAAAAATGGCATCTAACTATAGGAGATACCAAGAAAAGGAGTCATTTGAGGTTCAATTGGTTAGTAATTAAGTTAGACAACTAGACTTTAGATCAATTCTTGAAGTTGCTTATAAGAATGACCTTGTCGCAACTTTATTCGTGATTCCACCCAAAGTTGTAATGGTACAAGATGTTAAGAGATGTTATAACTATAAAATAGCTACTATTGAAGATATGAAGATTATGGAAGCATACAATAAACTGTGTGAGAATGGAGTTTTGAAGGAAGAATTTCAAATTGTTGAAAGGAAGGGCTTAACCTGTGCCCTAGATGTCCTTACTATATTCGAGATTGAATGGGTAAGAATTATTCTAAGCATAATCCATAATGGATGCCTATGGTTAGAAGATGGACCCATTAAATTGTTGAAAAGAATTATACATAAACTAACTGGGTAACCAACTCTGGAATGACCAAAAACCCTAAGGAGTGATTCTAAAGAGGTCATAGAGAAGAACACTAGTGCAAAATGGAACAAGAGAGGGATGACTATTGATACCATCAAAGATCCTCTTGTAGAATTTTCTATTAGATTCATATCTCATGAATTTTACCAGTATAGCTGACTCAATAGTGTACCTTTTATAGCAGTTGATGTGGGATACAAAATTGTCAAGAAAGATCATCCTTATGATCTAGCTGAACTGCAATCACAATAGATCATGGAAAATTTGGGAGCTATAAGAAGAACAAAGGGAGCCCAATGCAAATTTGGAGCAATTTTGATATGTATATTCTTCTATGTGCAGAATAAATTCCCCTCTTTTGGAAAAGTTAGCTGGAAAACAAATAGGTCAATAGTAGTATAGGTGAATGAATACATAGAATAGATGGGGGCAAATTTTGAGACTATAATGACCAACTACTTCGAAGACTTCAAAAAATCAATGAAATAGAGACTAAGGATACCTATCTCTCTAGTTGAGTAGCACATAAATGACATATGTTTCTTAGGTGACATTGATTTCATATACATCCAAGCAGTAGTACCAAGGGTGAGATGGCCAAGGCCACTTGGTTATGAGA
The DNA here is from genome assembly GCA_028749045.1 of Cupressus sempervirens. NCBI lineage: Eukaryota > Viridiplantae > Streptophyta > Pinopsida > Cupressales > Cupressaceae > Cupressus > Cupressus sempervirens. The sequence goes on along the minus strand of CM053785.1, from coordinate 991,242,985 downwards.
TCAATATTGATGAGGCATCTGCAAAAATTACAACATTGCTAGCAAAAGACATTGACAAAATTTCTCAACCCTTTACCACTTTTGATGTTGTAAGATCCAAGGTGGATATGGAATTGAAAACTACTTCAACACTAAAGAAAAAGGAAAAATTGGTGAAGAAGCTTAAGGCAAGATTTGGTGAAGGCACTACAAAAGGTGAGGATGATGATGAAGAGGTAGATGAAGATGTAGAAGAGCAAGAAGGTGTCAAGGAGGAAGAGGAAACCAAGGAAGAATAGCTAGAGGCAAAGAAAAGAAAAGACAATTCCAAACTAATTTCCATGCCAAAGAAAGTTGCAAAGCCTAGCCCAGTAAAGCCTACTACAAGGGCTAGCATAAGAGCCACATCAAAGAAGGCTACTAAATAGGGAGGTCCAGCCTAGAAGAAGCTAAGAAGAAAATATGTTGTAGCCCCTAAATTAGGTAAAGAAAGAAAGAAATTTGAAGGTAACGGACAATTTAGAGTGGTAAGTCACACCATTAAATCTGATTTAGAAAATATTTGTGATAACATTAGAGATAATGTAGATTTTTAAGGATTAAAAGGCATTGATTTTAATAAGTTGAATAGAGAGAAACAAGACATGGTTGAAGAGTCAATCTACACCATGATGGCAATGTTCAAGGACACTCCACTTGAACTTGACAATACAATGCCTATGGAGTTATATTCCATTATAGAAAATAAATGGCATTACTACTCAATATGGAAAAATAAATAAGAGAGTCAAAATTGGCTCGAGTAATGCCTGAAATTACTAAAGGGAAAATAAGCAAAGCAAATAAGAAGCATGGGAGAAAATTTGTACCCAAGTATAGAGCCTTTAGTATACTGCAAAATAAAATTGAGGATGTTGTCAAAAAGTCCACACAAATGTGGAAATTGATTTATGGGTTGACAACTATGAAAGAAGGAGAAGAAAACCCCTTTGAGGGTAGAAACAATGAAGAGGAAAATGACAAGGAGGAAGAAGGAGAAAAAGAAAAGGTAGATGTTACAGTGGAAAAGGAGACACAAAAAGATGAAATGGCAACTGCTGAGGAGTAGCAATAGGAATAGAGTGTGCAAGACACACAAATGCCACCACAAAGTCCTCCACATGTAACTCCCACACATGTAGATATAGTAGCTATTCAAGATGTTCCTGACAACTCTAGTCAAAATATCAATTCACTAACTATAGATGATCTTAAAAACATTTTTCACTAGACTACCCTGCAAGCATAGCTATGTACAAATGCAATCTTGGTGAGTGTGGAAGAATTGTAAAAGCCTGTAGCTAATATCACAAGGGATAAGGTGAATCCACAAGAACCACCCTCTCATATCCCAACAGCTACAATTGGACAACCCCAAGAACAAATTGCACAAGACACATCAGTTAAGGTTAATTTCATAGTTCAAGTCTTGATGATTGAACAAAAGACACAAGGGAAAGAGGAGATTGAGTGTAACGCCCTGCCAAGGGATCTAAAGAATTAACCTAAAGCTTCACTAAGTTTGGTAGCATTTTTTCTTTATTTTAAACATGAAAGTAAAACCATTCATAACATAGTAGCAAATGCAATAACAATTTTCATCTGAAAGTAAAAATAACATAAGATAATAGGTTACATTCTTCAAGGATCCCTTAACATTGAATCACATCTAATTTATCTATTCATATAACATCACATCCTTATGAAATAATAATGAAAAGTCCAATGTTCTTAAATTACATTTGTGATTGCTCGATCATCCACTGCACATGCCACAGGGTATGAAAAGCTTAAAAGAATATACATATGTGAAATAAAGTACATCATCCTATTCTAATCCATGATGCAATAAAGTAAATGTAATCACATGTCATACATGATACATCATCATAAAAGATATAAACATCCACCATACAAATATAATTAACTAAGTGCATGGTTCCTCCCAACCATAAATAGAATCATTAGACCATCATGGATCCTAGCCATCCCTCTGTGCATAACATTCCAAATCATCGAAGAGATCATCGATATTAACATAGTATGAATGTCACACCTAAATCATACTACATCATATATAGAAAGTAATCTAACATGCAAAGTAAATCATAAGATAACATCATCTAATATATGCAACTCATCAATGTGAGGATACATGTCCACCATCATAATCCATGAAGATAGATGCCAACAAAGAATGCATCAGCCACAGTGTCTCAGACGAATCTCAAATGGTAAGAGTGAAAAAGCACTACCACCCAATCGCGTGGAACCTAAATGCTCCACTCCCACCATGCTGAGGAGATAGTCTCAAGTCCCAAATAGGTTATCAAATCACATAGCACAAAAACTTTCTAAGTCCAAGAATCCTAAAAGTATACTAACTGAAAGGTTCCAATCACAAAATGACATCTAATCCTAGAGACACAACAAAGACATGTAGGAAACCTACTATGCAAGCGGGAACATGTCATTGCACGGATCACACTAGAGTTAACCTAGCAGTCTCTCAATAGACCTTGGCCCCCTAGTGATCCCTGTGCGGCCACTAGTATCCTCTCATATAGATGAGGCATACTACAGAATGCAAGGTCACAACCAAGCATTCTATCTAATCCCATCCTAGTCTGTACTAGCACTCAAGGCATGGGCGAGAACATAAAATTATCTTATTAGGTTCATTTAATCTCCATTTAGTGTCAATGTTTTCACTTATTAAAACAACTTACAATGAGTTACCTTGGCAGCCACTTAGGGCCCCAACCACCATTGCAAGCCACTTCCTGACACTAAAAGTAGATAACCTACCCTAAGCTCATGGAATCATAAATCACAAAATACCAAAAGATAATCCACAATATAATCATAAAATCTCCATGAGTCAACTGAAAAGCATCCATAGATAATCATGACCACAAGAGTTCTCTATTGGCAACTTAAGGTATCATTGATAATCAAAAGTATCCATTAGTTCTCAAAAACCAAAATATATCTCAAAATCATACTGATTGAAGACTCCAAAGTGGTTGAGTCAAACATGTCACAACATGACATCATCAAGAAATAAATCAACATTTTAGTCCCATCATGGTGACTGGAGAGTAATCCAAAGATAACTGATTGATGACTCAAAAATGGTTAAGTCAAGTGTCTCAGATACATATAACTCAGCTTCATCAAGAAGACTGATGAGCAATAACAATCAGTAAATACAAACATCTCATAGAGCATACCATCACATTACCATGGTTGGGTTTATAAAGAATTGAGATCAAAATATCATCATGACATCACATTCGCATAACTCCCAAGCCTTTGGTAGATGTCCTAACTGGTCAACACTTTAGGACCACCCAAAACTCAAAACAAGAAGCATAGAGAAAACACAATGCAAGCACATGTTTTGGTTTGCTAAATTTACATAGTTAAGTGTGGGGTTTTCTGTTTTCCGTTTGCAAGTATACTTCAAGTATATAATATTAATCATTTGACCTAGAAGTCAACCTATTTGTTCCCTCGATAACATTATCCTTCCATTATTTAAAATAATATTCTAAGAATTAATTGAAGGATAAATAGTTACTCATTAAACTAATCTTCATTGTCCCTTACTAAAATCATTCGCTTTATTTTGCTAAGATCAAGGTTACTAATTGAATAACTCTCCCTTATCATTAATTTACAATAATCTTCATCTATTTCTATTGATCTCATTAATTACATTTAATAATAATTCAATCTATTGACGTTCAAATTAACAATTTAATAGTAACTCGTTAATCACGAATAACAAATTATGTTAAAGGTGAATCTATAATACCCGTCTCACCATTATTTTAATGAGTACTAATATTTCCCCTTAACTTAATAATAATTATCAATTATTATTAAGTTAATAATTCCATATTCAACATTGAAAATATAATAATAATAACATCTTAATTAAAACCTAATTATATATAAATTGGGTCATTTAAGCCCCATAACCCGTCTTGACCTAAATCAATTCTCTAAAGTAAACTAGAGGCAAGCTACTTATTAAATCTTATTCACTCAAATAAGTACTTCCCATCTAATCAAATTACAATATTACGATAAACCGACAATTTCTCCAAAAATAATCAAAGGAAAAATTAACCATCTATCAAATAAACTACCCTTATATATGTTGGATCAACTTTCCCAGAATATACCAAAGAAATAACATTTAATAATTTTAAGGCTTCAATTAAGCCACTTCTCATATTAATTAATCTTAATTAATTCATACTAGTAATGAACATAGGTATGACTCTTTATCACTCTATTACATAACTTAATTATTAATTAAATTTAATTAATTCTAATTAATTAATTAAATTAATAATTACATATCCATATCAATGACCCAATTAATAACTAGCCATAATTTATAAGTTAAAGGTCAACCATAATCCAATTTTCTAATATTAATAGTTCAATAATGACTTGCTAATATTTAATAACAAGTTATATTATGAATCCTATTAATAAGTCTATAATAACCACATCCATCATTCTTTTCAATGAATACTAACATTTCCTTAACAAATTTGTATTATCGATAATCATTTCAATTAAGATTCTATTGCATAACTTAATTAATATCATAACTATATTAACAATTCAATAAATATTAGTTGATTAAAATATCAACTATACTCCAAATCCATTAATATTTAAATTAATAATTTAATAATAACTTGTTAGTCATAACAAGTTATATTAAAAATCTAATTAATAAATCGACTATACCAGATTCATCACTACGAATACTAACGTCTCATAATAATTAATGAATTATTATAATTGATAATCCATATTTAACATTATTGTGATTATAATATTAGCCAATGTAACATATTGACCATAACATTTAATATTTGTAACTTTTCAATTATTAATGTTAAGTCATGACATAATAACATATATTACCATCGATAGCTATATATATATATATATATATATATATATATATATATATATATATATATATATATATATATATATATATATATATATATATATATATATATATATATATATTCTAAAATAACAATATAGAACTTTATCACCAAATGTTATTAATAAAATGATAATTTAAAACTCTATTTATTTAAAATCTTGAATATTAAAATTTCATTAATATATATATATATATATAATAATAATTAATATAAAACAATTATTAATATATATATACACACACACACACATATATATATATACATATGTATTTTTATATATAATAACTACATATAACAATTTTACTACTTATAACATAACATATACTCAACAAAGAAAGTGAATTAAATTCATTGTCAGCCTTTAATAAATGAGGTCTGCTGATTGCAGGTACCCTGTGATGATGCAGGTAGTCTACGATCACGCAGACCCAACGCTCATTGTCGCCAGAGATAAAGGAAATGGGGGTGTGGTGGGTATTAACCCTGCCCACCCCAAATGTTATATATATATATATATATATGTTTTTTTCAAAACGATTCCAAAGCGCTGTGAATTTAATAATGTTTGTTTTATTATAATGTTTTTATAAAATGTTTTTAACATACGCATTTCAAATTTTTAAATATATATAAATCTGAATATCATAAACAACATTTGATCAATATACATATATATGTATATATGTATATATATGTATGTGTGTGTGTGTGTGTGTGTGTGTGTGTGTATATATATATATATGCAAAACAAATATGCTTAAAGAAAAATATTTAGAATAATACTTGCAAGCATAAACATAGTTTTTAAACAAATAGAGCTTTTTAATTTTATAAATTAGGAATTCTCTCCATAATGATCATTCTTTAGATTTTCCTAAATGATCCTTCTAATAGGTTTGTCCATAAGCATCCAAAAACCCTAGCCCCATAATTTTCTCAAATCTACACATATGAAAATTTCTCATATAAAATGACAAAATGCATATAACCAACATACGAAAATTCTCATAAAACACTTTGAAGACACGAAGAAGACAGGAAGTACAAGAAGCAGAAATAACATAGGCAAAATCACAAGTGTCTACTTGGACACTAATGCTAATTCACTTCTCCTAAAAAATCGTAGAGCAAGCTCCTTCCTTCTCCCATGTTCTTGGGTTCTCCAAACACGCTCCAAATGTTCTCTCTACACTTCGAGGAGTGCCTCATTATAAAGAACTCTCAGGAAGCACCTAGAATGTCTCTAGAAACAACTAAAAGGTGTTGACAACTAAGCACGAGTTGTTCCAACCTTCTAGATGAGTCATAAGGTTGTAGACACCATTTTCTTAATTTGTACACTAACTCTTGTGTTGTTGACAACACGTGCATAATTAGAGTGCAAACTCTTGTGTTGTCTACATGACAACTCCTGAGAATTCGCAAACTCCTATATGAATGAATATTAAAATAATGCACATTAATTAATTTAATATTCACTTTACTCTTTTCAATTTAATTTTTAAATTTTTTAAATTTTAAGCACTCACTTTAATAATTCCACATGTTTTATCTTAATATATTTATATTTTAATCACATGCACACATCATGCAACCTATAATCTTTTAATAATTTCAATATCTTTTCCACTTTTAAATTCATTTTCGAAACTTAATTGATAAAATATTTATTAACTTAAATAAATATTATCACATTCCAACTTTAAAATTATAACTTTTATCTTCAAATTTAATTATTTTATTTAATTAATTTCCCAATTAATTAAATAAAATTAATATTAAAATACCATATTAATTTTCCATTAAATTAAAGCATTAATTAAATTTTTTAATTAGGCTTAATTAGTAGAAAATACACTAAAGGCTCATAAAGTAAAATACGAAAAGCCCATCATAGCAAAACACATACAAAACCAAACCAAAAGGGTTAATATCATGAATTACATCATCTGACGTATTCAAAGGGTACTCAACTCAGATACTTATCCTAATTTCTAATCAGGACAAATGGCTTAAAGGGTTCAAATTTGGACTTGAGAGTTTATCTCCCCTCTCTTACCATTGAGATAATGTGATAGGGTACGCTCATCTTGGCAATTCAGGGAAGTCGATACCTAGTACTTGCAACCTACATAAAAACCATGCATGTACATACAATATATGTGTGTGTGTGTGTGTGAGTGTGTGCGCGCACGTGAAAAGCTAAATAGGCAATGGCAGGAAGTGGTGTATCGTGTAGATCTCGACTAGTAGGTGACTATGACTCCCTTCCTTAACCACATTAGAAACACCATCCAAGAAAAAACACACACACACCATACACATGCAAGTATGGGGTAAGTATCCATAAGAAAACACATGTGATAATAAACCATCTAACTAATCAATAACTAAAAATAATGTAATAATCATCATGCATACATGAAATGTAGAGTACCAAGTAATCTCATTTGAATCTAAAACAATATCTGATAATCTCAAAATAATGTTACTAATAATCATCAACAAAAAAGCTAGTCTAACAGAGTTCAACCATGATAGAAAAATGCAAACTAGGGCAGACACTACATTGAGCCTACAAGGGAGCCAACAGATCCAAATATCAACAAAAGTACAAGATGTAGATCCAAATATCATAGTGATTGATCAAGGAAGAACAGAGGAGAAGACCCCAAAGGAGAAGGAGCAATAGGAAATAGAAACATTGATAAACTTTCCTACAAAAAGGACTCCTAAAAGAACATCTTAGAAGTTGAGCATTGAGGAAAGGGTACTTCACTATGGAGACCTTGCACTAGATGACAACATAGTCAGTCCCAAGTGTGACAATGAAAATATGAATAATGATCAAATAAATGAAGTGCAAGAGGCACTTGAGAGGAAGAAGAAGCAAGAGATACTAAAAAATGAGTATAAAAAAAGGCAAGCTTTGATTGAAATAAAGGACATCTTTTTAGATGCATTCAACTTGTAGGTACCTAATGAAACCAACCCTATTATGGAACAAGTATCCAGTATTGGACTAGGTATAGAATGAAGACCTTGATACTAATGCAAAATTGTTAGAATGGTCTGAAAAGAAGTTTCAAATGAAGTTGAATGAAATAATATTAGGTGAAATAGCACTACCTCAGGTGGAGCTAGGAAAGAAGATTGAAAAAGTGAAGGAAGTGCTTGGGAACATTTTCTCATTGTACACAAAGCTTTGTAATCCTTCTATATTCACTTAGGAAACCAACTAGAGGATAATGAGCTTGGAGAGAAACCTTAAAATATCAAGCATGCAATTACCTAAGGATCCAACTCAAAGTGAGAAGCATTTTCAAACTATGCTTCAAACTCAAAAGGAACTAGTTGTACTAACATTAGATGAGGCAAATACCAAGGCCAAGCTAATACAGATTCAATCTACCATCACCCCACACATTGAAATTTTGTAGAAAGAACTAGCCTATACTAAAAATGTTATTAAGAAATACCCCAATATTTCTACACTGGAAGGCCTAGTTCACGTTGTAATAGAGACATTCATCTAGCTTAAATCACTAGAAATTGCACTAGACAATTGTAATGCTACTCTGAGGATAGTTATGGAGGTAAATAAATCCTTTTTGGCTAAGTATTCAGTTAATGTATAGAATCCTTTGACATAAGTATCAAAAAAGGGGGAGCTAAAACTAAAGGGGGAGATAAGGAGATAAATTTTGAGAAAGAAATAGTTAAGCCAAAAGGAAACTAAAACTGCAAGGGAAGATGTGTAAAAGGGGGAGTTAGAAAAGGGGGAGTTAGAATAGAGTAGATAGATCAGAATACACATGAGACAAATCCAGCATGAGAAGTTTTGGTTACAAAAAAGGTACATCAACTCAGGGGGAGTTACAAATTTTGAGGTATACAAAATTTTGAACAATTTTTTTGAAGTTTTGTATATATTCTAAACAGTTGTATATTATACTTAAAAAGAGATTAGATTTATCATGTATAGTTAAGTGTTTTTGACACTCATGTCAATGGGGGAGATTGTTGGTCTTAGATTGATTTTAACAATTGAGTGTCAACACACTTAAGAAATTTTCTTAGTTGATGTTGAGTTACAATAGATGCCAAGTAGATAGACAATGCTGAGTCACTATAGGTGCTGAGAAAAATAGAGTCACTATAGGTGTCGAGCAAGGTATAGCTACTATGGGTGTCGAGTAAGACATAATTTTTATATGTGTTCAGCATCAGTAATCAATAAGTTCTGAGTAACACAAAATTAGCATAAGATTTTGTGTCCTCACAAACTTAGATGTAAATCATTTTTGAGTTGACATATGAAGAATCTCGAAGGATTAAAAAGATAAGATTGAATATTTTTAATTCCCTATGAAATCAACATGCAACCAATCTAGAAAAATGGAAAGATTTGAGCGAGAAAGATTGATGAATCTTAATCATAGATTCATACCTAACCATAAGTCTCAAAACCTTTTTAAGGAGGTTAGAACCCCATAATTCACAAGTGTGTGGAAGAGTACAGGAATGCATGAGAGAATGCTAGAAAAATTTAAAGGAAGTGAAATGGTGTAAAGACTTAGAAGAAGGTCAGTATTGTAGAATCAAGTTATTAGAATAGAGTATTAGCACTTTGAATAGAATCATATTAGATCAAAGAAGGATAAGATTAGATTGTATGGCACAAGGATATGGAATCAGCAATTGAGGATTATAAGTTATTAGGTCATCACATTCTACTATACTTTCTAGCCATTGTATTAAGAGAATGAAAATCCTATGATGATAGGTTGGTTTAACAGCCATCTAGCAAATCCTTTAGTAGATTGACATTCCAAGTGAATGTATGTAAATCTTTTAGACAGGTTAGTTTTAACAGGGTGTTAGAGCCTTTAATAGGGCAGGCCTTTCATAGGACAGGCCAATGATGATGGTCAAACTTCGTAACCTTAACAAGTTACATATTGCTATAGTGATAAGTTGTGAGTGTCATCCCCACCCTAGTTTTACCTTCTCATTTTGGAGGGTTTCTGGGTGATCAACTATTGTGTTATCTATTTTCATGCATGCCTTTACTTTCATGTTAATTAGAAGTATTAGATGCATGTATTGATTTTAGTTAAAAGTTTTATTAGCTTAAAGTTTGGTACTTCTAATTCACCCCCCTCCTCTCAGAAGTATTCTTCCCAATTGTAATTTCCAATAGATTGTGATGCTAGTGGCAATGCTATTGGGGCTATTTTGAGCCAAGAAGGTAAACCTATTGCCTATTTAGGGAAAAATTGAATGATGAAAAGAAGAAGTGTTCTGTTTATGATCAAGAGTTCTATGCAATAGTTTAGACCTTAAATAAATGGAAACATTATTTGTTGCCAAAAGAATTTATCTTGTATATTGATGATCAACCATTACAATACATAAATAGCCAACGTAAATTGAATTAAAGACTTTTGAAATGGGTAGAGTTCATGCAAAGCTATAAATTTGTATTGAAACATAGAAGTGGAGGATCTAATAGGGTTGTAGATGCATTAAGTAGGAGAAAATTGTTACTAACAAAAATATAGGTTGAAGTTGTTGGGTTTGATGAACTCAAGAATCTATACCTTGAGGATCTTGACTTTGCAGAGGCTTGGAAGTATTGTAAAGAACCTACTACTCTAGATCAGACTAGGTGGCTAGATAACATGATTCAATATGGTATGTTGTTCAAGGGTAGTTAATTGTGTATTCCAAGAAGTTCCATGAGGGATAACTTGATCAAAGAGAAACATAGTTGAGGGATGGTAGGACACTTTGGTTGAGATAAGAACAATGTGATTATTAGTGAACATTATTTTTGACCTCAATTGTCATAGGATGTGAAGAAGTTTATGCAAATTTGTTGATTATGTCAAATAGCCAGAGGATTTAGTCAAAGTACTAGACTCTATCAGTCATTTCCTATTCCAACAAAGCCTTGGGAGGACATAAGTATGAATTTTTATCTTGGATTTTTGAGGACACAAAGGGGTAATGACTCAATATTTGTGGTGGTTGATAGGTTCTCGAAGATGGCACATTTCATTCCATGCCACAAGACTCATGATGCAGTGAATATTATAGATTTATTTTTTAGAGAGGTGACGAGGCTACATGGTCTCCCAAAAAGTATTGTTTTTGATAGAGATACTAAATTTGTTTGGTATTTCTAGAGGAATTTGTGGAAGAAGTTAAAAATAGAATTGATGTCCAGTTCTGCACATCATCCATAGACTGATGAAAAACAGAAGTAGTGAATAGAAGTCTAGGCAATTTGTTTAGGCTCTTAGTAGGAGATAAGTCCAAGGGATGGGATTTGATTCTACCACAAGAAAAAAAAATCTTACAACAATTCTGTGAATAGGAGTAATGGTAGATCACTATCCCAAATTATGTATGGGAGTAATCCAAGGACTGCACCAGAGCTAAGGAAGATGGAGCAAGGAGAGAGGAAAAGTGTTGAGGCAAAAGACTTTTTTGAACATGTCAAGAACCTACATGATGAGGTAGATGCACATATTGGAAAGATGAATATGTAGCATAAGGCTAGAGAAGAACAAAAGAGGAGAAATAAGGAATTCCAAGTTGGGGATTTGGTTATGGTATAATTGAGGAAGGAATGATTTTCGATGGGTACCTACAACAAGCTAAAGATGAAGAAATTTGGTCCCTATAAAATTTTCAAGAAACATTATTCAAGTAATGCATATGAGATGGAGTTGCCAGATGGGATTCACATTTCTCCTATTTTCAATATTGCAGACTTAACAGAGTATCATGATGATGGTGCAGAGAAGGAGTTGATGTTGGAGTCATGTCCAATTCCTACTTCTAAGAAGGAAGAGATTGAAGAAATTTCGGATAGTCATATGGGTCAGAGTACTAGAAATAGGTAGTATGAAGAATACTTGGTGAAGTGGAAAGGATGAGTAGTGGAGGATTCAACTTGGATATTCATAGTAGAGATTACCCATTTGGGTTTTCCTCTACCAGCTATAAAGTGACAGGTTCAGTTCTTAATTTACCTTGGGTGACTAATGCAAGAGCATCTTGTGGTGTAAAGGCAATCATATATCACCCAAAAAATATTCTTAGTGTTAGTTTTTGTTTGATGTGTTTTTATTTTTGGATACCCATTTGGGTCAAATAGAGATTCCAACTCTCATAGTTCCACTATTGTTTTTCTAGGATAGTGTTTTCTAGCACCTTGGGATATGTGCCAATTTAGAAAATAGGTTATTCTGTAATTGAGCCATAATTATTATTAGTTAGAGGGTTTAATTTTGAGTGATGATTATACTTGTAATTTAAAGCACTCTAGAAAATGAATTAGGTCAAAAGGCTTTACGGTTTGAAAGTTATTGCAATTTTTAACTTGCCTAGAGACCCCCTAAGAGCACTTCAAAGTCATATTTGAGGTAGTAAATAGCCGTGTACGGGCCTAAAAAATGGGTGATGAGAAAATTTGTCCATAGGGATATAGAGTTCTTGTAGAGCTTTCCAAAAACGTTTATGGTTTGTCAATCGAAGTCCTAGATCAAAAGTTATGCCTCCTAGATGTTGGACTACCATTTCTGGATTGTTCTAATTTTGCACCAAATTCTTACATGTTTTCTAGAACCTTCTATTTTGGTGGTGGATTCCAAATGGTATATTCTAAAATATATTCCTAACCCTAAACCTAATTCAAGTTACTTAAGGTCATTTCTAGCATTGTAAATGCAATTTTTGGTGGAGTTTGGGAGAAGGTACTATAAGAAGGGTTTTTCTCTAGTATCTGATAACATTGTAAGCCGATATGGCATGTTTTGGAGTCTATGCTTATTTTAGTGAATGTAATAGCATATCACTTTTGATAATAATATTCCCCTTTTCCTTTTGTGTTCATTTTGTCTTGGGTTGTGCCATCATCAAGAACTTGAGAGGTACAATACTATTGTGAAATGATAGTTAACCCAATATAAGAAATGATTAGAAATATTATATTCTAGTAGTGAAAAAATTGATAGGCAACTATATTATAAGAGATCTTCCTATGATAACATTGGTCTTGGATATTTCTTTGAAGAAAAATTAATAAAGAAATCTAAAGCAAGAAATGAAATAGATCCAATTATTGAATCCCCTAAACCTAAGAAGAAAGATCTAGATAAGATTGAATCCAGCAAATTGATATATGTACCTAAATAAGTTGAATATGCAAGCCAACCTAAGAAAATAAAGAAAGTTGAATTGCCTAAAGAGGTAAGGTATGAATTCAAAGGTAGATGTTTTCTATGTAATGAAGTTGGTCATATAAAGAGAGACTGTACAAGTATGTCATTCAAAGCTCTTACTATTTTTTATTGTTCTAATTTTCATGGTTTTGGTCATAAAGCAGGTCATTGTAAGAAACCTAGATTTGATAATAATAATAGGAATAGTAGAATGTTTAGAGATACTAACCCTATAGGCAATGAAAGAAGAAGATCCTCTAGTAGATATAATGAAGGAGAAAGAACTAATGGAGCAAGGAGTAACATTGTGTGTTACAAGTGGAACAACTTTGGACACATTATTAGAAAATGCAGAGCACTAGTTAATTAGAGTGGAACTAATCAGAGAAGATGTAGACTAGTATATCATCTATGCAAAAACTTTGGTCATATAGATAATTTTTCATAATAGATATGATAATAATCAACATGAATCCAAATTTTAGAAGAAATAATAATAGGAAGAACAAAAGGAATGATAGCAACAACAATAATGAGAAAGATGAGTTGAAAGAACATGTAGAAGAATTCAAAGAGGTATTTGTCAAAGAAGAAGTTCCATCAAGTTTACATGTAATATTAGAAGAGAAGTATTTTAATGAACTTGATGAAAGAATGAAGTCAACTATTATATGTGTCTCATCTTATTTTAATTAAGAAACTTTAATTGAAGATTGAGTATTAGAAACAGAAAATTGAGGTTAGAGATTGAGTTAAGAGTTTTGAAGTTAATATGAGGTAGAATATGATGTGTAGAAGCTAAAGTTAAGTGTGCAAATTATTTGGGGATTGCATGAAGTTATATGAACAAAAATAAGTTGAATGATATATAGAAATGGCTTTTTACGGATTGAGCAATTGCACAATTACTACAAAGTTGGTTTTGACAAGATATAAGCCATTCAAGAAATATTGTGTGTATCATTCAACTGTGTAAAGAGTTCAGGAGAAATTGAGAGTGATTTAACAAAAAATTGAAGGAGAATAGAAGTCATTTTGAGTACAAAATTAAAGTATCCCTAGTTATGTGGAATTAAGGTATTTTCCAAATTTACACTTAAGTATCAAAGTATTGGTTCTATTAAAATGGAGAAACCTATTGTATGTGATGTTAGTGAAAGGCCAAGGTATAAAATCAAGAATCATCCTTATGTGTAAATGGAAGATGATCCCTTAGGAGAATTTCCACAAGGCTCATACAATGTATTACATGTAGAAGACATCAAGATGTACATATGTTGCAAATTTGAAAGTATTAGGGATGATGACACCCATAAAGACCTAGAACTAGTATGTAATGGCGATTTATCATTAAAGAAAGAGTTTTCTCACTTGAAAGATTTGAACATTGCCAAGCATATGTTGTTTAGTATAATTCATGAAGGAATGTTATGGGTAGGATACATCACTATGATGATTGATAACCATATGATTCATAAGTTCACTACTTTGAGAAATGAAGGTAACAATCTAGTTAATGAAAAGAATGTCAAGAATTTAGCTAAAACTAGCCTAAAGAAAAAATTAGATGTTTAGGGTTATCAGTAAGATCATTGGGTACAAAATGAATCACAGTTCTAGAGTTAACTTAGTACCCATTGGGTTTATCCATGCAACATATTTGATGAAAATGAAGGAACATAGAGTAAATATGTGTGAAATTGTGAAGCAACAGTTGTTGGACAATATTGAGAACCTCAAAAGGACAAAGAATGGGGTGTTTAGGTTTAAATCCCTCTTAACACTCCTATACTTCCAAGTGATTAGACAATTCCTTGGTATGCTAGACTAGAAATGGGATGGTGATCAGGGTACTATGAGACTGATAACTCATTACTATAGGAAACAATCAGAGGAGAAGATAACATTAGAAATATCTAACATGATTAAGAGTTTCCAATCTTCAATGAAGAAAAGATTCATAATTTTACCTACACTACTGGAGAAATATAAGGATGACCTATTCTTTATGGTTGAAATAGATATCACATGTATGGAGGCAGTAGATCTTAGAGTGAAGCGCATGGACCCCATGGGGTATGAAATGAGTGAAGAGATAGTAGAAGGCTATGAATTTTTTTATCTTGGGGAGACATATGATGAAAAAGATAAGGAAGTTCATAATGAACTCTACAACAAAGATATCAAAAAGAAAGTTGAGAAGAAGATTGAAACTATTCTCAAGGAGATTGGTATGGCAAGGGAACAATATAAAGAGGCAATGGGAATTTCTATGGAAATGAGAGCAAGTGGGAAAATAGTATTCTTGGTAGTTATACCACTAGAAGTAGTAGGAGCAATAGAAGGAGTCACTATAGTAGGACCCTCCACACAAATACAAAGTGAATTGTATACTATAGTAGCATAGGTACAACCTATCATTATACAACTAGTTCAAAAGAAGGATGAAGAGGAGATAAAGATAATTAGTGAACACTAAATCACTCCTCCAAAAAAAGGAAATTGGAGGGACTCACCAAGGTAAAACAAGAGGTTGAGTCACCTTCCAAGAATTGGACAAAGAAACTATCAAGTAGACTAGGTAAGAGAATGAAAAGTCTATAGATGATTGAC
Source organism: Cupressus sempervirens (assembly GCA_028749045.1). Lineage (NCBI taxonomy): Eukaryota > Viridiplantae > Streptophyta > Pinopsida > Cupressales > Cupressaceae > Cupressus > Cupressus sempervirens. The sequence continues at coordinate 991,227,135 of CM053785.1, read as the reverse complement.
TATAATGAAGATTTAGAAGAATCATAGGACAAGCCTATTGACAAGGTTGTGACTAAATATAATATAAACTTAGATAAGAAACCTTGGAAACAAAAGGTAGAGAACCTAAATGTTAAGAATATTGATAATAAGAGCTTTGATTAGTTGAAAAAGTATTATCATTTGTATAATAACATGGATGAAATGAAATTAGAGAATTTAGTTATTAGATACATGATTTTGGAAAACAAAATATTTGAGGATATTCATAAAGACATTCCATAGAACTTGTATAATAGCTCAATTAATAGAAAAAGAAGAGTAGTAGAAGAGGATAGAAGAATAAGAGAAAAGAACATAAGAAAAATCTATGAAGTTAATAATCATGAAGATATGAAAAGGATAATGAAGGGTATTGAGCCCTTGTTGAGAAATAAGAGAAGAATAATTTTGTTCATGGGTGGCAATTATGAGAAATTAGATGAGGAAAACACAAAGAAAGAAGAAGAAGAAAATAAAAAGAAGGAAGATGAAGAGAAAAAGAAGAAAGAAAAAGAAGGAAGAAGAAGAGAAAATAAGGACGAAGAAGAGAAGAATAGAAAAAGAACAATGAGGAAGAAGAGAAGAAGAAGAAAGAGACAAAATAATAGAATAGAAGAGATGATAAAGAGAAGAAAAGAAGATAGGAGGAAGAAAAGGAGGAGGAGGAAGAGGATAAGAAGACAAGTGCACCTAGAACTCTCTTACCCTTGCATCTCTAACATGCTTAGATGATGATGATTAGACAAAGATGATATCATCTTTGAACAAGATAATCAACAAGAACATATAGGTGAAGATTTTGTAGAAAACTCTTATGGATGTAACTGAAAGATTATAGAGGACACTTACAGTGAGATTATCAGATCCTAATCTAGAGGATAGAGCTAAGATAGTGATTCAAGCATTTGATGTTGAATTTACTAACCTATCAGATGTGACATCAGTTCAAGCCCAACAAAAGCATGATGCTCAAATGTTTGACTCGATGTTTCAGAACATTAGGAATGATCTAGGAGCTCTTGATGCTTATATCAAGGATCTAAGGAGATACAAGCTATAAGGAAAGGCATTGTATGCCAAATGTGCTATGCCTTTAAAATTTACAAAAGGATAGTGATGATGAGTTGCAAAAGAAGTGAGATGAAGTCAAGGCTTTAGAAAATCATCTTCAACAGTCGAGCATTATAATTGAAGACATTGAAAGGGAGATAAGAAAGACTTGTGATGAGATAAGTGTTGTAGAATTGAATAGGGAAAGGATTGCAAAGATGGTGATGTAGGTAGAGTTGAGATAACTAGGGCCAAAGGCACACCCACTTATCCAAGCTACCTACAAGATTAAACACAAATAATAGCGACTAGAGGAGATAGAAGAGTCAAAATTCTTTATAGATTCATCAAATCATTAATATACATGCCCAGTTGTAAGGCCTTTTGGGTTATCACCAACATTACAATCAGACTTTAATCCTTAATGATAAATCTTGCATTCCCACTTTCCTTTTGCTCTTCCTATGCTACATCCATTGCCCTAAGACTCTACCAAAGAGCCCATTAAATGCATGCATAACCACAACTCTTCCTATTACAAATACTAACTAATTAAACCATTATATTAAATGCCAAAACAAGCCACAAGTCATCTCATAGGAAAAACCTATCACAAAATTAAATGCAAATGTTGGATCCAACTAGAAACTACACACAAACAACTCAATTAATGAAGGACCAAACAAAATGTTGTAACTTAGAGTACTTGGCAACCAAATGAAATCAGCAACAACTATGAACTTGAAAAACATAGAGAACTTGGCAATGTAAGACATTGCAACTTGACGACAACTAAGAAACTTGAAAAACAGAGAGAACATGATAATGCAAGCCATTGCAACTCAATAGCAACTAAGAAACTCAACAAATATGCAGGATAGAAATGCAACCTAGGATGTGTCTACATCAAACAACTAGGATTGAAAGAAATGCTTCTCCTAAATCATTGAGATGTCATAACTTGAGTTGAATCCAACTTAGATTGGGAAATCCATGTAGCATCTTCAATTGGTTTGTTCTTCCACTTTACCAAATACTCCTAGTAATCTTTTCCTCTTCTTTTCTTACCAACTTTCTGATCCAATATCTGTTCAACCTCTTCAATTTGCTTCTTAAGATAATTATCTAAGATGACAACTTCATCATTTGGCTTATGATATTCATATAGAACAACAAGATTGAATATAGGAAATAAATCCATGTCATTAGGTAACTCAACTTAATAAGCATTACCATTGTTAAAATTCTTCAAGATCTTACAAGGTTGAAACTTCTTCATCTTCAACTTACTGTATGTTCCAATAAGAAATCTTCCTTTCTTCAAATGAACCATCACCTCATCACCAACTCAAAAAACATGATGTCTTCTAGACTTATTAGCATTCTCCTTTGTACTTTAGATTACTTTGTTCCAATCTTTACTTTACTTCCTCATGCAAAGACTTCATAAAATCAAAAAACTCTTCTCCTACAACACTTCTCTTCTCTTCACTAGTAATATCCCTTAAATATGATATCCCTTTAGGCTTCATTCTAGTAACAACCACAAAAGGTTTTTTTCCCTATACTCCCATTCACATAACTATTATATACAAACTCAGTTTGTGCTAATACCAGCTCCCAATTACTTGGCTTATCTCCAATTAAAAATCTTAGCAAATTACCCAAGCTTCTATTCATGACCTTTTTCTATCACTCTGTTTGTGGATGGAAAGTAGAACTAAACTTCAACTCAGTACTCATCTTCTTCCAAAATTAACCAACAAACTTACTATCTTTGTTAGAAGTAATACTTCTTGGTAATCCATGCAATCTAAAATATCTTTGAATAAAATCTTAGCAACATGATCAAAATCTTCTATCTTTTTACAAGGTATGAAATGAAGCATCTTAGGAAATCTATTCAAAACAAAAATATAGAATTATACCCCTTAACTATCTTTGACAATCCAAGAACAAAATCCATACTAATGTCACTTCAAGGTTTCTCAGGAACAAAGATAGGTGTATACAAACAAGTATTTTAATTAACTCCTTTTGCAACTTGAAAAACTTCACAACTCTTTACAAACTTCTAAACATCCTTGTACATTTGTGGTCAATAATACTTATCCTTCAACAAACCTAGTGTCTTATCAATTCCAAAATGTCTAGCAAATCCACCACTATATATTTCCTTAATCAAATTCAATCTCATAGAACTCTTAGGAATACACAAATGAATAACCATAAACAACATACCTTATTGAATAAAATCCTCATAAAACTTACTTTGTTGTTTTGTAAAACTAGGTACTTTGCACTCTCGCCACATCTCAAAAAAGATTAGGATCAGTATCGTACAACTCCTTCATCTCATCAAAACCAAGAACTTCAACCTTCATCTTGGTCAGAAAAGAACATCTTCTACTCAATGCATTTTCAACTCGGTTAGTGACTCCACTCTTATGTTTAATCACAAATGTGAAACTCTACAAGTACTCAACCCACTTCATATGTCTTTGATTCAACTTATGTTGACTTCCCAAATACTGTAAGGCTATATGATTAGTATACAACACAAAATCCGTAGGAATAAAATAATATCTCCACTTCTTCAAGGCTTGAACAATAGAAAAAAACTCTTGATCATACATAGAATACTTCCTTTTAACATCATTCAAATTCTCACTAAAGAAAGCAATAGGTTTAAATTCTTGACTTAATACATCTCCTATTGCACTAAAACTTACAACACATTCAACATGAAATACCTTATTGAAATTAGGCAAAGCCATTATAGGTAACTCAATAACCTTTTGTTTCAAAGTCTCAAAATTGTTATCAGCTCCATGTGTCCACTTGAATTCCATTTTATCTCCTCTTATTGTCTCAATCATAGCATTAAAAATAGAACTGAGATTCCTTTTAACTTCCTATAAAAACTAGCCAAACCATGAAATGGTCTTACATCACCCACATTCTTAGGTGTAAGGCACTCCAAAATTGCTTTAACCTTCTTAGGGTCCATCTTCAAACCATCAATTGAAAACACAAATTCCAAATACACAATCTCCTATTGCATAAAAGAACACTTCTTCAGATTAATCATCAATTTTACTTCTTTTAATCTTTGCAATATGTGTCTAACATGCTCAAGATGTTCTTCCTTAGTCTTACTAAATATCAAAATATCATCCAAATTAAAAATCACAAACTTACCCAAGAATGTTATGAGAACCTCATTCATCAAGCTCATGAAATGATGCAACCTTGGCAATCCAAGAACAAAATCCATACTTATGTCTTCCTAAGGCTTTGGTGAAATAGGAAATGGCTGATAGAGTCCACTATTTTAACTAAATCCTTTGGTTGTTTGAAATACTTGACAACTCTACACAAACTTCTTCACATCCTATGACAATTGAGGCCAAAAATAATGTTCTCTAATAATGCAATGGTCTTATCTTGACCAAAGTGTCTTGACATCCCTTCACTATGCTTCTCCTTGATCAATTTCTCCCTAATGGAACTCCTTGGAATACAAAATCAACTTCCCTTGAACAACAAACCATCTTGAATCATGTAATCTAGCCGCCTAGTCCTATCTAGATTAACAGGTTCTTTACAAGCCTTCCAAGCCTCTACAAAGTCAGGATCCTCAGGGCACAGATTCTTGAGTTCATCAAACCCAACCACTTCAACCTACATTAATATTAGCAATAAATATATACTACTAAATGCATCTACAACCCTATTACACCTTCTACTTCTATGTTTCAACACATGTATAGCTTTGCATGAACCTCTCTGATTCAATTTACCTTGGCAATTTAGGTACTACAATGCTTGGTGATCAGTATACAAAACAAATTCCTTTGGAAAAAAGTAATGCCTCCATTTCTTTAAGGCCTGAACTATTGCATAGAACTCCTAATCATAAAAAGAATACTTCTTCTTTGCATCATTCATTTTTTCACTAAAATAGGCAATAGGCTTACCTGCTTGGCTTAACACAACCCCTATAGCACTGCCACTGGCATCACAATGCACCTGGAATACTTTTTTGAAATTAGGAAGTGCCAACACAGGTTGATCTATCACCTTCTTCTTCAACAATTCAAAACTCTTTCCAGCTCTGATGCAGAGATATCAAAAATAACAAATTTCTTTGTAAAACCCTTGGTTTTCAAGCAAATTCAGACCTTCTGTCAAAGATTTTATCATATCTCACACATCCTAGAATCTCAAGACTTAAAATCTAATTCATTTTAAATATATTCCAACCTGCTAAACATTTTTGAAGGATTCAAACCCTTATCCTTCCACACAAACACATGAAAAAGCTAGAAACAAGGGGAAAACTGAAAAACAATACCCATAATTTTAACTATTGTTCAATAAATTTAGTTTTCTCCCTCATACGGAAGAGTTAGAACCTCCAACTAGATTTTTTGGAAAGATAATTTGAATATATATCCAACCATATAAATTTCATACCTTAACCAAGTTGCATATACAAATGGCAACCAAATAACAACAAACATTTTTTCAAGAATCAAAAAATCTCTCTCGTTTCTATATCCAAACTTGTCAAAAAAAACCTTTTTCATTGTTCATAAATTTTCCCTATGATATAATTCACCAAAAAAGCATATATAAATGTGACTCTTTCCTTTTGAGTTATTATGTATTCAAAAGACTCTTATACTTCTAAAATTTCTAGAATTTCCTTGTTTTAAAAGTGCAACTTTGTATTATGCAAGCAATATTAAACTACCATGCATTTTTATTTGTGTGAATCCTATGAAACACCTAGATGATCCTAATATTGAATTAAATGAACTAACTACATTCTTATAAGCTTGTTGAAAACTTGAACATGATGGCTTATAGGTGTTCCAAATCATGTAAGTGCCTTAAATAATAAGCCTTTATTATAACTAAATGCAATTAAAAGACTACATGACATGAACATAACCTATCAAACATGAATAACATGATCCATCATAATGCATGATGGACATATGTACATGTGGAAATTAAATTAAAAAACTCTTTATGTAGGTGCTCATGCACCATACACCATGGGAAAAATTTATCTCAAGCCCAAGTGGTACCCTTCTTCTTTATATCTTCCTCTATCATCCACACAACATCTACATCAAAATAGCCTCTTATTTTTACCAAGTACTACTTCTACTCCTTTCCTCTTGTCTTCTTCACTACTTTGGTGTCAAATATCTTCTCTAGCTTTGGTGTCTCCTTCAATGGTAGATCTTTAATATCTTCTACATAAGCAATCTACCATGTATCAACTCCTTCATTGGCTGCTTTGAATGGTGTGAAGTTTGCCATGTTGAAGATGGAAAAGATCCCAATCTTAGGTGGCAATTGAATCTCATAAACATTGGCTCCAAACTTCTTCACTATTTGGAAAGAACCTAGTTTTCTCAACATGAGCTTGGTATGTTTACCTTTTGGTAGCCTCTCCTTCTTGAGATTAGCCCACACTAAGTCTCCAACTTCAAATTCTAAATATCTTTTTTTTCTGATCTGCATACTTCTTATACTTTTTAGAGACTTGTTGGAGTTGTGATTTGACTTCATCATGTATCTCTTTTATGGTTGTAGAAAACTCATCTCCTTGTGCACTAACTTGTTCTTGTGAACTCATATCTCTTAACTCCAAGATGCCTCTAGGATGAATTCCATACACCACTTGAAATGGTGACTTTTCTATACTCCTATTGATGGAGTCATTATATGAAAATTCAGCTTGGGGTATGATTGCATCCCACTTTTCTCCATGTTTCCTTGTGAGTGATCTCAACAAATTTCCCAATGTTCTATTAACTACCTTTTTTTTCCCATCAGTTTGAGGGTGATAGGTTGATGAGAATGATAAATTGGTTCTAGTTTTTCTCCATAAAGTCCTCCAAAAGTGTCCCACAAACTTCACATCCCTGTCTAAAACTATGTTGAGAGGTAGCCCATGAATCCTTATGACTTCTTTGAAAAGTAGATCTACTATATAGGAAGCCTCATTGGTTGATTTACATGGTAAGAAGTGAGCCATCTTGCTGAACCTATCCACTACAACAAACACACTATCATTCCCTCTTTGTGTTCTTGTCATCCCCATTACAAAATCCATTGTTATGCTTTCCCATGGCCTAGATGGTATTGGCAAAGGTTGATAGAGCCCTGCATTTTTAGTCCTCTCTTTGGCTCTTTGAAAAATCATACATGTTTCAACAAACTTTCTAACATTAGTCTGAAGTTTAGGCCAATAGTAATACCTCCTAACTGATTCTAAGGTTTTATCCAAACCAAAGTGTCCACCCATTGTTCCACTATGCTTCTCTTTTAAAATATTTGACCTCATAGAGCACCTAGGTACACATAGTTTCCCTCCTTTGAAAAGAACTTTTTCTTGTATCAAAAAATTAGAAAAATCAAGATGGTATCTATCAGAAAACTCCATACATACCTTATAGATTTCACCAAAATTTGGATCTGCTACATACATGTCCTTTAGTGCTTCAATTTCCATGCTTTATAGCTAAATTTGGGAGACAATCATGTTCTTTCTAGTAAGAGCATCAAAAACCTCATTTTCTATACCCTTCTTATGCTTGATGGTGAAGGTATAGGACTACAAAGACTCCACCCATTTCATATGCCTATGACTTAGCTTGTCTTAGCTATTCAGAAAACTAAGTGCTTGGTTATCCATATATACAACAAACTCCTTTGGCAACAAGTAATGTCTCCACCTTTTGATGGCTTAAACCAAAGAATACATTTCTAAGTCATATGAAGATTATTTCTTCTTGGCTTCATTTAGCTTTTCACTTGAGAAAGCCACTGGTTTTCCTTCTTGATTAATCAACCCTTATAGCAACCTTGCTAGCATCACATTCTACTTGGAAAACTTTGTTAAAATCATGTAAAGAAGGAATTGGCTACTCACTAATCTTTTTCTTAAGAAATTCAAAATCTTCATTTCTGATTGAGTCCATCCAAATTTACACTTCCTTCCACCTTTAATAGTTTCTAACATAGGAGCACATATATGATTGAAATTTCTTATGAAATTACTATAAAATGTAGCAACACGATGAAATCTTCTAACATCACTAACTATTTTAGGAGGTGGCCAAGATAATATAGCACTTACCATATCTTTATCCATCTTCAAGCTACCTTGGGAGATCACAAAACCAAGATATGTCAGCTCCTCTTGCATGAAAAAACACTTTTCAAAGTTTATCACCAATTCCTCCTCATGAATTCATCTCAAAACCATGTCAATGTGCTTTAGGTGTTCTTCCTTTGTCTTTCTGAAAATTAATATGTCAACCAAATATACTATGATGAACTTACCATTAAAGCCTTTGAGAACTTCATTCATAAGTCTCATGAAGGTACTAGGAGTATTAGAGATTCCAAATAGCATTACCTTCCACTCATGCAATCCATCATTGGTTTTGAATGTTTTCTTCCACTAATCTCCAACCCTTATCCTTATTTGATGGTACCCACTCTTTAAGTCAATCTTGGAGAAATACTTTGCAGCTCCCAAGAAATCAAGAAAATATTCAATTCTTGGCATTGGAAACCTATATTTGATTGTAATCTTATTAATGGCTCTTGAATTAGTGCACAACATCCATTTTCCCTCCTTCTTGGGTGCCAAAATACTAGGTACAATGCATGGACTTAAACTTTTTGCAATTAAACTAGAATTTAGCAACTCCTTCACTTGTCTAGTGATCTCCTCATTTTGTTAAGGTGTCATATTGTATGCAACCTTATTTGGTATGGTAGCTCTAGGAATGAAAGAAATACAATGATGAATGTCTCTTATAGGTGGTAAAGACTTTGGCATACCTTCTAAAATCAAAACTTCATACTTATCCAAAAGTGCTTTCACTTCACTAGGAATTGCCTTCTTTGTTTTAGCCTTCTTCTTGTCATTTTCAATTGATCCTTGTGTTTGTGGTTTAGCTATCAAAAGAAAAAAAGGCTTAGGGGCATCCTTCATGTCTTGTAAGAACTCCTTCTTATCAACCATCATAATTTTTGCTCCCCTCTTATTATTCTCTTCCACTTCTTCATGATTAGAAAATGGAATCAATCTAATCACCTTTCCATCCTTCTTGATGGTGTATACATTATGTTTTCCATTGTGTTGTACCTAAAAATCATATTGCCAAGATCTACCAAATAATAGGTGGCATGTATCCATGTCAACTATATCAAACAAAATTCTATCCTTATACTTTCCAATTTGAAAATCAATCCATGCTTGCTCATTTACAAGAGTTTTTTGACCATTTGTTAGCCATGAAACCCTATAAGGAAAAGGATGAGGTACTCTCCTAATTTTTATCTTCTAAACCATCTCAAGAGAAACTAAATTTTCAATAGATCTTGAGTCAATAACAACTTTACATACCTTACCTCTTGATTTGTGAGAAGTTTTAAAGATGATCTTCCTTTGTGGTGGCTCCATGGTAGTAGGCACCTTCAAAAGTGTTCTTCTCATCATTAAATTTTCTCCTCTTTTAGGTACACTATCTAAATCAGCCATCTCCTCTTGATATTCATCAGCTTGTAACAAATGTGTTCTTCTTTCACCTTGTGAACTTGAACTAGCTCTATCTAGGAACCTAGATGCATAATGTCCCTCCTTATTACAATTGAAGCAAGCTATTGGAGTTTCCCTTCTACCACCAAACCTCCTTTTGAATTGCCTCTTCTACCTCTGAAATTTCCTTTACTTTGACTAGTTTCTTTCTTTATAGTTTCATCTTCCTCTTTGGTTTCTTCCTCTTCCTCTACTATTTTGCTCTTGTCTTCTCTTCAATTTGGCTTCTAGCTTCAACGTTAATTGATAACATTTCTAAACTATATTAGGACACAATAGATTAAGTTCTTCTTGAATGTTCAACCTCAATCCATTGAGGTATCTATGATGCAGGAGCATCCAGAGGTATAAGGGCAATCCTGTGTCACCCAAAAAATATACTTAGAGTTAGTTTTTGTTTCATGTCTTTACATTTTTGGATACCCATTTGGCTCAAATAGTTCAACTATCAGTGCATTTGAAAATCCCAAAAAAATAGGAGCATGTATTTGGGCCATCATTTCAGTAAACTAGAAGGTGTGAATTGGCCAGATGAATGTAATCATGCTTTAGAGCATTCTAGAAAAAGAATTAGGTCAATAGGCTCCATGGTTTGAAAGTTATTGCAGTTTTTTGGGTTTTGGAGACCTCCTAAGAATGCTTCAAAGTTATTTTGGGGAATTAAATGACCTTGAAAAGGGTCAAAAAATTGGGGACAATAAAATATGGTCCATAGGGCTATAGAGCACTTCGAGAGCTTTCCAAAAATTTAAATGGTTCATCAATCGGAGCTACGGTTCAAAAGTTATGCCTCCCAGAAGTTCGGTTACCATTTATGGATTCTTCTAGATTTGCGCTGACTTCTAACGCAACTTCTGGAGCCTTCTATTTGGTCAGTGGATGCCTACTAGCACCTTCTAGAATGTATTCCTAGTCCTTAACCCTCTAGGGTCTATTTAAGGAGATTTTTGGCATTTTAAAAGGCAGTTCAGAGTGGAGTTTGAGAGGAGGTACTGAAAGGAGAAATTATCTCCACATTTATGCCATTGTAAGCCCTTAGGGCATGTTTTGAAGTTTATTTTCTCTGTACTTAATGTACTAGCTTATTTTTTAGTTAATAGAATTTCCCTTTTCTATTGTGTCCATTCTGTTCTTGGGTTGTGTCCCCATCAAGTGGTATCAGAGCAGGTTTTCCTGAGTGTGTAGACAGAGCGCCGACTGTGAGGCAGTTTGCACTAGGACTATGTGGTTGTGGGTTTGAGTTAAGAAGATGCATCCATGAAGAGAGCATGGCGGAAGGGCTAGAGCTATTAATCCTGAGGAGGTTAGAGCCCTCCAAAGTCAAGTACAAGCATTGCAGGAGGAGCTCTATAGAGGAGCAACTATGGTCGTAGGTGATGAAAGTGAAGATGACAACGAAGAGGAAGTAATGGGACCAGAAGAGGAAGTTGACGGGGAAGTTCTGAAGCTGACTTCTAACGCAACTTTTGAAACCTTCTATTTCATCAATGGATGCCTACAAGCACTTTCTAGAATGTACTCCTAGTCCTTAACCCTCCCGGGTCTATTTAAGGAGATTTCTGGCATTGTAAAAGGCAGTTCGGAGTGGAGTTTGAGAGGAGGTGCTAAAAGGAGAAATATTCTCCAAATTTATGCTATTGTAAGCCCTTAGGGCATGTTCTAAAGTTTATTTTCTCTATACTATTTGTACTAGCTTATTTTCTTAGTTAATATAATTTTTCCTTTCTGTTGGTTCCATTCTGTTCTTGGGTTGTGTCTCCATCAAGTGGTATCAGAGCGAGTTTTCCTGAGTGTGTAGACAGAGCACCGACTGTGAGGCAGTTTGCACTAGGACTGTGTGGTTGTGGGTTTGAGTTAGAAGATGTCTCCACGAAGAGAGCGTGGTGGAAGGGCCAAAGCTATTGATCCTAAGGAGGTTAGAGCCCTCCAGAGGTAGGCACAAGCATTGCAAGAGGAGCTTCATAGAGGAGCAAATGTTGCCGCAGGTGACAATAGTGAGGATGAAAATGAAGAGGAAGTAATGGGATCAGAAGAGGAAGTTGACGGGGAAGTTCTGAATCCTGTAGAGGAAAGGCTTTTTAGGGCCATTACTAAGTTTGGGAAAAGACCTACAATTGAAGTGGGTATATTTTCAGGAAATCTAAAACTAGATGAGTTGATCGATTAGATCAATGAACTGGAAGAATACTTTGAGTATGAGGATATAAGGGACCCAGATAGGGTTAAGTTTACAAAGGCCAAACTGAAAGGCCATGCCAAAATCTGGTGGCAAGAGGTTCAACTGGAAAGACTTAGAAGAGGAAAGGAGCAGATCACAAGATGGGATCGCATGGTGGAAAAATTGAAGAAGCAGTTCATTCCTGTGGACTACGAGCTTGATCTGTTTAAGAAGATGCATGGGTTAAAGCAAGCAGGAAGATCAGTCCAAGAATATACAGAGGAGTTTTACTGACTCTTGATTAGAGCGGGGCATGCAAAAGCAAATAAGGAGAAGGTTTCTCATTATATCAGTGGGTTGTGACCTAGCATCCAGGAGGAATTAAGTCTGGTAAGAATGACTAGCGTTGAAGAGGCATACCAGTTTGCCCTACGAGTTGAAGAGAAGCTGAATAAAAGGTTTGAAGGAAGACAAAGAGGGCGTGGTCAAGGAGGAAGGGGAAGTGGTAGATCATCTGGAGGCCGCAATGAAACCCAAAAGAAAAATGAAGATGTGGGTACTAGAAGAAACTAGAGGAATGAGGGTTTCAACTGCTCCCATGATCAAGACTTTGGAAATCAAAGAGGAAGAGGTAGAGGATGTGGACAAGGAAGAGGAGGCTTCCATGGTACTTGTTTCCATTGCAATGAAGAAGGTCATCGTGCCTTTGAATGCCCTCAATGACAAGGAAGGATAGATAGGAGAGCTGAGGGCCAAGCTAGGATTGCTCATGTGGATGTGGATGCACAATCATCACATTCAAAGGATGCAAAAAGAGGAGAGACCTTGGTAAATGAAAGAGTCCTACTAAGTGGTGAAAATGAACTAGGATAGCAGAGGAGTTTGTTCCATACCAGATGCAAGTGTGAGGATAAATGTTGTGATGTGATCATTGATGGTGGTAGCACTGATAACTTGGTATCAGAAGAGATGGTCTCTAAGCTAAAGCTCAAGAGGGAGAAACATCCCCAACCCTATCAGATTTCTTGGGTAAAAGATCATCATAAGGTCCTAGTAAGTGAACAATGTTTAGTAAAATTCAAAATTGGGAGTTACCATGATGAAGTTCTCTGTGATGTTATTTTGATGGATGTTTGCCATCTATTGTTGGGTAGACCATGGCAGTTTGATAGACATGCAATACATAATGGACATGCAAACACATACTCTCTGACAAAGGATGGAGTTTGCCACAAATTGAAGCCCATGAAAAAGGAAGGTGAAAAGGTATGTAGCAGTGCTAGGATTTGTCTTGTTGATGGAAGGAAGTTTTTAGATGGCATGAAACATTAGCATATGTGCTATGCTTTGATTCCTAGGAAAGATAAAGAAGGTGGTAGTGAAATACCATTTGAAATTTTATATTTACTAGGGGAGTTTGGAGATATTATCTCTGATAATGTTCCAGATGGATTGCCACCAGTAAGGCAAGTCAGTCATCAGATAGATCTAATTTTGAGAGCTAGTTTTTCGAACAAGGCTGCTCACAAGATGACTCCTACTAAAATAGAGGAGCTAAATAGACAGGTTCAGGAGATGTTGAGGAAGTGCTTGATTCAAGAGAGCCTGAGTCCATGTGCAGTACCTGCAGTACTCGCACCAAAGAAGGATGGAGAATGGAGGATGTGTACAAATTCTCGAGCTATAAATAGAATCACCATCAAGTACCAGTTTCCTTTGCCAAGGATGCATGATATTATGGACTGCTTGAGTGGATCTCAGTACTTCACAAAGATAGATCTGAAGAGTGGTTATCATCGGATATGGATTCGAGAAGGAGATGAGTGGAAAACAGCCTTCAAGACCAAGGAGGGTCTTTATGAGTGGTTAGTCATGCCCTTTGGATTGACGAACACCCCAAGCACCTTCATGCGGCTCATGAATGAGGTACTTAAGAAGTTCTTGGGAAAATTTGTTATTGTCTATTTGGATGATATTTTAATTTTCAGCAAGACTTTGGAAGAACATTTACTGCATATTCATAGTGTCCTTGAAAGGCTAAGGGAAGAGAAACTATTAATTAATCTAAAGAAGTGAGTCTTTGCAAAAAGGGAGTTAGTCTATTTGGGATTTTTTATATCACCTGAAGGTCTCAAAATGGATCCAGAGAAGGTAAAAGCCATCTTGGAATGGCCTACTCCAAGGTCTGCTATTGAGGTAAGATCATTTCATGGTCTGGTTAGTTTTTATAGGAAGTTTATTAAGAATTTCAATGGAATATGTGCACCCCTAACTAATACAATAAGAGGGGATAGAAAAGAGTTCAAATGGACTGCAGAAGCTGCGAGAAGTTTTGAATTGCTGAAGAAGAAGGTGACTGAACAACCTGTGTTGGCACTTCCAGACTTTAGAAAAGTATTCCAGGTAGATTGTGATGCTAGTGGTAGCACTATTGGGGCTGTATTAAGCCAAGAAGGTAAGCCTATTGCATATTTTAGTGAAAAATTGAATGATGCAAAGAAGAAGTATTCTGTTTATGATCAAGAGTTCTATGCAATAGTTCAGGCCTTAAAGAAATGGAGGCATTATTTATTGCCAAAGGAATTTTTTTTGTATACTGATCATCAGGCATTATAGTACCTAAATAGCCAAGGTAAATTGAATCAGAGGCATATGAAGTGGGTAGAATTCTTTCAGAGTTATACATTTGTGTTCAAGCATAGAAGTGGAAAATCTAACAGGGTTGCAAATGCAATAAGTAGGAGATAGTTGTTGCTTACAACAATGCAGGTTGAAGTAGTTGGGTTTGATGAACTCAAGAATTTGTACCCCAAGGATCCTAATTTTTATGAAGCATGGAAATCTTGCAAATAACCTATTGCTGTAGATAGAACCAAGTGGTTAGACTATTTGATTCAAGATGGCATGTTGTTAAAAGGTAGTCAATTGTCCATTCCAAGGAGTTCCATGAGGGAAAATCTGATTAAGGAGAAACACAGTGGAGGGTTGGCAGGACATTTTGGTCGGGATAAGACCATTGCCATTCTTAGAGAACATTATTTTTGGCCTCAAATTACATAGGATGTGAAGAAGTTTGTAGAGAGTTGCCAGGTTTGTCAAGTTGCCAAGGGGTTTAGTCAAAATACTGGCCTGTATCAGCCATTGTCTGTTCCATCAAGGCCATGGGAGGACATAAGTATGGATTTTGTTCTTGGATTTCCAAGGGCACAAAGGGGTAATGACTCAGTATTCGTGGTGGTTGATAGCTTCTCCAAAATGGCACATTTCATTCCATGCCACAAAACTCATGATGTTGTCCATATTGCAGACTTATTTTTCAAAGAGGTGGTAAGACTACATGGTCTTCCAAGGAGTATAGTTTCTGAAAGAGATACTAAATTTCTGGGGTATTTCTGGAGGACATTGTGGAAGAAGTTGAGAACAGACTTGAAATTCAGTTCCACGCATCACCCACAGACTGATGGCCAAACAGAAGTGGTAAATAGAAGTCTGGGCAATTTGCTGAGATGTTTAGTTGGAGATAAGCCCAAGGGATGGGATTTGATTCTACCACAGGCAGAGTTTGCTTATAATAACTCTGTAAATAGGAGTACTGGAAAATCACCATTTCAAATTGTATATGGGAATAGCCCAAGGACTGCACCAGAATTGAGGAAGATAGAACAAGGGGAGAGGACAAGTGCTAAAGCTGAGGAATTTGCTGAACACATCAAGCATCTACATGAGGAGGTTCAAGCACACATTATCAAGATGAATCAAGAGTATAAAGCTAGGTCTGATCAAAGGAGAAGACATAAGGAATTCCAAGTAGGGGATCTAGTCATGGTGCACTTACGAAAAGAAATATTTCCAGTTGGTACTTACAACAAGCTGAAAATGAAGAAATTTTGCCCCTGCAAAGTTTTGAAGAAACATAACTCAGGAAATGCATATGAGGTGGAGCTTCCAGATGGTATTCACATTTCTCCCATTTTCAACATTGCAGATTTAACAGAGTATCATGATGATGGTGCAAATGAGGAGCTAGTTTTAGAGCCATGTCCAATTCCTGCTTCTAAGGAGGAGATAGAAGACATTCTAGATCATCATGTGGGTAGGAGTACCAGAAACAGGTAGTATGAAGAGTATTTGGTCAAATGGAAAGGATGGCCAATCAAGGACTCAACTTGGATTTCAGCAGCTGAGGTTTCCCATTTGGGATTTCCTCTACCATCCATAAAGTGACAGGGTCACTTTTCAATCTACCCTGGGTGTCTGATGCAGGAGCATCTAGAGGTATAAGGGCAATCCTGTGTCACCCAAAAAATTTACTTAGACTTAGTTTATGTTTCATGTCTTTACATTTTTGGATACCCATTTGGCTCAAATAGTTCAACTATCAGTGCATCTAAAAATCTTGAAAAAATAGGATCATGTATTTGGGCCATCATTTCGGTAAACTAGAAGGTGTGAATTGGCCAAATGAATGTAATCATGATTTAGAGCATTCCAGAAAAAGAATCAGGTCAATAGGCCCCATGGTTTGAAAGTTATTGCAATTTTTTGGGTTTTGGAGACCTCCTAAGAATGCTTCAAAGTTAGGTTTGGGGCATTAAATGACCTCAAAAAGGATCAAAAAATGGGGGAAAAGCGAAGCTGGTCCATAGGGCTATAGAGCGCTTTGAGAGCTTTCTGAAAATGTAAACGGTTCGTCAATCGGAGCTACGGTTCAAAAGTTATGCCTCCCGAAAGTTCGGTTACCGTTTCTGGATTCTTCTAGATTTGCACCGACTTCTAACGCAGCTTTTGGAACCTTCTATTTCGTCGGTGGATGCCTACTAGCACTTTCTAGAATGTACTCCTAGTCCTTAACCCTTCAGGGTCTCTTTAAGGAGATTTTTGGCATTGTAAAAGGTAGTTCGGAGTGGAGTTTGAGAGGAGGTGCTAAAAGGAGAAATATTCTCCAGATTTATGCTATTGTAAGCCCTTAGGGCATGTTCTGAAGTTTATTTTCTCTGTGCTATTTGTACTAGCTTATTTTCTTAGTTAATATAATTTTCCCTTTCTGTTGGTTCCATTTTGTTCTTGGGTTGTGTCCCCATCAATCTAGCAACTTTTACACTTTCACATTCACTCTGTTTTTCCCTTAGGCTCAATTTTTGAAATTCTTTAGTATAGGTTATGACATCTAGCTCCTCTTGTCTTAAAATTTTTCTTCTTCTATTTAATTGGATTTCATAATCCTCAGATAGGTAAATTTCTCTTTCCTTGGCACTCATCTTGCGCCATGAATTTATCATGTTCTTACCTTCTTTGACCCTTTCTCCTTGGGTGAAATTCCACTAAGTGATAGTTGCTCCCTTCAACTACATTTTTACATTCAAAGTGGTTGTTCAAGGATTCTATCCAATCCACAACAACATCAACATCCATCTTTCATAAAAAGATGGGTAGGTCACCTTTTGCATCCTTCTTGCCAACTCTTTCAAGGCATTCTATGAAGTCTCTTTGGTCTGTAGGAAAGTTAACCACCTCCTGCTTAGGGGAATTTTCTTCTTCCCCTTCTTACTCTTGCTCTAAGGAAACCATTAATATTTTCTCCATCTAGCCCTTGAACTTCTCAAGTTCATCTAATAACCACTTATTGGTTTTCTTATGTTCTTGCATCTTCTTTGCCAATTTAACATTGGTGACCATGTTTGATGTTTTAGCTTTAGAATCTAATTTATACATAAAACCCAATTATTTTAGGAGATTTTCCCAAGATTTGATACCAATAATGATCTAGAGATATCAAAAAAAACAATTTTTTTTGTAAAACCCTTGGTTTTTAAGCAAGTTCAGACCTTTTGTCAAAGATTTTATCATATCTCACACATCCTAGCATCTCAAGACTTCAAATCTAATTCATTTGAAAGATATTCCAACCCCCTAAAAATTTATGAAGGATTCAAATCCTTATCCTTAGATACAACATGGACAAAGCTGGAAACAAGAAAAAAAAAGTGAAGAACAATACCCAAAATTTTAACCACTGTTCAGTAAATTTTAGTTTTCTCTCTCATATGAAAGAATTAGAACCTCCAACTAGATTTTTTGGAAATATAATTCAAATATATATCCAATAATATAAGTTTTAGACCTTAACTATGTCACATATACAAATGGGAACTAGATAGTGAAAAATATTTTATCAAAAATTAGAAAATCTCTCTTGTTTTTATATCCAAACTTGTCAAAAAAAACCCTTTTTTGTTGTTCATACATTTTCCCTATGATATAATTTGACAAACAAAGTGGACATAAATGTGACTCTTGGCCTTTTGAGTTCTTTTGTATTTAAAATACTCTTATACTTCTAAAATTTCTAGAATTTCCTAGTTTGAAAAGTGCAACTTTGTATTATGCAAGCAATATTAAACTACCATGCATTTCTATTTGTGTGACCCCTATAAAACACTTAAATGATCCTAATATTGAATTAAATGAACTAATTACATGTGCCTGGACAAAGAAAGGGATCAAAATACTACAACAATGGACTACTGAATTCTAGATTGGACATCTCGAGTGTTTCTAACCCAACTCATTTTGACTCATTTAATTTATCAACCAAGGACGTAAACTTGAAATCGTGTCTACAAAGTATATGCTTCAAACTTCTCTCAACTTAAGAATTATTCTATGGAAATTCAAATGATTATGCTATAGGAAATATATGCTAAAGCTGAGAATCAAATCTATTTTAACAAAGCATAAAAATATAGCTGAGAACTACTTCAACTGCCTATGTTGCAAGAATAGTCCACTAATTCTGCTATCAGTGGTTGCAAGAACAATAGAGTCTACTCTAGTTCTATGAACTAAAGCTAAATCCTATGCTAATTAATTAGTTCACCCCCTGTGTGGGCCCCCACAAAGAAGTGAAGTAGAACTACTCAAAGATGGAAACCTAAAATGATCTTTTTATTCATAACAACAATAAACGTACATACTGATAAACAACAAGATTACATTCAGTACTCAAAAACTCAAAAAAATTCTTCCTTCTACTAAAACCCACTAATTAATTCCTTTTTCTAGAACACAAACTTCTAGTTATTTAAGCATAAACTTACTAAAAAAATTCCTACATTTTAGACTTCATCAACTACTGAAACAATGGATGGCATTGAATATTACAAGAGATGTATTAAACTTGGCACCAAATGGAACATGAATTTGGGAGCTCACAACACCTGGATTTCTCACTTTGACTCCTGCTTTCTTGAAAATAGGTACTAGGTATTATGGATGAAATGGTTAGTGATGTGGAAAGTCATTAGTGAAATTTACCACCATTTTCTCAGGTTGCTGACTCTACTTAGCTAAGTTGACTTCACCTTTGAATCTGCAAAATATTAGTGCCTCCAAATTAATAACATACATCAAGACTAATTCAAAATATGTCATCTAAATTAGTTTACCCTATGTTGCATTGCTGTAGGAGAACTACCCAACCTAGCTAAGGAAGAAAAATAACATTCTCACTATTTTTTTTATCAAATGACATAACATTCGTAGCATATTCATTTTAGGCCTGGAAAGTACTTACGCACACATTTGTTTAAAATTATCATAAACACCATGTTTTTAAACATCAAAGTTTTTAGAAAGTTTGCAAATTCAATTGAAAATGAAATGATAAAATAGACCATATTCTGGTCTCTCAACATGCTTATAGGCTAGTTGACAACTTGAACATGATGGCTTATAAGTGTGCCAAATGATGTAAGTGACTTACACAATAAGCCTTTACTATAACTAAATACAATTAAAAGACTAGATGACATGAACACAACCTATCAAACATGAATAACATGATCTATCCTAATGCATGATGGACATATGTACATGTAGAAATGAAACTAAATTTTTTTATGTAGGTGCTCCTGCACCAAGCTCCTATAGTCCACTTAAACTCTTTTCTATCCCCCTCATTGTTTTAGTTAGGGGTGAACATATACTATTGAAATTCCTAAAAAAAATTCTATAAAAACTAGCTAGACCATAGAATGACCTCACCTTAGTGTTAGACCTTGGAGTAGTCCATTCCAAGATGACCTTCACCTTCTTTGGGTCCATTTTGAGACCCTTAGCTAATACAAAAAACCCCAAATAGAATAATCTCTTTTGACAAAGCTACACTTCTTCAAATTAATCAACAATTTCTCTTCCCTCAACCTTTCAAGCACACTATGAATGTACAATAAATGTTCATCCAAATACTTACAAAAAATCAAAATATCATCTAGATAGACAGTAAAAAATTTTCCCAAAAATTTATTTAGTACCTCATTCATAAGCCACATGAAGGTTCTTAGTGCGTTGGTTAGTCTAAAGGGTATGAGTAACCACTCATATAGACCCTCCTTGGACTTGAATGGAGTCTTCAACTCATCTCCTTCTTGTATTTATATCTAGTGATAGCCACTCTTGAGATCTATCTTTTTGAAGTACTGAGCTCCACTCAAGAAATCCATAAGATCATCCATCCTTGGCAAAGGAAATCAGTAGTTGATGGTTATTATATTTATAGGCCAAGAGTCTGTATAGATTCTCCACTCTTCATCCTTCTTTGGTGCTAGCACTGTAGGTACTACACATAGACTCAGGCTCTCTTGAATTAAACATTTCCTCAATATTTCCTGAACTTGTCTATCTAGCTCCTTGGTCTCAATAGGATTCATCCTATGAGTAGCCTTGTTAGGAAAACTAGATCCAAAGACTAAATCTATTTGATGACTGATTTTCTTTGTTGGCAACAACCCTTCTGAAATATTATTAGAGATGACACATCCATATTCACTTAATAGACCTAGGACTTCAAGTGGAACTTCATTACTACCTTCCTTACCCTTTCTAGGAATTAAAGCATAACACATATGTTGATGCTTCATACTATCTAGAAATTTTCTTCCATCATCAAGACATACCCTAGCACTACTACATACCCTTTCACCATCCTTTATCAAGGGCTTCAATTTGTGGTGAACTCCATTCTTTCTTAGGAGTGTGTATTTGCATGACAGTCATGTATAGTGTGCCTATCAAATTTCCATGGCCTTCCCAACAATAAATCATAGGCATCCATTGGGATGATGTCACAGAGAGCCTCATCATGGTAACTCCCAATCTTGAACTTTATCAAATATTGCTCACTAACTAGGACCTTATGATCATCCTGAACCCAAGAAATCTAATAGGGTTGGGGTGTTTCTCCCTCTTGAGCTTTAGCTTTAAGACTCTAACACCAAGTTGTTAGTGCTTCCACCATCAACAATTACATCACAAAATTTATCCTCACACTTATACCTAGTATGAAAAAAATCCTCCTTTGTTGTGGTTTAGTCTCATCGCTCAGTAAGACCCTTTCATTAACAAGAATCTATCCACTTTATATCCACTTTTTTCATCCTTAGAATGTGATGATTGTGCATCATCATCCACATGAGCAACCCTTGATTTACCACCAGTTCCCCTATCTATCCTTCCTTGGTGTTGAGGGCATTTGTAGGCACAATGACCTTCTTTATTGCAATGAAAATAGGTACCATGTTGTTGGAAATATAAATGGAGTAATTGAGAGGGGGGGTGAATTAGTTACTATAAAAACAAATCCATAGATCCCTTATATGTCTTATAAACTTAGTTTCTGTTGTCACTCGGTAGCCACACAGAATAATGCTATAACTTGGTAGAAGTATGTTAACTTGTTATTGATCTTTAAGAATTCACAAAGATTTAACATGCATGCATAAAACAAATAACATGAACACAAGAGACATTGGATTTAACATAGAAACCCAATATGGAAAAAACCACCAAGTAACTAGTTACTGATTTTCACTCTCTTGAAGTGAGCCCTGTTAGGAGCCAACCCTATTAAAGGTTACAAAACACACTCTGAGGTGTGACCTTGTTAAAGGATTTAATCACCCTACTAGGAGTGTTCTTGCTAGAGGATTTTAGAACAATTCAATAGAACTATCACCTTGTTAGAGGATTTACAAAAATGGTTTTTAGACCAATTTTGAAATTCACTTTGCTAACCAACTGATCTTAGTAGACTCTATAATTTTCTTTGCTGACCAACTGAGCTTGGTAGAATCTGACTAATAACTAGTATGAAATTTATGTAACATCAAAGACAACACACAATTGAATAATTGTATCCAACAATCTCCCTCGTTAGCATTGATGGAAACACAACATGTCATTGCAGGGTGAAATTTGAAAACAAGTATTTTTTTGATAGAGTATTTCTCCATCTTATATTTTAAGCCACAAACTTCTCAAATATAGTAATCTCCCTCTATGAAGGAGCTACATAGCTTCTTTTCAAACAAAAAACTCTTCATAAACAAATTCAAATTTTAGAAAGATATTATAGTATACTCTCCCTCTTTGACAACACATGCCAAAGAAAACACATACCAAATGAGTAGCAATTTACCTGAAGTACTGATTCATATGCAATGTTTCCATGACTATGCTACATCAATTAAAAAGATTTTCAACTTGGTTCCTATTGATGTGTCATTAAAAATTCATTTTAGTAAGCTTCAACTAGGGGAACAACCCCTAGCTTACCTCTTAGATACAAGAATGCATCCTTAGGTAATGCCTTGGTGAATATGTCAACAATTTGTTCTTTTGAATGGACATATTCCAATTTGATCTCCTTATCCTACACCAATTCTATGACAAAGTGATACTTTATTACAATGTGCTTGGTTTTTGAATGCATTATTGGATTCTTAGATGTGTTGATTGCACTTGCATTGTCACATAACATAACAACTAGTTCTTTGATTTCCACCTTCATGCCTTCCAATAATTGTTTGAACCAAACAATATTAGAATAGTTTACTACTACTGCAACATACTCTACTTCTGCTATAGATTGAGATGTGCAATTTTTCTTTTTTCTTGTCGAAGAAACCAACCTCTTTCCAAGAAAGAATGCTCCTCCACTTGTACTCTTTTTGTCATCAATGTTTCCCGCCCGATCAACATCAGTAAACACTTTCAAATTCAAATTACCTCCAAATTTATACCATAATCCATAATCTTCAGTGCCTTTCAAGTATCTAATGATCCTTTTGATTGCCATCATGTGATTTTCTCTTGGTTTTGCTAAAAATCTTGTAACTATACCAACTACAAGAGCAATATCAGGCCTTGTATGAACTACATATTGCAAGTTTCCAATCATTGATCTATATAATGTCTGATCTACCTCCTTTGATTCATCATCCTTGGTAAGCTTTAGTCTAGTGCACATAGGAGTTCCAATTGGTTTACAATCTTCCATCCCAAAGCTTTTGAGTATCTCCTTGATGTATTTAGATTGAGTGATGTAGATACCATTCTTACTCTCCTGAATTTGAAGACCGACAAAGAATTTAATCTCACCAAACTTTGAAATCTCAAATTCCTTGTTCATTTGTTTTGAAAATTCTTTGCATAGATCATCATTTCCTATAAACAAAGTGTCATCCACAAATATTTATGCCAAAACAATCTTGTTATCTGATCCTTTCTTGATATACAAGCTATTATTATCATTAGTTCTTTGAATACCAATTTGAATAAGATAGTTATGCAACCTTTCATACCATGCTCTAGGGGCTTGTTTCATACCATACAATGCTTTGTGTAATTTGTAGACCATGTCCTTCTTTTTTGGATCACTAAAAACTTTAGAATGTTCAATGTATACTTCTTCATCCAAAATACCATTGAGAAATATAGATTTGAGATCCATTTGATATACCTTAAATCTTTCGTATGCAGCATATGCAAGTAAGGTCCTAACACCTTCCAATCTTGAAATAGGAGCAAAAGTCTCTCCATAGTCTATTCCTTCTTCTTGAGAGTAGCCTTTACATACCAGTCTAGCTTTGTTCCTTGACACCTTACCATCTTCATTCACATTTTAATCTTTAGGCCTAGGTACAAGAGTCCATGTTTTATTCTTCTTTATTTACTCTATCTCTTCATTCATAGCCTCAATCTAACTTTCATTTTCTAATGTGTCTTTGACATTTCTAAGTTCAAAATCAGTAGGTAAACAAGTACCTTTTAGCTTACTTCTTTTCATAGTACCTTTAGATTTGTCTCCAATGATATGATCTAGTGCATGGTGTCTCTTGACATTCTTGGCTAATACAGGTTCCTTACCTTTTGACTAAGTTCCACTGTTTTCATTTTGAGTTTCAACTTCTAGCTTTGGCTGCTCTGTTTGCTGCTCGGGTCCTTTAGACTTGGTAGGTATAAGCTCAGTAGCATCTAAATGTGACTTAGGTTCTTGTAGCTCAGTTTGAACTCCTTACAACTCAATGACTGAAGACTTGGGAGTAGAAGTTTTTTGATTAATAGATGTATCTGGCATTGTATCAGGTTCAATGAAAACAAATCTCCTATAATCTTCTAGTTCCTTTTTTCTTTCTTCTTCATTCCTTTCTACAAACTCATCAACATTCACATGTGTACTTTCTATGACTTTGTGAGTAGACAAATTCAAACATCTATATGCTTTATTCTTGCAAGAATATCCCAAAAATATTCCTTCATCACCTTTCACATCAAATTTACCTTTTCTAGATTCTTTCAAAATATAACATTTACTTCCAAATACTTTTAGGTAACTTACATTGGGTTTATAGCGATAGCATAACTCATAGGGGGTTTTGAATGAGTCCTTCTTCAACTATACTTAGTTCAAGGTATGAACTGCAGTGCTAATAGCTTCCTTCCACTATTTGATAGCAATGTTCTTTTCAATCATTAGAGTTCTTGGATAGTCTATGATAGATCTATTCCTCCTTTTAGCTATTCCATTTTTCTCAAGAGTTTCAAGTGTTGATACATGTCTTTTGATTCCCCTTTCAATGCAAAATTTATTGAACTCATGGGAGTTGAATTCACCACCTCTGTCTAACCTCAAGCATTTTAGTCTTTTCCTTATTTCCTTCTCTACTCTAGACAAATACCATTTGAACTTCTCAAATGTTTCTAGTTTCTCTCTCAGATACATGACAATCATCATTCTAGAGTAATCATCAACAAAAAGAATGAAGAACTTTTCTCCAGTATAACTCTCAATTTCAATAGGTCCACACAAATTAGTATGCACAATTCTCAAAATTTCTTAAGACTAATAGTTCTTACTTTTAAAGCTAGTCTTTCCCATCTTACCAATCTGACAATTCTTACATAGACCAACCTCAAATTTCTTTATACTAGGAATGCCTCTTACTTTTCTAAATTTTCTTATTTTCACTAGATTATCAAAGTTCACATAACATAACCTTCTATGCCATAACCAACTTTCTTCAACTTGAGCAATAAAGCATGAACATTCACCAAGTTCAAGATAGAACAAGTTACCTTTTGCTTCTATGCCTGATCCAATCAGATTTCCTTTGTCATCCAATAGTCTTTCTTTTCCATGCATGAATTCCACTTTGAATCCAATATTGAGTAACTTTTTCACACTCAAAAAATTGTGTTTTAAACCTTCAACCCAATAGGCATTATCACATACAAGCTCTTTGGTTAGTGAGATTCTTCCTCTTCCTTTTATGCAGTAAGGTTTATTATTACCAACTCTCACACTACCACCATCATAGTCTTCAAAAGATTCAAACTTTGTTTTGTCACCAATCATATGATGAGAGCAACCACTATCTATGATCCATGTATCATTTTTTCTCACATGAGAGATAAATGCCATTTTATCTTCCTCATCATTATCAGATTCATCTTTCACAACAATGTAAACAATTTAATCTTCACTATCATCATAATCATTAGAATCCTTAGCCATGAAACATGTTTTCTTACCTTTGTCCTTAAATGATTTGAAATATTTCTTGCCATTGCACTTGTGGCCTTTCTTCTCATCCTTATTTTTCTTGTTTGGGCACCTAGCAGCAATATGTTCAATTTTCTCACATGAAAAATTAGATTAGAGGAACCTTACTGATGACATGAAGAAATAGAAGTTTTATTAGCCCTTTTTGTGAACATTTTTCTATAACATACTGAACCTTATCATCCTTTAGTGTAAATTTTTTGAACTTTTGATGTATAAAGTATGGACATAGGGCATAAAATGATAATCAAAATTATACTTAAAAAGGGGTTCATTTTGTGGTAAAAAATTTTCTTCATGAATGTTTGATATGGGTAGATCTTCCTGCAAGTGAAGAGATTGCAAAAATTGTTAGTTGAATAATTAATTCCTTTTCTTTATAAACTAATAAATGAAAATAAATGTTTTCGGGAAGTCTTGTGTGTATTAAATGTTGATCGCAGGATACAAGCTGAGCAGGAGTTAAACAAACTACGAAGGAATAGCCCTAAGGCATTAATAACATTAAGAAGAAGCATTATGACACTATTGTAGCTAGAAGACTTAGCAGCAAAGTCAGAAGGGACCTGTTTTAATGAATAACAAAATGGGACCAGATAAAATGACTGAGCAAGGAAGCAAGCATCAAGGCAATCAGTTAAACATGCAATGCACGATACCTGGATTCCTGGAAAGTTGTTTGAAGAAAGATAAAAGAGAAAATCTAGCATTTTCTATGATCTATATTTGTGGGGAATTTAAGGGATAATTAATGTCTTTCAGATTGCATGTTTGCAGTATTAAGTTGTAATTGACTTTCCTTCATGAGGAAGTCGTAGTTTTAGGATTTTTTTGTTCTTCCCTATAAATAAGACCTCGTTTGTATCTATGATATAGATAGTGAATAGACAGAAAGAGTTGATAGATGTCTTATCATTTTTCCAAGTTATTGTAATACTACATATTGAATGAATACATGTCTTTGCTGAGTTTCTACATTTTTATCTAAGTTTGTCTTTCCTTCATTCTTCTATGGGGGCCCATGTGGAAGGTGGAGTTTTCTTTAGTAAGTAGAAGTTAGACTTAGTTTTCTAAGTTAGAGTTAGAACTGATGTTCCTGCAACCACTAGAAATAGAACCAGTCACTGTTCCTAAAGTAGTAGGTGCATAGATGTATGGCTAAATACTTATAATTTCCTTCCAAGTATTTGATAGTTGTCTTTCCCTTGGATAAAATAGATTTCCTCAATGGTTATTGCATTCAAAGTAGTAGTGACTTTTAGTGAAAACTAGAGCATATACTTTGTAGACATCATCTCAAGTTCACGCTCTCGGATTGACATTTAATGAAAATCAGTATAGTACTTTGGTGGTAAGGGATGTCCAATTCTACAACTAAAAGGGTGTTATATTGGTTAGACATATTTTTGGTGCCATTGCCAGGAATGGTGTCAGTCTAGCATTTACTATTGATTCATTTAGCTTCATTTTCAGCATTCTTGCATGCATAGAAGAAGAGATCACCTTGGAAGATTTCTTCCCAACTTCAATCAGGAAGATCCTTTTTATCTTGACTCTGAAGAAAGAGAAGAGAGAGAAGAAGAACTGTTTGAGAACATATTTGCAGAAGTACCAGAACAAGTACAATCACTAACCACATCTAAAGAATCTTTTCATTTGAATAATCTTTTTGCTGAGCCAAAATATCAAGATAATCCATTAGCTCTAGTCATTTATCAGCCACCACTAGGACATCTACAAATGGCAGCAGCTCAGCCTACCTTTCCTTTTCCAATTCCTCCTTAGTAGGTTAATCAAAATTTGAAAAATATACCCTCAGTTTCCCTGCCTAAATTCTATGGCCTTATTACTGAAGATCCAGAAACTTTTCTCTTTGAGTTCGACATCCTTTGTTGAAGTTATGACTACACAATTGATGCCCATAAGCTGAAGTTGTTTCCATCAACTCTAAAAGAAGTTTCTTTGAGATGGTTCATGAGTTTAGGTGTCAATGCTATGACAAATTGGCCAACTATGAGTAATCTGTTCCTTAATAAATATAAGGAATATTGCAGAGGCTGATTTTAAAGGAGATGACATTTTTAAAATGTCACAAAAGGAGGATGAGACTTTGGAGGACTATGTTGCTTGGTTCATGTTTAACCTATAGCACAACACACAACATCAGCTAAATGAGGAGTCTCAAAAACATCTCTTTATGAAAGGAGTACATGACAAGAGTATGGAAGCTTTAGACTTAATGGCTGGAGGTGACATTACATAGAAGACATGGGCTGAAATCCAGAATAGTTTTTTGAACTATTCCAGAGCAACAACAAAAAAAGGATGAGGTTTGAGGGATTTACTCCAAAAGACTCCTAGGGCAGGATTATCTAAGATAGAATTGTCAAACCTCTTGGTTGATTTCAAGCAAGACATCATTAATGATGTTGCTACATAATTGGATACCATGCAAGCACACAGGAAAAAAGAAGATGCTGATAGTATGTTGGTAGAATATTGCCCCTATTGTAGAGAAAAGAAATGCAACTGTCGATGTAAGCCTTTTGCTAGCTTGAAATCACAGCATGTACCTACTGAGTTCAAGGCAATTGATGAAAACGGGGAAGTCTTTTGTGTTGCTCAACGAAGGCCATGGGCTCACAGATCAGGTATTCCTCAAGACCCACTCCATAATTATGGTAGTAATAGTTAATGGAAACAACAACATGGTAATTATAATCATTGGTAGCAACCTTACCAAGGTTGGCAGCAGCCTAACCTAGGGTGGCAGCAGCCTAACCAAGGTTAGCCACAGACCAACCAAGGGTGGCAACAACCCAACCAAGGATGACAATAGCCTAACCAAGGTTAGCACCAACCTTAGTAGGGTTGGCAGCAGCACCAGCAGTAGCCGGCTTTGACTCAACCTCCTCAACAGCAAGCCTTAATGCCTCCTACAGCCAATATAGCCCCTCCAAAATAGCCACAGTTACCTGCACAACCTACACCTAACCCTAATAGTGCAAAACCTTTAGCCCAGCAACAAAGTTATTCCATCACCCTGAATGATATCCATCTAAGATTTGGAACAATGCTTGCCTCACCTTAGTAGCCCATTATAACAAAAATAGATGATACAAATGCTGAGTTAGTTTAAGACCCTGCCACCACTATTTCTCCTATAGCCAAAACACCACCATTTCCTAGTAGGTTAACAGAGAAAATACTGCCATGTGAAAATCAAGCTGCACTAGATTTGCTTGAGCAACTTAAGAAAATAACAATAAAATTTCCCTTACTTGGTGCAATCAAGGAAGTACCTATATATTCAAAAACCATCAAAGAAGCCTATGTTGAAAAACTAGGAAGGAAAAAGAAAGACCCAAAGACTATCCATGTTCTTGGACAGCTTTTTGATCTTATGCTTGATAACTACAAAATGCCTAAGTATGCAAACCATGGCAGCCCAGTAGTAACCCTCGCCATTCAAGGGGTACAGGTACAGAATGTCTTAATAGACCTAGGAGCGTCCATCAATGTAATAACCAAGGAAGTACTGTCCAAATTAAGCATCATTGGTCTTAGGCAGACCTCAACAATCTTGTAACTAGAAAATAGTTCTACCATCATTCTTGATGGTATGCTAGAAGATGTCACTATCATATTACATTCATGGGAGTATCCAGTTGAATTTCTTGTACTCTCTCAAAAAAAAAGTATTGGGGGCTACCCTATCATTTTAGGAAAACCATGGTTAGCAACAATAGATGCTTATATTGCATGCCGATTAGGGAAAATGACTATTTCAGATGGAACAAACACTAAAAATTTGACCTTGTATTCTCCTTCTCAGCCTTTGCTATAGGATGATCAAGTTGTCTAGCCAAATATGGATGACTTTGATATGGACATAGATTCTATTCAATAATTGATGATGATCTCATGAGACTCATTTGTAAACATTAAAGAAGAAGATGATGTCATTTCTTCTATCATAACTAATGAGTATGGAACACAATCTGTGACATCTTCTACACAAGAGTATGTCTTAGAAAGCATTCTGCCTTTATCTAATGAACTGCATTATTCCAAGTCTGCATAGCTTATGCATTCACTCCTGCCACATGAGATAGATTCACAACCAATTGTGCAAATTTCAATGGCTAAAAAAGTAGTCAAAACAACAATCATTCCAAGAAGAGAATTAAATATAAGCAAGTCCTTATCTCAAGCACAACATCATGATACCCTGCAGCTGTTACAAAAGCATTAGGATGCTTTTGCTTGGGAGTATACAGATATGAAAGGTTTGGATCCTGCACTCTATACCCATAGAATTTATATCAGTCCAAATTATAAACCTGTGCGACAACCTTAGCATAGGATAAACCAAGCATTGAGGGATATTGTCAAAAATGAATTGCAAAAGTTACTCAATGTTGGCTTCATATATCCTAGTTTCGATAGCCAATGGGTGTCACCATTTTTGTTCCCAAAAAGGGGGGAAAATGGCAATTCTACATAGATTTTAGAGAACTTAACTCGGCTACCAAAAAGGATCATTTTTCATTGCCCTTTGTCGATCAAGTCCTTGATAATCTTGCAAGAAAAAAATAATTTTCATTCTTAGATGGGTTCAGTGGTTACAATCAAATCCAGATAGCACCATAAGATCAGGACAAGACAACATTCACATGTCCATGGGGAACATTTTCTTATTCTGTCCTACCATTTGGTTTGTGCAATGCACCTGCAACTTTCCAAAGAGCTGTTATTAGCATTTTTTCTGACATATCTGCAGATTGTTTGAAAGTATATATGGATAACTTCACCACATATGGGAAAAAATTTGAAGAACCCAAGGAAAACTTGGACAAGGTTTTACAAAGATGAAAAGACTAAAATTTGTCTTTAAACAGTGAAAAGTGCTTTATGATGATGCAAGAAGGAGTGGTCTTTGGACACTTTATTTCTCCTAAAGGAATTGAAGTAGATCCAGCAAAAATAGAAGTCATACATACATTAGCTATACCAGCAAAATTGAAAGAAGTTAGGATTTTTTTAGGACATGTGGGATATTATCGACATTTTATCAAAGATTTCAATCAAATTGCAGCACCCTTATACAAATTGCTTCGAAAAGATGTAGAGTTTGTATGAGATTCAATGTGTACAAAATCTTTCCTGGAGCTTAAGGAAGTCCTCTTAATAGCACCAGTGCTTCGAGGACCAAATTGGGAGTTACCTTTTAGAATACACACAGACACTTCAGATCATGCCATTGGAGCGGTACTTGGCCAAAAGATAGATTCAGTAGAACATGCAATTTACTATATCAGAAAAAATATTCAAGGAGCCGAGTATAATTACACAGTGACAGAGAAAGGACTGCTTGTTGTAATTTATTCTCTGAATAAATTCAGACATTACATTACAAGATACCAAATATTTGTACATACAGATCACTCTACTATCAAATATATGATGAACAAACCAGCAATTTCTGGACGATTGGCTCGATGGTTGTTATTAATGCAAGAATTTGACATCACCATTATTGAAAAACTAGGTAAAGAAAATGTTGTAGCTGATTTCTTGTCTCATCTTTAAACACCTAATGATCCTGCAACTATAGAAGATAGCTTTCCTGATGAACATCTCTTCCTTTTGTCAACACAAAACCCTTGGTATGCTGACATTGCCAACTATCTAACTACTGGCAAAACTCCTTTACATTTTTCTTCAAAAGAAAAATGATTGCTAGCAGAAAAGACTTTTAATCTCTCACGGATCTCAAGATTCATGTTTTATATTGGACCAGATCATGTAACACGATGATGTCTCAGAGAAGATGAAACGTATGATGTTCTTCGTGCTTGTCATGATGAGCCCTGTGGTGGACACTTTTCTAACAAATGGATTGCATTAAAGATTTTGAATATGGGTTATTATTGGCCTACACTTCACAAAGATGTGGCTTAGTATACAAAAAAATGTGATAAATGTCAAAGAATGGGTAGTCTGAAAAAAATAGGTGAAATGCCCCTGCAGCCACAGATAGTAGTAAAACCATTTGATAAATGGGGAATTGATTTTGTTGGCCCTATTGAACCACCATCAGGAGGGAAAAGTTACATATTGGTTTGCACTGATTATTTTACTAAGTGGGCTGAAGCAAAACCCATGAAGTGTCCCCATGACAATAATGTTGCAAAGTTTCTATACGAATGTATCTTTACCAGATTTGGTGTTCCAAGAGAATTAAAATCAGATCAAGGGCCTCAGTTCACATCTAACCTGATAGCAACACTCATGGAGGAATATAAAATTTGGCATGGAAAATTATCTTTGTATCATCCACAAGCCAATGGACAGGTAGAAGCAACAAATAGAGAGCTGGAACATATTCTCACTAAAATAGTGTCTTTGCATCGTAGAGATTGGGTAGCTAAACTTCTTGAAGCCTTATGGGCATACAGAACAACATAGAAATCCACTATTGGGTTTATGCCTTTCTAACTCCTATATGGGAAGACAGTTGTTATGCCTATTGAATTTGAACATAAAACTCTTCGGACAGCTTTGGAAATTGATATTACCCTTCCTGCAACACAACAGGATCACATTCTGCATCTCAATGAGTTGGGTGAATGAAAAAAATCAGCTCTTCATAACACATAATTAATTCAAAGTCAAAGAAAGAAATGGCATGACAAATTCATTAAAGATAGAGAATTCTCTATTGGTGATTGGGCACTCCTATATGATTCACGATATTAGCATCACCAAGGCAAATTTCAAACTCGATGGCTTGATCCCTATGAAATCATTACAATTTTTAACAATGGAGAAGTTCAACTGTCAACAATTGATCCAGTTAAATTCAAACTCCTGGTTAATGGGCATCACCTGAAGTTATATCATAAACCAGCAACTAGGGAAGAATTTCTTCAACAGTTCACCACAACATAAACATCTCTTCCTGTAGCCACTTCGTCTGAGGCTCGCACTCAGATGCTTACAGCCCCTTGAATTTATTTTCAAGGCCTTCATAATAAAAAAAATTCACACTCATGCAAAAATTCATTCTTTTCCACCTCATTCCATCCCATCTTCTTGTCTTTCCATCATCATTCCATCTCACGTTATTTCTCTAATAAGGCACTTCTCGGTTCATCCTTCCTATCGCACCTCAAGTCAGTCACACTTGACCCCCTTTGCATTTATTTACTTTATTATTTATTTAGGAAAGCATGATATTTCCATTTTTTAGAATTTGCAATCTTTATGATCTAATGGGACCCAATCTCTGCTAGGTTGGGGGGAGGGGAAATCGAAATCATGAATGCATACTCAAGGAAATCTTAAGTTACCATATAGGATGTATGAGGAAGGCTCATTTTAGTAATGAGTTGGCAACCCTTTGTACTTTCAAAATGTGTGAAATAATATTAAATCATGATTTTGCATAACTCCTCATCTATATGGCGTATGTTTTTTAGCATGATCTTTATTCCCATTATGGTTTGGTGATTAAAATGCCGTCATGAAGTACTGAAGGATGTGATGTTTGGAAAGTATTGAAGTATTGCAATTTCCCTCTGTAGAAACCCCTGTACCTATCACTGCCCATACTCTCAAAATTATTTTCAATAAATTTTCTTGTACTGGCATTTTTTTTCTCAAAAATATGGGTGGAGAACCTCAACGGCATGAACTAGCAGATCACAGAGTCTTACTGGTAGACCCAGCAACATGTAGTTTGTTTCAGCAATGAGGATGGCTAGCTTATTGTCTTAGTTTGAAGTAGTTTGAGCAAGAAACTGTGCTCCAATTTCATAATACATTGAGGGATGGATATGTAGTTGTTAAGGGCATTCGAGTAGAATTCACCAAAGAAATGGTGGCAGAAGTTTCTAGTTTACCCACAAATGGAGAACGATGGACAAAGGATATGGATGCATCACAAGAAAAAGAGCAATTCTCAGTACCAAGAGATCCTCGGCTAGAGGAAAACAAAAAGCAAGGTACATTACAATTATCTCTCCCTCTACAATTCATCCACCCTACCGAATTTATCATAAGATATTTTACCTGTGAAGGAAGATATTCCTATTTGCATGTTGTTCATTTCAAAATTCTGAGTAGTTTGTGACATGAGGATTGTCTTGTAGATCTTCCAAGTTTCCTTTATAATATCATCAAAAGGAAAGCTACCTATGTAAGGCAAGGAAAAACCCAGTCGGTATCCCACCATTGCTTGATTGGGGCTATAATTGAAAAGGAGTTGACTAGGCAGCACTTGGGAACATGGGATGATTTTGTAAAGCTAAGGTTAGAGGGACCTAAAAGGGGTGGACCTAAAGGGAAAGGAGTCAAGAAAGTAGTATATAGAATGGCTCAAGGAGCTTCAGCTTCAGCTTCTATGTCTAAAACTACAAAGAGAAAAATTTTGACCGTAGAAGCCTCAACTTCTAGGAAGAGAAAATCATGCACAGTTACTATAAAAAAAGGTTCAAAAAAAGTATCTCTAGTATCACAAGAAGTTGCACTTAACTCAAATAAAGGGAAATCTATTGATAAGGGTAAGAAACCAATTTCTACTCCACGGTGAGTCACCAGAATGTCTAGGGTAAATTTAAGAACTAAACCTCCTGCACTACCTGTTGTGCCTCCTATACCACCTATTGATATTGAAACTCTAGTACCTAAACCTGCACAGTCACCAGAGCACATAGCACCTACTCTTGAACATAAAAAATAATCCTAAGGAAATTCTCACAAAATCAAATAGTCCTATTAATGTTGATAGTGACACAGAGTCCTCACAGGAAATAGTGTCAAGATTTGAACAACCAACGGGGGAAACTGATAATCTACCATTAGAAGAATATCCATCTATTGCACAAGAAATGGTTCAAGAAATTATTGAAACATTTCAAGATAAAATGACTATTGCACCTTATCTTGCAACCATTGCCCCTTTAGATAAAGTTGATAACATTGTTGCCTGTCAAAATAAAAGCTTTGTTAAATGTCAAAATTCTCAGGATGATAGTGCTGCTGACCACCATCATCCTGAGCACCGCCTTGAAGATTATAGACCTATTGTCCATCTTCATACACCACTAGACATTTCCACTCTATTAACAGCCAACTTTAGTTTGTACCAATAATTTCAGTGAGAAAAAGAAAATTGGGATTTAGAGAAGAAGCAAATGCTCAGAACTATCAAGGAACAAGAACAACAAATTGAAGAAAAGGGTAATGAAATTAAGATCCTGCAGGAACATGTCACAAAGATCATAGAGCTCATTCCAGAGCTTATAAATTGCAGGTCCCCATCTCCAGTTTACACACTATTCCTAAAGGAGCAAATGATTAATTTTCAGTTGTCTCAAATTACTCAAAGGTTGAACCCTTCCTTACATACTCCTTAAGAATTTTATACAACATTCAATTCAGTTCCAATGACTCTACAGAATCTCCTCTATGAATTATATGTTCATAATCTTGTTGTACCAGATGATAAAGATTGGAATTCATTGTTATATGTGGGAGATGTATAGTTTACGGCCGTTATGTCATGGATGCAGAATGAGATCAGTCGAGAGAACCAGGCTACTCCCTATAGGGAGAAAGAAATGTTTGAACCATTATACATTCAACCAAAAATACAAAATACTTGTAGAGTATTCTTTGATTGGCTTTCCATTAACAATAATCGAAGTGCTGCTGCCGAAATCCACCCTGTCTGCGAACAAGTATTTCTAGATTGGGAGAAGCATTGTTTTGAAAATGCCCCTAATGCTATACAAGATTCTCTTCAAAGATGGATTCGATTTCCAGAAGACCTGAAAACTAGGGAGTTGCACTCTTCCCAAAATCTAGAATTAGCCATCAGCAGGATGCCTAGGTATTTGACGTTGGGAAGAAATCAAAAAAATTATTGGGTACCTCTTCATTTCCAACCGCCAATACTTTTGCATCCTATGCTTAGAAAATATGATTTGTTTGCTAAATATAACATGACTGCTTTAGAATATAAATTGGAAAGGTTGAAACAAAATCATGGATATTTTAATTACAAAGCTCATGAATTAGGGGAGAAAATTGCTATTGACCTTAGACTGTAGATGAGGATCAAAAACCTATAGATGCTAAAGGGACCAGCCTTAGGACAATTGGGGGGAAAAATGATGACATGAAGAAATAGAAGTTTTATTAGCCCTTTTTGTGAACATTTGTCTATAACATACTAAACTTTATCATCCTTTAGTGTAAATTTTTTGAAATTTTGATGTATAAAGTATGGACATAGGGCATAAAATAATAATCAAAATTATACGTAAAAAGGGGTTCATTTTGTGGTAAAAATATTTCTTCATGAATGTTCGATATGGGTAGATCTCCCTACAGCTGAAGAGATTGCAAAAACTGTTAGTTGAGTAATTAATTCCTTTTCTTTATAAACTAATAAATGAAAATAAATGTTTGTGAGAAGTCTTGTGTGTATTAAATGTTGATCGCAAGATACAAGTTGAGTGGGAGTTAAACAAACTATAAAGGAATAGCACTAAGGCATTAATGACATTAAGAAGAAGCGTTATGACACCGTTGCAACTAGAAGACTTGGTGACAAAGTTAGAAGCGACCTATTTTAATGAATAACAAAGCGAGACCTGATAAAATGATAGAGAAAGGAAGCAAGCATCAAGGCAATCAATTAAACATGCAATGCACGATACCTGGATTCTTGGAAAGCTATTTGAAAAAAGATAAAAGAGCAAATCTAGCATTTGCTATGATCTATATTTGTGGGGAATTTAAGGGATAATTAATGTCTTTTAGATTGCATGTTTGTAATCTTAAGTTGTAACTAACTTTCCTTCATGAGGAAGTTGTAGTTTTAGGAGTTTTTTGTTCTTCCCTATAAATAAGACCCCGTCTATATCTATGATATAGATAGTGAATAGATAGACATAGTTGATAGACATCTTATCATTTTTCTAAGTTATTGTAATACTGCATATTCAATGAATACATGCCTTTGTTGAGTTTCTACATTTTTATCTGAGTTTTTCTTTCCTTCATTCTTTTGTGGGAGCCCATGTGGAAGGTGGAGTTTTCTTTAGTAAGTAGAAGTTAGACTCAATTTTCTAAGTTAGAGTTAGAACTACTGTTCCTACAACCACTGGAAACAAAACTAGTCACTGTTCCTGCAATAGTAGGTCATAGATGTATGGCTAAATACTTCGAATTTCCTTCCAAGTATTTGATAGTTGTCTTTCCCTTGGATAAAATAGATTTCCTCAATGGTTATTGCATTCAAATTAGTAGTGACTTTTAGTGAAAACTAGAGCATATACTTTGTAGACATCATCTCGAGTTCACGCTCCTAAATTGACATTTAATGAAAATCAATATAGTACTTTGGTGGTAAGGGATGTCCAATCCTACAACTAAAAGGGTTTTATATTGGTTAGACACTTACCTTTGTAATTTTCCTTTGCCTCTAGAAAATTTTCTTGCTAGTAGGGCTTCAACTACCTCAAGATCACTGTCAGAACTATGTTCTGATTCTTCTTCACTTTTTGACTAAGAATCCTTTATCTTCTTGACCTTTTCTTTGAGTGAAATCTTGGCTTCAAATGCTAATTCAATGTTCTTGGAACTTGGAACATAGTTTTCATAGTTATCTAGCTCAAATGCAGTCAATCTTCCTACTATGGCTTCTAAATTTATCTTATAATTTGCTTCACATCTTCTTTCTTAAATTGCAAAAACTCTAACTGCATAAATGGGAAGTAATGTTCTGAGAACTTTACTTACAACTAGTTCCTCCTCAATGTCTCCTCCATAAGCCTTAATTGCACTGATGACTACTTTGACTCTTTCAATATATTTGGCAATATTTTCATCCTCTATCATCCTTATCTAATCAAATTGTCCTCTTAGACTTTCTTCTTTGGCTCTTCTCACATTTTCATCACCTCCATAGATATCTTTTAGCTTGTTCCACATTTCAAAGGTAGTTTTTTAGTCTTTGACATCATCAAATTCTTCATAGCTTAGGGTAGATGCAATGTCTATCATCATGGTGTTATGAGTCTTTTTCTTAGCAATGTCATTAACAAATAGTGTACTGGAAAGAGTCACATATTCTTGGTCAAGATATTTCAATCCTATATCTCTAATGGAAGCTAGGGGGAGTCTCATGAGACCTTTCCATGCTAAAAATTTATCCCTGTTAAGCCTTGGAATTTCTCTTTTGTAAGACATCCTAATCTTTAGCTTAGATCCTTGATATCCTTCCTACAAGCACCAAAATCTCTGATACCAATTATTGGAAATATAGATGGATTAACTGAGAGGGGGGGGGAGGTGAATCAGTTACAAAAATATATCCACAGATCCCTTAGATGTCTTATAAACTTAGTTTCTATTGTCACTTGGTAGCCACACAGAATAATGTTGTAACTCGGTAGAAGTATGTTAACTTATTATTGATCTTTAAGCATTCATAAATATTTAACATGCATGCATACAACAAATAACATGAACACAAGAGAAACCAAATTTAACATGGAAACCCAATATGGGAAAAACCACCAAGTAACTAGCTACTAATTTTTACTCTTCTCAAGTGAGCCCTGTTAGGAACCAACCCTATTAAAGGTTACAAAACACATTGTGAGGTGTGACCTTGTTAAAGGATTTAATCACCATATTAGGAGTGGCCTTGCTAGAGGACTTTAGAACAATTCAATAGAACTATCACCTTGTTAGAGGATTTACAAAAATTGCTTCTAGACCAACTCTATTAAGAGATTTAGAAATCACTACTACAATGATGAAAAAGTAATAATGAAGTGACTTGAATGAGATGCAACTAAATTTTTCTATTACAGATCTATGTTCTACTTCACTAGATCCTCTCTGATCGAATACACCTTTTTTTTCCTTAAGGATATCTAATCCTTCTTCAAAATTTGCTCACACTTTCCTCTTCACATAATTAACTCACTTACGTGCTCTCTCATTCATCCATCCATACTTTAGAATTCACAACTTCACCTTTTATTTATACCTTACAAATTATGTAGTTGGCTCATTTACAAGTTACAATTACCAATAATCATTACATCGATCAGCTACATTCATTATATGAAACAATTATACTTTATTTCCAAAAATAATGAAATCCTTCATTGGCTGACCCTGCTTGATAAACACTGCTTCAGAATGATTTCTAGTGTTAACCAACTAAAGTTTGGTAAACACTGCGAATTCTGCAAAATCTTTTGGAGATAGAGTGAACTCGGTAAACACTATCTTCCCTTCAATGCTTGAGTGAGCTCAATAGAAACTATTTCCATAGAGTATATTCAT
Source organism: Cupressus sempervirens (assembly GCA_028749045.1). Classification (NCBI taxonomy): domain Eukaryota; kingdom Viridiplantae; phylum Streptophyta; class Pinopsida; order Cupressales; family Cupressaceae; genus Cupressus; species Cupressus sempervirens. Next base: position 991,187,997 of record CM053785.1, on the reverse strand, counting down.
GAATTCTTGGTAAACTCTATAATTCACTTCGCTAACCAACTGAGCTTCGTAGACTCTATAATTTGTTTTGTTGACCAACTGAGCTTGGTAGACTCTGTCTAATAACTAATATGACATTTGTGTAACATCAAAGAAAACACACAATTGAACAATTATATCCAACACATGGAAGCATCCTCTTCCTGAATCTTTTCCATGTCCTCTACCTCTTCCTCTTTGATCTCCAAAGTTTTGATTATAGGAGCAGTTGAAACTCTCATTCTTTTGGTTTTGTCTAGTACCCACATCTTCATTTTTCTTCTGATTCTTGTTTAAGCCTCCAAATGACCTACCACTACCCCTTCCTCCTTGACTGTGCCCTCTTTGTCTTACATCAAACTTTTTTTTTACCTTCTCGTCAACTAGAAAGGTAAACTAGTAAGCCTCTTCAATGCTAGTCATTCTAACTAGACTTAATTCCTAAATGCTAGGTCTTAACCCATTAAGGTAATGGGCAACCTTCTCCTTTTTTGCTTCTACATGTCCTGCCCTAATAAGGACTTAATAAAATTCCTCTTTGTTTCCTAGAAATTTTTTCCTACTTGCTTTAACCTTTGCATCTTCTTGAACAAATCAAGCTTGTAATTAATAGGAATGAACTACTTCTTTAGTTTGTCCACCATCCGATACCATCTTGTGATTTTATCCTTTCCTCTTCTATTTCTTTCCAACTAAGTCTCTTTCCACAAAATTTTATCATGGTCTTCACAAAATTAGCTCTATCAAGTTCCCTGCTATCCTCATACTTAAAATATTCCTCTAGCTCATTAATCCAGTCGATCAACTCATCCAGGTTTAGATTTCCCAAAAACATTCTAATGTCAATTTTAGGTCTTTTTCCAAGCTTGTAAATGGCCCTAAAAATATTATCCTTTTCCTAGTACAGGACTTCTTTTTCTCCTTCTCATTCCTACACAATATTTTCTTCTTCTTCATTTTCCTCCTCACTTTCATTGCCTATGGCAAGATTCATCCTTCTACAAATCTCCTCTTGCAATGCCTGCTCTTGTCTCTTGAGGGCTCTAACCTCAAGAGGAATAAATTTGGCCCTTCCACCATCCTCTCTTCATGGAGGCATCTTCTCACTATATCAAAACCCACAACCACACATTCTTGGCACAAACCACCTCATAATCAACACTTTGTCTACACACTCACGAAAACCCACTCTAAAACTATTTGAGTTAGTCTATTTGGGGTTTGTTATATTAGTTGATGGTCTCAAAATGGACCCAAATAAGGTGAAGGTCACCTTGGAATGGTCTACTCAAAAAAATTTCACTAAGGTGAGGTCATTCAATGGTCTGGCTAGTTTTTATAGGAAGTCCATTAGGAATTTTAGTAGTATATGTGCACCCCTACTTAAAACAATGAGGGGGGATAGAAAAGGGTTCAAGTGGAATACAGGAGTTTCAAGGAGTTTTGAACTGTTGAAGAAGAAGGTTATAGAGCAACCTATGTTGGCACTTTCTAATTTCAACAAAGTATTCTAGGTGGATTGTGATGCTAGTGGTAGTTCTATTGTGGTTGTGTTGAGCCAAGAAGGTAAGCCTATTACCTATTTTAGTGAAAAAATGAATGATACAAAGAAGAAGTATTATGTTTATGATAAAGAGTTCTATGAAATAGTTCAAGACTTAAAGAAATGGAGGGATTATTTTTTGTCAAAAAAATTTATTTTGGATACTGATCACTAGGCATTGTAGTACCTAAATAGCCAAGGTAAATTGAATTAGAGACATTTGAAATGGGTAGAGTTCATGCAAAGTTATACATTTGTGTTGAAACATAGAAGCATAAGGTCTAATAGGGTTGTAGGTGCATTAAGTAGGAGACAATTGTTGTTGACAATAATGCAGGTTGAAGTGGTTGGGTTTGATGAACTCAAGAATCTATACCTTGAGGATCCTGACTTTGCATAGGCTTGGAAGGCTTTCAAAGAACCTGTTACTCTAGATAGGACCAAGTGGCTAGATTACATGATTAAGGATGGTATGTTGTTCAAGGGAAGTCAATTGTATATTCCAAGGAATTCCATGAGAGAGAACTTGATCAAGGAGAAGCATAGTGGAGGGATGACATGACATTTTGATCAAGATAAGACCATTGCCATTATTAGAGAACATTATGTTTGGCTTCAATTGTCACAGGATGTGAAGAAGTTTGTGCAAAGTTGTCAAGTATGTCAAATAGCCAAAGGATTTAGTCACAATACTCAACTTTATCAGTCATTTCCTGTTCCATCAAAGCCTTAGGAGGACATAAGTATGGATTTTGTTCATGGTTTGCCAAGGACACAAAGGGGTAATGACTCAGTATTATTTTGTGGTTGATAGGTTCTCCAAGATGGTACATTTCATTCCATGCCACAAGAGTTATGATGCAGTGCATATCGCAAATTTTTTTTCCAAAGAAGTGGTGAGGTTACTTGGTCTCCCAAAAAGTATTATTTCTAATAGAGATACTAAATTTTTTGGGTATTTCTGGAGGACTTTGTGGAAGAAGTTGAAGAAAAAATTGAAGTTCAATTTTGCACATCATCTATAGACTGATGGATAAACAAAGGTAGTAAATAGAAGCCTGGGCAATTTGTTTAGGTGTTTAGTACGAGATAAGCCCAAGGGATGGGATTTGCTTCTTCCACAAGCATAATTTTCTTATAATTATTATTTGAATAAGAGTACTAGTAGATCACTATTGCAAATTGTGTCTGGGAGTAGTCCAAGGACTACACCATAGTTGAGGAAGATGGAGCAATGGGAGAGAATGAGTGTTGAGGCAGAAGACTTTGTTGAACATGTCAAGAACCTACATGAGGTACATGCACACATTACCAATATGAATCTACAGTATAAGGCTAGAGTAGATCGAAAGAGGAGACAAAAGAGGTTTGAAGTTGGGGATCTAGTTATGGTATACTTGAGGAAGGAATGATTTCTAGTGGGTACCTACAACAAGTTGAAGATGAATAAATTTGGCTCCTATAGGATTTTGAAGAAAGATGACTTAGGAAATGCATATGAGGTAGAGCTGCCAGATGAGATTTACATTTCTCCTATTTTCAATATTATAGACTTAACAGAATATCATGATGATGGTGTAGATGAGGATTTGATTTTGGAGCCATGTCCAATTCCTACTTCTGAGAAGGAAGAGATTGAAGAAATTCTAGATAGTTGTGTGGGCTAGACTACTAGAAATAGGTAGTATGAAGAATACCTAGTGAAGTGGAAAGGATCACTGGTAGAAGATTCAACTTGGATATCCATAGTGGAGGTTGCCCATTTGGGTTTTCCTTTTCAGGGTCACCTTTCAATCTACCCTAGGTGTCTGAGGCAGAAGCATCCAGTGGTGTAAGGGCAATCCTGTGTCACCCAAAAATATACTTAGGTGTAAGGGCAATCCTGTGTCACCCAAAAATATACTTAGTTTTAGTTTTTGTTTAGTGTACTTTTATTTTTGGATACCCATTTGGGTCAAATAGAGATTCCAACTCTCATAGTTCTACTATTGGTTTTCTAGGTTAGAGTTTATGAGCACCTTGGAATATGTGCCAATGTAAAAAATAGGTTATTTTGTAATAGAACCATAATTATGATGATTTAAAGGGTTTAAGTTGGAGGTATTATTATGATTATAATTTAAAGTACTCCAGAGAAAGAATGAGGTCAAAAGGTTTTATAGTTTGAAAGTTATTGCAGTTTTAAGTTGCTGAGAGACCCCTAAGAGCACTTCAAAGTTAGATTTGAGGCACTAAATGACCTTGTATAGGCCCAAAAAATGGGGGATTAGTTAAGCTTTTATATAGGGCTATAGAGCACTTGGAGAGCTTTCTAGAAATGTAAACAATTCATCAATCAGAGTCTTGGATCAAAAGTTATGCCTCCTAAAAGTTGGACTACGTTTCTAGAATTTTCTAATTTTACACTGACTTCTGACATGTTTTCTAGAACCTTCTATTTTGGTAGTGGATTCAAAATGGCATATTCTTAAATGTATTCCTAACCCTAAACCTAATTTGGGTTAGTTAAGGACATTTTTGTAAATGCAATTTGTTTTAGTGGAGTTTGGGAGAAGGTACAAGAGGAGGGGTTTCTCCAAAGTCAGACAACATTGTAAGCCCCTATGGCATGCCATTAGGTCATTGGGTCCATTTTGAAGGATATTGATGATGGTTTATATGAGGATCTTGTTAGTAATGTGTGGTATGCAAAGGAAGATTTGTATAGTGTTGTTGAGTTTATTACAAATTTATTGAATCCTATAAGATTGGAGGAGGATGAGAGTTATACTTGGATAGAGTTCATTGCAAAGGAGTATTTTTAGTAGTAGAAAATTGTTCCAGCTATGTGTTGGAAGAAGGAAAAAAAATTTCAGTAGTGGCTACTTCATTTTGTGAATTAATATCCATAAATTTTTCCCTACTATGGGTGTCTGATGCAGGAGCATCTTGCATCACAAAAAAGGGGGTATGATCAAAATTATTAAAAATAAAATAAAAGGAAAGGAAAGGAAGAAATAGAAAAGAGGAATTTCTATTCTCAAGGTGCATAGGTGGTGGAAATAGAAAAATAAGAAAATAGTTGTCATTTCATTTATCGAGGTGTGTAGGTGGCATCTTAGAAGTTTTTGGAAGGTTCCTTAAATCATTCATTTAATATTTGTTGTGATCCATAAAAGAAAGGTAATTTTCTAATTGGGCCACATAGTGGTTCTTAGTTGTATTTGGGTGAGAATTAAATATTTTTTTAAAGGTAGTTTTATTTACCTTTTATCCCACATTGGTTGTGTTTATAACATCTTGGAAGGTAAGTTCCTATTTAAGAAATATGAGAATTTGTAATCAAGCTCTTCAAGTGAAGCTCTTTAAGGATAATCCCTTTAAGTACAAGATCTTCAAGTGTAAGATCTTGTAGTGAAGCTCCAAGGTGTGATCTCTTCTTGTAGAAGCTCTTAGTGTGGAAGCTCTCTTATATTGTAAGTATTTGGAGTTCTCTCATTTGGAGAATATTGTAATGAATTTAAAGTACTAATGAATGCTTTATGAAACATTTTGTCATGTCTTTGTCTCCATATTATTGTGATTTTTGTTATGAGTTGGTAAGGGTGGTGTGGCCTTTCATTAGTGGTATTAGAGCATACCTTCATCAGTGGTATCAGGGTGTACCTTCATCATGAAAGTACTTGGTGCATTAGTCAAACCAAAAGGCATTAATAACCATTCGTACAAACCATATTTTTTCTTGAAAGTAGTCTTCCATTCATCAACTTCTTTGATTCTGATATGATGATAGCCACTATTTAAATCAATCTTGGTAAAATACTTTGCTTCACTCAAACAATCTATTATGTCATCCGTCCTCATTATAGGAAACCTATATTTCATTGTGATTTTTTTATTAGCTCTAGAATCAGTAAACATTCTCCATTCTTTATTCTTCTTAGGTACTAATACAGTGTTAGAATACTTTAGAATAACTGAGTGGGGGGGTGAATTAGTTATCCAAGGTAGCTTAGTGAACCCATAAACATTTAACATCACGTATGAATCCATTAGATTATGCAATCACTTAAGAACTTGTAGGTTACTATCAAATCAACTTGTAGAAATGTAAACATGAAACATAATAGATTCATCAACACACTTAACACAATAATTTACATGGAAACCCAATTTGGGAAAAAACCACTAGTAACATGCTACTCTTTTTCACTCTTCTAAAGTGATGCTTTGTGAAAGGCCAACCCTGTTAAAGGTTACAATACACATTGTTAAATGTGACCCTATTAAAGGATTTCAATCACCCTGTTAGGAGTGAGCCTTGTTAGAGGACTTTAGAACATTCACTTGGAAGGTCACCCAGTTATAGGATTTACAAATGACTGCTAGGTCAACCTTAATTGAAAGAATTTACCCTAGAATGATACAATTATTAGAGAGTAATAGTAAGGTTTGATATGATAACAACTTACAACTCTATTTGTAGATTATAGATCTCTATTCTAGTCCTCCATTCTACTTGGCCTTCATGCATTTCAACTCTAATAGCTTATTCACCCTTCAAGAATTCATAGCCTTAAGCCTTTTGTCTTAACATTCTATTGTAAAATCTTCTCTTAGGTTACTTGATGAAGAAAAACCCTTGACTCCTTGTCTTCCTTAGGTTCTCACACATGAAAAGCCTTGCTTTTGACCAAGCATTCTTATAAATAGGAAATTAAAATCTTTTCCACTCATTCTTCATCATCCAATTTAGGGTTAGGATAGATTAGGTAGGATACAATGAATCTACCCCATATTTCATATCTCATCTAGAGACCTCTCCTTCAATTCTCTTTGAATTTTCCTCAAAAATGGTTTACCTTGAATTCTATGCCACCAACTCATCAATTTTATCTTTTACTTGGTTCACACAATCCAAGAAAATAAACTTGTCGGCTCAAATCCATTGAATTCACAATCTTTCAAATAATGCAACAACTTGGCAATAACTTGCTTTTGATGCTCGACACATGCTGTGTTGCTTGACATCCTCTGTAAAATCACTCAGCATGAACTAAAGTAACTAGTGCTCAACATCAACTAAACTTCACTTGGCATCCACTATTTTCTTAGCGTACACTAGAATAGACTTTTACTTAGCCCAAACTAATTTTTTGCTTGGCTTGCACTAACCTTTCTCGGCACCTACTATCCACTTGGTCAAGCTTGGTAGACAAACATTTTTGAACTTGTTATTCTAAACTTTGCTAGTATAACTAGCTTTTGTAACCTTAAGTAGATTATCAATACATCATGTTATCACTATCTTAATTAATTCTTGTACTCCTTTACATAATCATAACTCAACCTTTCCTCTAGGTGTTATTGTTACATCTTTTGATCAAATCCTCTTTATCAATCAAATAAGTCATACTACCTAAATCATATAAGTAGTTATCTTACCAGAAAATAGTAGGTTTGATATCAGTGAAAAAATAATTATTGAAACATATTTATCATACTTCTTCAACAATATTCTTCAATCTATTCTCAACATATAGTAGGTACAACACATGGACTCATACTTTCTCTAATCAAACCTTTCAGAAATAACTCATGCTCTTGTATGTTAGGCTCTTCATTTTTAGTAGGTGTCAATATATATGATGCTTTATTCATAAAGCTAACTCGAGGAATCAAATCCATGCAATGACTTATACTTCTCATTGAAGGTAAACCATTAGGTATATCCTCTAGAACAATATCCTTGTACTTGTTCAATAATTTTTTAATTTCCACTAGCACTCGGTCAATACTACAAGTTTATGTTGTCAGTTGATTACCACTACTTTCTATAACTTGGTCGCTACTAACTGGTACTCAGCTAATACTATTTTTTGATACTCGATTACTACTAGCATAGCTCAATCTCCTAGGGATTATGGAAAAATAGATTTGTTTCTCCTTCTTTCCATTTTCAAATTACTTTCCACTAACCATGCAAATTTGTACAGTAGTATAATTAACCCCATCTAGAGTTAATAAAAGTTAGCAATATTTTCTTTTCCCTACTCACCCAAAAAGTATATTGATTCAATCATCCATTATGTATCACATATCTATCATATTTCCAAGGTCTACCCAATAGAATATGATAACAATCCATAGGCATAATATCACTAAAAACTTCATCAAAATAATGTCCAATCTTGAACTTCACAAGGCATTGTTCACTTACCAATATCTTATGCACATTCTTGATCCATGAAACATGATAAGGTTTAAGATTCTCCAACCTCTTCAACTATTAATTTGTAACCAACTCTTCTGATGCCAAATTTTTAGAACTTCCACTGTCAATGATCACCTTGCAACATTTTCCAATCATCTTACATCAAGTTTTGAAAAGGCTTCTCCTTAGGACATGTTCTTCTTACCATCTGATTTTCTCCATCCTCAGGTCCACTTGGTGAACCCTTAGTGTCTCCTTCAACCACATCATTTCTATTACCTTACCCACTTTCAAAGAATATACACTTTATATATTTTCCTTTTCCATTAAAAGATATGATCAAATATTGATATGAATGAATGAAGATGCAATATATAACCCTTCTTCTATCTCTAATAAACTTCTGTAGTGAAAATAAAATCACAAATATGAAAATAGAAACATAAAGCATTACCCTCTTCTTAAGTATTAAAAATATACTTATAAAATGTTCAGTCTACAAGGAATTCCATACAAATCCTACAACTTCTATCAAAACCACCTTTTGGATGTTTTGAGGAGAACAAAAGAACAACCTACATTATGTTTTCAACAAGTAGTTGAAACTAGTTATTCATGATTTGTGTTGTAACAAAGATGATCCTCTAATTTTATATCTCATTTATTCATTTTGAAAGTTGGTGCTTCTTGTATTCGTGAAGTTGTTGCTTCAGGTGTAAGGGATTGGTGTTCCTTGAAATCAGTGTTTCTAATATAGGTTGTTGGTTCTTTCCAGATTTGTAGCTCTAAAAGATTTTTCCAAGAGGTCAATAAAGTTATAGATTCAAAGTAGTTTCTTACCCTAACAGGTTTTTCACATTAAAATATTGTGTCACTTTATTATTCATTAACAATCTTGCTTATGTGTTAAATTTTATAACTTGTAATTGTTTTAAGTTTTGAAAAGTATTTTAAAACACTAATTCATGCGCCCCCCCCCCCCCCCCTTTCTTAGTGGTGTTTGAATTCTAAAATACCCTTCTTTACCAGATCTAAAAAAATTACCACAAAAACCACCTCTAGAATAAGAATTACCTCTTCCTTGGTAATAATCACCATCTTTCCACTCCTTCTTGCCTTTATCATCATTCTTCGATTCAAATTTTTGCTTACCTTGCATAGAATTGTTAGATCTACCACCTTCTCCGTAAGGTCTACCTCTACCTCTCTAGAATTTACCACCTCTACCTCTTTATCTTTGTTCGTGCTTCTTTGTCAAGATCTCCTCATCTTTCAAGGCATATTGATATGCTTCTTCCACACTTTCTAATTTTACAAAACTTATCTCATCTTGAATCTCACATCTCAATCCATTTATGCACATTGCAATTTTCTCAACATCGTCATCTACATATCTAGATCTAATATCCCATCTATAGAATTCCTCAATCTACTCCTTTATAGTCATGTCTCTTTGTCTCAAATTTTTCATCTTTCTCAATAAGCTAACTTGGTAATCAGTAGGAAGGAACTTGTTCTTTACCTTATTCACCATCTTCAGCCAAGTCCTAATCTTCTCCTTTCCTCTCCTTTTTCTATTAGTTTGCAAATGCTCCCACCACAGTAAGGCGTGTCCTTTTAATCTAGTAACTATATTCTTCACCATTTTATTATCAAGAGTGTTTTCATACTCAAAGAACTTCTCCATTTTAGAGATCCAATCCAACACAACATTGGTATCCAATTTTCCATCATAAGGAACAACTTTTACAATAGGTTTTAAATTCTCCCTAGACAATACTCTCAATAATTTTTCCTTATCTTGATCTTCTTTAGGTTCTAGGTTAGGGTTTAGTGTTGTTACTTCATCATCACTCACATCATCAAGATGCACTCCTCTCCTTTGGGCTATCTATACTACATCTAATTTGGATTTAATTTTTCTCAATGTATCCAATATTTCATTATCAACATTTCCTCTAACTTGAACCATATTTACAATTAGCTTCTTACAAGATCATAACCCTCTACATGTTATAGGTCAAATCCATAGATCTACAACCCTACAAACAATTCACTTAGGGTTTTACGTGATCCAATCTCCACAAGGATGAACCTCAATCTCTAATAGCACCTGACACATGGATAGTTGAGATAACTAGGGCCAAAGGCACACCCAACTATCCAAGCCACCTGCAAGAGTAAAACCAATGAAAAACAACACAAATAGCAACAACTAGAAGAGATAGAAGAGCCAAAATGCTTTATAGATTCATCAAATCATCAATATACATGCCTATCTATAAGGGCTTTTGGGTTATGACCAATATTATAATCAGATTTCAATCCTTCATGGTGAAACTTGCATTCCCACTTTGTTTCCCAAGACCTTATTAGATACATGCACAACCAAAAATTGGTCTATTACACATACTAACTAATAAAACCTTTACATTAAATTCTAAAACAATCCAAAATTTAGCTCTTAGCAAATACCTATCGCAAAGTTAAATGAAAAGGTCAGCTCTAACTAGAAACTGTACATAAACAACTCAATTAACAAAAAACCAAGCAAAATGTTGTAACTTGGTGAACTTAGAAACCAAAGGAACTTGGCAAACATAGAGAGCTTAACAATGTAAGGCATTGCAACTCAGTAGCAACTAGGAAACTTGATAAACATGTAGGATAGCAATGCAACCCAGGAAGCTCTTGCATCAAAGGCTCTCACTTTTGAGGGAATAGCTAGCATTAAGGATCAACACACTTGAACAACAAGTGGAGGAGTGCTTGAAAATAAAGACATCCTTTGATAAGTTTGTATGCATAGACTTGAATGTAGTAGAAATTGCATCTTATGGATTGTGTGATTTCCTTAACATATCAAAGGGAGTGAAGGATAGATGGAAGAAAATTTTGAAAAGTTTGAAAGAAAGTTTTGATGACTACATTACATGCTTATCCACCTAAGTGTAGAGGTAACAATTTTTGACATGTACATAGTTTTTGACACATTTTTCATTAATGTCAAAGCAGGAGAAGTATATCAAAAAAATTGTATATGGTATATGATGTATGTACTAAGGGGCAGTAGTACTTATATGCAAAGTGTTGTAATAGGATTTATAAGGATAGATGGTTATAAATGTAATGATCCACACATTTTTGAATTTTTGAAGTTTTATAAATTTTTGTAAAGGCCAAATTTTGAAGAAAGTTTTTGTACAACATTTTGAGACTTAGCCAATTTTCCCATATTTTTCCATCAATACCAAAGAGGGAGATTGTTGGTAATATGGATAAGTAAGATAAGTTGGTATATTATTGGAGTTTCCATTAATGGAAACATATACCTTGTGTAAAGAAGGCACTATGTCCTGATGAAGATCCATAGTTAGGAATAAAAATTGTCCAAGTATTAGACTATAATCCAACAAAATAGGGACAATTTTGATATGTACATATGATAGAGTAATTATTGTCATGTGCACAATCAATGACATATAGTATAGTATTTCAAGATTGTTGAAATTCTTTATAATAATTAAGAGATGGGGTGAATTAGTTATCCAAGGTCATATGTACAAATAAACTTTTCAATGCTTAGTAGACCCATATCCATAAAACCTTATCATTCATGTATCCATTAGATCATACAAAACTTAAACTTTGTAGGTTACTATCCTAGGTCAAAACAACTTTGCAGAAATGTAAACATTAAACACCATAAGAACATTCACATAATTTGACAAAATAATTTTATGTAGAAACCCAATTTGGGAAAATCACCAATAACATGCTTCTAATTCTCACTCTTCTAAAATGATGCCCCATAAAAGGCCAACCTTGTTAAAGGTTACAATACACATTGTTAAATGTGACTTAGTTAAAGTATTTCTATCACCCTATTAGGAGTGATCCTTGTTAGAGGACTTTAGACAATTACATTAGGATGTCACTTTGTTAAAATATTTACAAATCACTATTAGGTCAACCTTGATACAAAGGATTTACTCTAGATTGATACAATTATTAGAAAGCAACAACAAGGATTGGTTTGATAATAAATTACAACTCACTTGTAGATTATAGATCTTTGTTTCAATCCTCCATTCTTCTTCGCATTCATACACTTCAGCTCTAATATCTTGTTCACCCTTAAAGCATTCATACTCTTAAACCTTCTTTCTTTTCATGCCAATTATAGTCATGTTTGTTCAGCTACTAAATGAAGCAATACTCTATACTCCTTGTCTTCCTTAGGTTCTTACACATAACCACCTTTGCTTCTCACTAGCTATCTCTATAAATAGAGAATTCAAAAAATTTTCCACTTAACCACAATTGTCCATTTAGGGTTAGGTAGGATTAGGTAGGATGCAATGAATCTATCCATTTTTCCTTTTAGTTCATCTAGAATCTTTTTTGCAATCTTCCCTATATTCACCACAAAACAATTTACCTTGAATTTTGTGTCACCATCTCATCATAGTTATCTTCCACATGCTTCACACAATTCAAGAAAATAAAATATTTGGCTTAGATTCATCAAATATTTGATTTAACATTTTGGTTGTTACTTGGCATCTATACTATTATGTCACTCGACCAACACTAGTTCACTTGGCAAACACTAAAGTTTACTAATGCTCAACACCAACTAAACTTTACTCGAAATATACTAAAATTTACTTGTCTTGCACTATTTCTCATCTTCACTCAGCACCTCTTTTTCATTCAACTTCTAGTGATTTCTTCTTAACTTGCACTAACCGCTTAATAAGGCTTAGCAAACACTTTTCTTACTTGATCTTCTTCCAGTCTTAACTTGAGTAATCTTTCATTTTAGAATTTAAGTAGATAAAAAATACACTATAGTATCAATATCTTACATGATCTTAGTGCTTCTTTTACATACCAAATAATTCAAGCTTTATTTAGGTGCTATTGTTATCTCCTCTTTTCAAATCCTCTTCATCAATCAACTGAATGATAGCTTTTAGACCCAAAAGTAATTGTCTCACCAACATGTAGTAGGTTTGACATCAATATCAAAATAATTACTATTCCATTATAGGTTCTTTATTTCAAAAAAATCTCATATCGACATTCTACCTCTTTGGCATTGATGAAAAACCAATACCAACAACAATACCAAAGAAAAAAAAATCTTTGAAATCTCTCCTTCTATTAATATATGTCCTTCCTCTATATAAGGTAATGTGAGCTTTGTCAAGTTCCTTTATTGCTCCATCTTTCTTATATCTCCCTCTCTAGAGGATCTCTCCCTCATTCTAATATTTAATTATTATTTCTCTCTTTGCTCTACTCTTACAATTTATTTGTTCCTCTTACTAGGTATATGTCTTTGTTGTATATCTCTCAGTCATTTCTCCCTCTTTGAAAATAATTCCAAAGACTTATCATCTTTATATGTAGATATAATCAATTAAGGTATCTCTCTGTCACCTTTCATGTGACTGTAAATCTTCTAATTCAGCTCCTTCATTACTTTAGGAAGCTCCAAAAGTAATATCCATTGCATCAAGTTTTAAGATAAAACATTCAACTCAATTGATGTAGGGCACTACTCATTCTTCTTGAGCAACTTTGGATAGAGCTATCACCCCTAGTTTACCTCTAAGATATTCATGTGTAGCCTTATGTAAAGCTTTTGTGAATATATTAGCTATCATTTCTTTGTACTCACATATTCCATCCTTACTTCTTTTCCTTGAACTAACTCTCCCAAATAATGATACTTGATTGCAATGTGCTTAGTCTTTGTGTGCATCATAGGGTTTTTCGATATGTTTATAGAACTTTTAATATCACAATCAAGTATCATAGCTTCAGTGATTTCCTCCTTCATACCTTTGAGTAGTTGTTTGATCCATACCACATTTGTATAATTTACTATAACAACCTCATAGTCAGCTTCAATAGTAGATTAAGATATGTAATTTTTTTTCTTGTTGGTTCAGGTGACCAACCTCTTTCCTAAAAAAATTCTCCACCACTTTTGCACTTTCTATCATCAATGTTTCTAGCCCAATCGACATTTGTAAGACTTTTAACTCAATTTTTTTATTTTTCTTGTAGTATAGACCATAGTCTTATATTCCTTTTATATATCTCATAATACTCTTAATAGCCATAAATGATTCTCCTTAGGATTTGTAGAAATCTTGCAACAATCTCAATAGATAATACAATGTTAGGTCTAAAATGTACTACATATTGCAACTTGTCAATCATAGACCTATACAATGTTTGATTCACATTAGTAGAATCATCATTCTTTGATAGTTTCTATCCTGTCACCATAGGAGTGCTGACTGATTTTGAATCTTCCAATCCATTTTTTTTTAATATTCCTTTCAAATACTTAGACTAAGTGATGTATATACCGTACTTCATCTTATATACTAGCAAACCAATAAAGAACTTGATCTCTCAGAAACATAGAAATATCAAATTCTTTCTTCATTTCATTTGCAAATGCCTTATGTAATGTATCTTGACCTCCAAATATGGTATTATCAACAAAAATTCCAGCTAGTAAAATACCTTTATTATTAGAAGTGCTTTAGAATAACTGAGAGGGGGAGTGAATCAGTTATTCAAGGTCCAAATATCCTAATAAAACTTTTTCACCAAGTAAAGTGAGCCCATTAAACTAATCATGCATCCAAGATTAAACTTTCCTACTTAGCAAGTTATTATAAAATCAACATGCAAGAATAACACATGAAGAATCAACACATAACATAGTGATTTATGTGGAAATCCAATTTGGGAAAAACCACTAGTAACATGCTACTCAATTCTCACTCTTCTAAAGTGATGCCATGTGAAAGGCCTGCCCTATTAAAGGCTACAACACACTGTTAAATGTGATTTGGTTAAAGGATTTCAACCACCCTATTAGAAGTGGGCCTAGTTAGAGGACTTTAGAACATTCACTTGGAATGCCACCCTGTTAAAGGATTTACAAATGGTTATTAAACCAACCTAAGTCCATAGGATTTTACCCTAACTGATACAACTGTTAGAGAGTAACAACAAGGGCTTTTGACCTGATACAACTCACAACTTGTAGATTTCATATCTTAGTTTAGCTCTCAAATTTGCCTGGTTTTCAGTCTCTGTGGCTCTAAAAGCTTGTCCTCCTTTCAAGCTTTGTCTCCTTGAGTCTCCATACTCAATGTACTAGTGCAATCTCCTATATGGCCACTTATTGAAGTAGAGTCTTTGTGCTCTATTCCTTCCTCTCTCTTGATGCCCTCACCTTGACATCCTACCAACCACTTTGCAACTAGGCAACTTAGCAACTCTAGCTTCTTTACTTTTAGCTCCTTAAATAGAAGTCTAGAATACTTTTCTTGCTCGAATCTTCCCACTCTTTCTTTTAGGTCAAATGGATTAGGCAGGATTCAGTGAATCTACTCCTTATCTTGTTTCCTTCTAGAAAAATCATGAAGAACCCTCCTAAATTTTCCCAAAAATGGTTTATCTAAAATTTTGTGCCACCAACTCATCATTATTATCCTCCATCTGGTTCCCAAAATTCAAGGTAATAAACTTGTCAGCTCATATTTGGTGAATCTTTGACTTTTCCAATAATGCAGCAGCTTGGCACTATTGAAATTTTGATGCTCAACACATACTATATTACTCAGCACCTAATGTGTTTTACTAATGCTCGACACCTATTGCAAATTTACTCAGCATCAACTAAGTTTTTACTGATGCTTGGCACCTATTACGTACTCACCACTTGAGCTTGCTCAGTTTCTTTTGTTTCACATGGCTCACACTAGATTTTTCATTTTGTCAGCACTTATTGATAATCTTCTCAGCATGAACTAGTTTGTTTAGCACACACTAATGAACTTAGTCAAGCTTTGCAAATAGCATTGTTACAACTTATTCTTCCAGAGTTTCTAAGTGTAGCCAACATCTGTATCTTCAAGTATATTGTCAATACATCATTTTACCATTGTCTTAACTGATCCTTACAGTTCATTACAAAACCATAACTCAACCTTTTCCTTAGGTACCATTGTTACATATTTTTAATTAAATCCTCTTCATCACTCAACTAAGTGATAGAACTTGGATCTTATAAGCAATTTTCATTCTAGCAAATAGTAGGTTTGATATCAGTGACAAAATAATGATTGAAAACATTCTTTATCAACAATCTCCCTCTTTGAAAAAAATCTCTCTTCTTCAATAATGATCTTTTCAATCATATTCCAATAGTCTCACTCTTTGGCATTGATGGAAAACCAAATTGATCAACCAAGTTATCAAAATGCTAACTAGGTTAGAATAGTAAATCAAATGCCAAAAAGAAAACTTTATCCAAAATGTTCTTCTATAAGCAACTCTCTCTTTCAAAATTTGCTAATAAATTGTCTTCTCCTCTTTTGTATGTTCAACTCCCTCTCTTATTTGTTATCTTGACTATTTTCTTTGACCAATTCCTTTACTTTTGCTTCTCCCTCTTAGTAGCTATTTCCTTTCAATTGTTTTTCTGCTATTTCTCCTTCTTACATATCTGATCAATTTCTATATGACTCCTTCTTTTCTGTAGCTTACCACTTTGATCAATTATTCTCTTCCTCTTAACTATTATTTCTCCCTCTGCACATTACTTCTACCTCTACATTCATTGATCAGTTTCTACTATTTTGATCATTTTAGCTACTTCTCCCTTTGTCCATTTGATTTTGTAGATTTGATCAATTTCAGCTATTTCTCCCTCTTTGATAACAATGCCAAAGGCACATTATTTCAACATCTTATCATGCAAGTGTAGCATTCCTAGGAACTTCAATTTCTCCTTCTATCACCTTGCTTGTGACTTGTTTGGATTTTTAGTATTTTGATTACTTTAGGTAAAAACCTAAAGTAAGTATCCTCTGCATCAATTTATATCATTTCAACAATCAATTCATTTGATGCAGGGCAGCCTTTTTGTTTCTTAAACAACTTTGGATAGGGGTATCACCCCTAATTTACCTCTAAGATACTCAAATGCATCTTTAGGTAATGCTTTTGTGAAGATGTTAGCAATTTGTTCCTTTGAACTGACATATTCCATCCTCACTTGCTTGTCTTCCACCAATTCTCTTACATAGTGATACTTAATTGCAATGTGCTTTGTTTTGGCATGCATCACAGGATTCTTTGATATGTTGATGGAACTTGTGTTATCACAATACAGTATCATAGGTTCAGTTACCTTTTCCTTCATACCTTGCAAAAAATAAATTGATCTATACAATATTGGTGAAGTTTGTAGCAACAGCAACATACTAAACTTCTACTATGGACTGTGAGGTACAACTTTTCTTTTTGCTAGTCCAAGTGACTAATCTTTTACCTAAGAATAGTGCTCCTCCACTAGTGCTTTTTCTATCATCAATATTACCTCCCCAATCTGCATCAATGTAGGCTTTCAATTCAAACTTTTCAGTCCTCTTGTAGTATAGGCCATAGTCATTAGTTCCTTTTAGGTACCTCAATATTTTTTTACTATCATACAATGATTTTCTTTTATATTTGCAAAAAATCTTGCCACTATTCCAATAGCTAATGCAATATCTAGTCTCCTATGCACAACATATTGTAACTTTCCAATCATTGATCTATACATGGTCTGATTTACTTCAGCTGACTTAACATTCTTGGATAACTTATGTCCTTTTACCATTGGTGTATTGATTGGTTTTGAATCTTTTAAGATGAATGTCTTTAGTATCATGTTGATATATTTTGATTGGGTCACAAATATGTCATGTTTTAGTTGATCTACTTGCAATCCAACAAAGAATTTGATTTCCCCAAACATTGACATCTCAAACTCATGTTTCATATGGTTAGCAAAATCTTTGCATAGGGCATTTTTTCCTCCAAATATTATATCATCAACAAAGATTTCAGATTTCAAAATGTCTTTACCTTTTTCTACCTCAATATATAAGTTGTTGTTGTCATCTATTCTCTCAAATCCTATCTTCACAAGATATTTGTCCAGTCTCTCATACCATGCTTTAGGAACTTGTTTCAAACCATAGAGTGCTTTTTTGAAATTGCAAACGATATCTTTGTTGTTGTCATCGACAAATCCCTCTGGTTATTCTATGTAGACTTCCTCTTCTAATATACCATTCAGAAAAGTAGACTTTGCATCCATTTGGTAGACTTTAAAACCTTTGTAGGTAGCATATGCAAGTAGTGTTCTTACTCCTTTCATTTTTGCAATAGTGGAAAATGTTTTCCCATAGTCTAGTCCTTCTTCTTGTGCATATCCTTTGTAGACTACTCTAGCCTTATTTCTTGTGATCTCACCATTCTAATCTAGCTTGTTCCTAAATACCCATTTTAAACCAAAGCCATTCTTATCAGTTGGTCTTGAAACTAAAGTCTAGGTTGTGTTCTTCTCTATCTGATCTATCTCTTCTTCCATAGCTTTATGCCAATTGATATCTTGTAGTGCATCTTTCACTATTTTTGTTTCAATCTTTCTTAGTAGACATGATTCATTTCTTAGTTTGTTCCTTTTCATTGGTCTAGCTTCCTTGTCACCAATGATTTGTTTAGTAGGGTGATCTCTTCTCACATACTTGGATAGTCTTGGTTTTGTCCTTCTTTCCCTGTTTGATCTTCAACTTTAGAGTCATTATTCGAATCTTTTTCTAGTATTTCATCATCTCTTTCATGTGTGCTGATTTTAGAATTAGAATGTGCATTATCTTTATTCTGCAACTTGGCTTCTAAATATAGCTTGACATTCACTAGTTGTGACTCATCTAATACTGAAACTTGTTGGTAATTTCCAACTTGATTGATAGCTTCTTCTTTAGTAGGTATTCCTTCATAGAAATATACAAAGGATCTGTACTCTTATAATTTCTTGGTTTCACCATCTTGAACTTTTGCATGCTCTTCAAAATTTACATTTGCACTCTCCACAATTTTGTTAGTGTTAGTATTCAAACACTTATATGCTTTGCTTCTAGTGGAGTATCCAAGGAATATTCCTCCATCACTCTTTGCATCAAACTTTTCATTTCTAGTATCTTTAAGAATATAGCATTTACAACTAAATACTTTGAAATATTTTACATTGGGTGAGTGACCATACCATAGTTCAAAAGGTGTTGCATTTGTACCTTTCTTGACTTGTACTTGATTTAGGGTATAGACAGCTATACTTATAGCTTCTCTCATTTTTTTCCATCATTAATGTTCTGGCATAGTCTATCACTGATCTATTCCTTCTTTTTGCAATGCCATTCTATGGTGGAGTTCTAGGTGCTGATGTTTGTCTCTTGATTCCTTTGTCATTGCAAAATGTTTCAAATTCCTTTGATGTGAATTCTCCTCCTTTGTCTAATCTTAAACATTTCATACTCATTCATGTTTCCTTCTCAACCCTAGCCAAATACCACTTAAACATTTGAAATGCATCCAATTTTTGTTTTAAGAACATGAGAGACATCATCTTGGATTAGTCATCCACAAAAAAAATTACATATCTATCTCCTTTGTACCTTTGCACTTCGATTGGGCCACATAAATCTATATCGACTAACTCTAATACTTCTTTGGAAGTATAGGTTTTGCTTTTGAAATTTGACTTGGTCATCTTTGCTGTTGGTGTTTGAAAATGTTGTAGGTTTCCAATTACCCTGATGAGAACATGACACATCTAGGGGCAGCTAACTCCCATTTTCAACATGCAACTTGACACATCATGCCAATTATAAGGCTAGACCCTTCTACTTCAGGCTCTGCAAAATCTAGGCAGGTGGACCTCATATTCAATCAATGTTGTACTAGTGCAAAATCATATCCCTGAATCTATTAAGTAGATGAAAACCCCTAAATCCCCCAATGGCTTATGTAGTAACAAAGAAGTGCAGTAGCCAATTACAACTCTATGGAATGCACAAGCTAAGTGAGGGTTAAACTGTTCTAGCTCTTCAACATAAAATGTAAAGATGATTTGAATTTGATTTGATTTTATGTGGGTGGGGAAAGTGGATGAAGACCATGTATGAACAACAAACTTATAATCTTGTAATAGATCAGTGCCTCATCCATTGGGTAATTTATGAATCTTCTTCATACATTTTGGATATCTAGAAGACATACTTATGCCAAGACTGTAGATCTATCCATTTACCTTGTAAATTGGATATCAATGTTCGATCTAAATCTCATTCTTACCTGATATCCTCCTCAATAAACCTACAACCTTGTTAAATCTCTAAAGCATTTACATAATTCCTTGAATTATAAGAAAAAATGAAGCAACATATAGCCTTAAGGGACTATAACTATGATCAAGACACTTTGTTCCAAGACCATAAAACATCATAGCTCAATTGAGAAAGGAGACAAGATTTAAACTAAAACTAAACACTTGTTGTTCCTTGCATTGATTTTCTTGAAATAATACATAAAAATGCATGAAATTAATTCACAAAGAACTTAATGAACCAGGCTACACATAGAAAAAATTCTATCATACAAGAGATAAAATGGCAGGAATGAGAAACAATTGGGAAAATTCTATCCCAATTTTCTTGCAAAATCTTGCATGTATGTGGAGCAATTTGTACTTTTGCATAGAGTTCTATCATGTGATCTGCAATAGAGAAGTTGTTGTCATGGATCAATGTTTTTGAGTAAATAATATGTTTCTACATTGTATCAATAATAGGAAGGATCATATTCTAAATATCAATCGATGATGACTGGATCCTTGCTTCTTCTCTTAACAACTATGCCTGCATGTCTAACAAAACTCTAATCTTCGTGTGATGTGTAGAGCTTAAATGTGACATCACTTTTTGTGAATTTGTGTGATGTTTCTAAGTTCACAAAGGAAATAAAGGCCAAACTGTCAAAAATCAATGAGGATCTGAAAGCTAGTGCTCAGCAATTGCAACTAATGAAAAACTTGATTGATGATCATCACATGATATCACATTGACATATTGTTTACACAAAAATATTGATCCATGACAACAACTTCTCTATTGCAGATCACATGATAGAACTCTTTGTAGAAGTACAAATTGCTCTACATACATGCAAGATTTTGCAAGAAAATTGGGATAAAACCCTGGCACTTATTCTTAAGGTACATTCTAATTTTTTATCTCATATTGGTGTCTCCATGTAGATAAGTTTTGAAAAAATCTTTGGCATTACTGTCAAAAAGGGGGAGATTATTGGTGAGACACATGGTATGCTATATATAGAGACACATAGTATGGGGGAGAAACATATTATAAGAAGAATTTATATAATAAATGATGTGTAGTATACCTTACAAAGATAAATTTTGAAAAATCTCAAAACAGTATGTTCTACCGAGCTAGTATCACATAATGATGTATATAAGATTTTGGCTGATAAGTGTTTTTTTCACTAATGCCAAAGGGGGAGATTGTTGACATATCGGTCAAGTTTTTTATTAGTGACACACACTTATTCAAATTTTGTATGACTACCGATCTCATTGAACAATCTACAATGTTTTCCATGTAATTCAGTAACCACCAAGCATTTTAGTAGTTACCAAGTATATTCAACTAGAGTGAAGACCAGTAGTTCAAGCTGAGAAGATTCAGTCTAGTAGTTCAACTCGAGTAGTTTAGTGGTTACCAAGCATTGCAATTTCTACTAAGTTTGCAGTTCTTGTAATGCAAAGCTAGTGTAAATTGATCTTATGTGTTTACCAAGTGATTCAATTTATGTCAAGTTACATAGTATCTACCGATTCAGTAGTGCAGATTGAGTTCAAGACTACATTGAAGTGATCAGTATGGATTGAGCCTCTACATCTACCTAGTGCATGATGATGTCAAGTAATGATAGTGGATGTTGAGTATCAAAACTTCACCAAGTCAGTCTTCAAAACTCGAGTGTCCTCATTTGGGCCAACTTTGTGATATATGTGTTAACTTGTATGATGGCCAACTTTGTAATTTTGTAAATTGGATTGGTATATATATGTGATGGATTATATCATATCCAATTTAGTATGTGTGGAATGTAATGTGTATGCAATGCAAGTGCAAGAATATGAATGTAAGCAATAGATAAAGATTTCTGAAGGCCATATTAGCATAAGGAGTAGCAGTGATAAATCTATCATAGAAAGATGATCAATACATTCAAGGAATCTCTATTAGAAATCTAGTTGTAAGTCAGAGATCTACTATTTCATCCTAATAGGTGAACTAGTCAACATCCTCTCACAAGGTAGACTTAACAATCTTTCTTAAATCTCTTAATAAAGTGCATACTTCATTGTGTGTTTGTAAAACCTCTAACAAGGTGGACCTAGCAGTCCTAATTGCTCCTAATAGGGTAGATCATTAGAAGTGATCAATGTAAGCCTTAACATGCCAACTTTATGCTATAGGAGTTTTGTGGGTTTTATTCCTAACCCCAATTTTACTTTCTGTTTGGAAGGTTTCTGGGTCACTAAATCATTGTGTTCAAGTGTTCTGGATGCTTTTATATTTTTAGTTTCACATGCATGTAATTAGATTAGATGTGATAAATGTTAAATGATTTCTTGGATTGAAATTGGTGTAGAAATTTTAGAAGTTACTGATTCACCCTTCCCCTCTCAATAACTTAGCATCATCTTGAATATTTCCAACAAGTAGATCCATTGCAAATTTTGGAGATACACAATATTCCTATGTTGAATTATAGATCTACAACACATTAAAAATAAAATCCTTATTGAAAATATTTTTAAGAAAGGTGAATCCTAACATTTATCTTGTTTTCAATAACTTACATTTACATTTACATTTACATTTATCATGCTCAAGGTTGATTCCTCAATCTAGGGATTGATCAAGAATGCCCTCATCTAACAAACAACAAAAACCCTTCATTTTCTATGTGTAGGAATAGGATAGAAGAATGTTGCATGTGGATATGGAAATAACTCCCTGAGACCTTCTAGGAGAAGCTGGTTCTACTTTCTTATAGTACCCTTAGTTCACATTAACCTCATAGGAATCTAACCCTCCAAGTTGACCTAGACCCTACTATTTTTCTAGATGAATTTTTTCTTAATTTTGTTCCTCTCATTATTTTATTCAGGAATCCTCTATAGGATATTCAAAAATAGGCTTGGATCCACAACTTTTGGAGCTAAAATATATCTTATACTACATATTTCAAGGTGAGTCTTTCATATTTTATATCCCTTCATATCCTTATCCTATATATGTATCTTAATTGGGCTAATTATGTTTACTTAGCATTTTTATTTACATTATTTAAGAAATTGGTTCAATTTATCATACACATTACCCTATAATAGCCTAAGAGTGTATTTCTAAGTATTGCATTCTCCTTTATAATATAAATTTTAGAATTGGTGCCCTTTCTCCTTTGGGTCCTAGTAGATATAATTTGGGATATAAAGAGAAATCATATTTGGAAGTTTTTGTCTTTCCCTAATATACATTTTTGAATGGCTTAGTGGACCAAAAAAGCATGGAGGCCTACATCTTATTAAAGTGTCTTCCTTTTTCCCCTAAACAAGAACAAAACCTATTTTCTCTTTCAATGTGTGTTTGGTAAAAAAATATTTATCCTTTTCCAATATGTTGGGTAGGATTTTATAGATTGTATTACATAAGACTATAGGCCTAAAATCATGAGGGTCCTTATGGTTAGTTTTCTTAAGAATTAGTGCTAAGAAGGTGTTGTTAATTTCAATAAGAAGAAATCATAAATTTCTAGCTACCTCAATAGCCTAACGTAGATCTTGTCCCAATATATCCCAACACTTTTGAAAGAGAGGGGTTTGAAAGCCATCTGGGCCTAGATATGTATCTGGGTTAAGTTGAAAAGGGGCTTCCTTAATCTCTTCTTTGTAGAATTTCTCATTAACATTTTTTTTAATCTTTTGTTGTAATAAGTCTAGGAATAGAGCCTAACATCTTATTTTAGATTGTTATTCTTAATTATTTAGGATTTCTGTAAAGTACTTAACAAAGAATTTTTCTATTTTTCTTCGGTTATCAAATACATTCCCTTCACTATCCTTAATTTTTGAGATTTGATTGATATTTCTTTCCTTAAGAGTTTTGTTACAGAAAAAAATAAATTGTGTTTCTATCTCCTTATAACAGCCACATCTCTTTTGATTTCTTTTTCCAATATACCTCTTCTTTTTCTTAAATATTTCCCTATTTAGCAAGTAGTTATTTCTCCCTAAGGTTTTTATCATTGTCCATTCCTACTCTTATGACTTCTTCATTTTCTAGTTTTTCTTTGAATATATTGTTAAAGTGACCTCTATTTCATATAATTATATTTTCTTTCAATGTTTTTAATTTTTCCATCAAACAAAACATCTTTGAACCTTTGAAGTTTTCTTCTTGCCATGACTGTTCAATATTTTTTAGAAAGTCATCATCTAAGAATGACTTTTTCTCACATTTGAAGTCTTCCTAGATGGTTTTGATAATTCTCTTATCTCTAGCCTTATCAAAAAAGGATCATATCCTAATGGGAGGACAATAGTGTTCAAGGATAAATTAAAGGTTGTTAAATTGTGTGTGTGTGTGTTGATTAATGGAGGAGTAAACATGATAAACTAGATACTAAGAGGGGGGTGAATCAAAATCTTAAACACTTTTCACTTATTCATCCACATCTATCAATAACTTGTGCATATAAAACTTATAATATAAATACGTTGTAACATATAAGTATGATCAATCACATGCATGAAACTAAATACATAACACAATATTTGTTACCCAGAAACCCTCCAAGGTGAAGGTAAAACTAGGGTGGGGATGACACATACAAATCTTCAGTACTGCAGTAATAAATTTAACTAGTTAAAGTTATAATGTGTAACCATAAAATATGATCTACCCTATGAGGGGTCTTGCCTGTTAAAAGTTTATGAGACTATTAGGTCTCACCTTGTTAGAGGATTTAACACTTACAACAAAGTAAAGACTTTGTTAGGATATTTACAAAGATCTATTAAGACCACTTTGTTAAGAGATTTACCTTGATTCAAGTGTGTTAAAACTGATTCAGTACCTAACTCTCAGTTTTCTCTATAAGCAGATTTAGAGTCTCCTCCTTGCTAATTGATCCTCTCCTCTTATCTAATATGCTTGTCTTTCCTTTCACTTCACTACAATGACTATGTTTCCCAGTCTATTAGATGATAATGGAACCCTTCAATGACTTTCAAATTGATCTCAATCCTTTTCAGTCAATAGCTTCATTCCTACACATAAACTATTTTTGTATCCTTCTCTACTGGTATATGATCTAGGTTAATATTGTCAGTATATAAAGATTTCCATAAATATTTTTCTACATCATTCCATGATTTACCTCTTCATCCTAATCATTGAATACATAACATAGGGATCGGTGATCCACAACATGTAAATATTTTGTAACAACCTCTGACGGTACTAAATGTTCTATAAAAACCTCTTCAAAACATGAATACCCTTCCAAGTCAGCCTAATAATAATTTTGCCTAAAATTCTATTTCATTCTTGACTTTCATGTAAACTCTTCATAGCTTGGCCTTTACTATTTCCTGATGCTTGGCATTGTTGTTTCTCAATCTTCATTGTGCTCAGTACATATTAAGTAACTGAACATATGTATTCTCAAAACTTGCTTGGTTGTTGATGACTTGCTCAGTCATTAATGAGCTTGGCTCGTATACAAAAATTACTCTATGAGCTAAAAACTTACTCAACTCTTATAGAGCTAGGTACATACTTACTTATATACATGACTCAGCCTATATAGAGTAGCTTTCTCACAGCGATGACCATCTAACTCTACCTTGTAAATGACTAAGTGGTTGACACTAATAGACAACAATGGTTAGAGATACCAACCATCTCCCCCTTTGACATAAGTGGAAAAATAACTTTGTCATAATTACATCACTTTGGTGTATTTACATCTATACAATACAAGTTGATAATGAGCTCTCCCCCTAAGTCGTATGACTTATGAAAAATGCAAAACAATACAAAAATGAATAACAAAACCATTTCAACTTTATTTAAATATATACATGGTAAATCGGTACTTCTTCTTTTACCTTTCTTTTACATCTTGTTCATATCACATTACTTTGTCACTCTTCAATTCTCTTTTCCCATCTTCACATCTCTTTCCTTCTACACATATCTTATTCCCTTTGTTTTTGAACACTATATGCTATTACTACTAGGGTTGAATGGGTGGAAGTAATCCTTATGTTTCAATGGATTCCTTGTGAGCTATGGTAATCATGGACAATGCATGATCCCATGTGATTCTTGCTACCTCCAAAATGTGATTCTACAAGTGAAATCTTACAGCCAAATAAACTAAACTATCAACTACTAATAAATTGTGATATTCTATGATAAGATCCTAGGCTATTTTTAGTTCTCTCTACATGACCTCCAAATGAGGTATCATCATCCCTTGAATAAAGATCAATTTGGATCTCTTATTTTTGTCAGCTACCTAGAGCTTAGCTAATGTGCCTTGAGCATTTAGTAGATTATTGTAATGATCAATGCTTGATCTCATTAACTCTAGAATAATTTTGTTGGATCTCTTTATCTTAGCCTAAATTGAATTTTTTTTTTCTTGAATATTGAGTAAATATTGGCATATCTAACAAAATTGTGTACAAATGGTGTACCTTCTGAATCAATCCAATCATAATCTATGCTTTCTCTTGTAATCAAACTTTTTTCTTGGTAATAGTCATGGAAAATTTTTCCACATCCTTGGTTTCAAATCTTCTTTCTGACCAATCCATTAGCTTCTCATTTGACTCCATATTTCCAACATTCACTTGTTCAACTATATTTACAAGTTGGTTTATAATTGGCACATCTTCTTCAAAATTCTAAATATCAAAAGCATCAACAAAAATATGATTTACATCATGTAGTACTTGTTTCTTCTTGTGTTCTCTTCTTAGCTCTTCTTGTCTCTTCTTCTTCATCAAAATTTCTTGTAGTAAAATAGTTTGGTTCAAGGTGAGATTTTCCAAATCCAATTGTGGCATCTCAGTGATTTCATCCAAACTAATATCAATATCTGATGAAACATCTTTCATTGCTTTCGTCTTTTTGCTAGTGAAGGAGTGCTACTACTTAGCACTTCTTTTGGAGTTGGTGAGGGGTTTCGCCACTCATTCATGTTTGTGCATCTTTGTTTGATACAACCATAGTCACACTCAATTCAGCTCTATTTGATTCTTTGTCTTCACCATCTACCTTTGTATTTGTGAGCCTCGAATGCTTGACTTTTGGAGTGTCAAGGGTGTCGAAATGTATAGGAAACATGCTACCTTATGGAATTGGCACAACTGGGATGTCTCCACTATTGTATTCATCATTAATGTTTACAATCTCTACCTTCTTTATTGTTAGCCCAAAAATGCTCTTCCATAGAAACTCACCTTTTTGTTATACAACTTCCTCTTTATTTTGTAATATCAAAAACATTATGTGTTTAGGAAAAAATTTGCTCCTATACAACATTACCAATATTAGGAAATTACTTCTAGATATAAAATAAAATACAAACAATGAGGGATCCAAACTTATACATTAAATTCTTTGTTTTCCTTATTGATGAAATATTTTTTTCAAGTTGTAACTTTTGTAGCTTGGTAAGATCATACACATTATCTTTCATCACAACCTTCTAAGCTTGATACAAGGCATGCTCTTAATCTGCTTGACTAATAGAATTTGTGAGAAATGACTCTAACTAAAAATTAACCTATTTGATAAAAAAATGCTTGTAATAGATAGACTATGTCCATTCCAATTGGCTCTAGTGTCAGCCTCAACTTCTTCATGGCTCAAATATCACATGGTCTTCTTCTTGTTTAGGGTTGGATAACTTGTAACCCTATGCATCATTTTCTTTTTGATATCTACTGGCCTATTCTATAGCCAATACTTCATGTCATGAACTCTACTCAAAAAAATTTAATCTACTAATTCTTGAAATTTATTGGGAACTCTAGGGTACGAGTTAACCCTTTCTTCTCAATAATTTGAAATTTGTCCTTCAATATTCCTTCTTTACAAATCTTCTCATAAGCTTCCCTAATTTCATAATCTCCTACTTCTCCAATTTTTCATATATAATAAATTCTAATATCATGGATCATAATGACTTTAGGTGGTATCAAAGATAACACACACATTAAGTCTTCTTTCATAGCAATCTCTAAAATAGCGCAAAATTTAGGTGGAGGACGAGTGTCATTCTTCACCAATTGAATTTTACTATCCTCTTGGCTCATTCCAATGGTTGATGAAGCTTCCATGATCGTAGATAAGGTTTCAAGTTATTTCTTCTCTGGATACTCAACATAGTTCAAATTCACTTATTCAAGCTTCTTGATCAAATTTCCCTTGAAATTATTGTTGGTTGCTAAAATTACTAAATTGCTCTATGCTCTCAAGAATCTGAATGTAAGGTATGAAATAATGTCTTTGAAGTTTATTATATATCTTCTTACTAATCAATTAGGGCCTCCATTAATGTTTCATACTTAGATGAGTGGGATCTAGCTATATCAGTTGTGTTGATGCCTTTCAACTAGGTCTACAACTTAGTTTCTTCCATGTCACTCAGTCTCTATCATTTTTGAAATGCTCAGTCCACATTGCAATACTCAGCCAAGATAGACAATTTCCTTACACTTGGAAACCTTTCACAAATTTTTTCTTATACATCTTGTATATGTAGATATGAACTTTTGGCACATTTATATGTAAGGAATTGATATATGATATATTAATACAATATATAGTTCAATACATACCTCTCTTGCTTAGTTTGAGATGACATGATCACCTTCTCCATTGGATTGGGTGACCTCATCTCCATTAGCTCCACTATTTCCATCTTCTATTTTATTTTTCCATTTTTGGTTCATTTCCTTCCTTACTTGCTCAATGTCCACTTTTCCTTTTTTCTTTGTCTAATTTGTTGAATGTACTTGATTCTTGCAATTCTTACTTTGATGTCCAAACGTATGACATTTCGAACATGCATTGTTAGGTGCATAATTCTTTCTTTGATTTGTCTAGTAAGGTTTTGTCTATGATCTGCATTCAAATTCTTTATGCCCATATTTCTGACAATTGTAGTAGTATCCTTCAAATTTAGGTGTAGTTATTGTATTCCTCAGTCTTGACCTATACTCGTGTATTTGATGTCCTTATTTCTTGCAAATAAAAAGTAACTAGTAAACTTAGGTTCAAAATTTTGCATACCATGTTTGTCTTGATAGATATTTGCAGTATGACCAAGTTTTCCACAATGGTAGCATGTTAGCTTATCCTCTAACTTTGCATTTCTCATTTCTCTATTTCTAGATGATTCTCCTTTCTTAGTGTATGAATGTCCTAACCCATTAGAAAAACTTGATGACTTCATGAGTTATTCAAAATACTTTATTGCTTCATTTGGTTTGTTGAATCTCTCCATAGATTCCTTCTCATTTTTCAATTTATTCTTTATTATGTAATTTTATGATTGGAGATTTGCAATTTCTACATCCTTGTGATTCAATTCTTGATTTGCAAGAATTAGTTGGTCCATCATGTCTAGTTGAGTATTAGTGAGCTTTTGTATAACTGATATCCTTTCTTCAAGTTTGGTAGTCATTACCCTTTTGACTTCTTCAGCCATAGTCCTGTCTTCTTTAGCTTTCTTTCTTTTTTTGGTCACTTCACATAGTCTTACTGATTGGATTTCATGTTCTCTTTTCAGTGCTCTCACTTCTTCATTCAGTAATTTATTCTTGTCAAGTAGATCTGCAGATGCTTTATCATTTGGATTGATTGGTTCAAATAGTCCTTCAGTTTTAACTTCTTCATGGGAAAAATATCTAGATGGCAATTTCCTGTCTCCTTTTTAGGGAATCTTTTAGATCATGTCTTGCCTTCTCAAGTTTATGCTCTGTGAGTTGAATGTCAATCACCTTATTGTCAATAGTCTTGTCCAGTTTGAAAGCCTCCATCTCCAATATCTAATCTCCAAGACTTTAAGCTTCTTTTAGAGAACCAATGCTCTAATACCAATTTTTGATTGATGGAGGAGTAAACAGGATAAACTAGATACTAAGAAGGGGGTGAATCAGAATCTTAAACACTTTTCACTTTTCAAAAATTCATCCACATCTATCAATAATTTGTGCATGTAAAAATTATAATTTATATATTGTATATCATACAAATATAATTAATCACATGCATAAAAATAATACATAACACAATTCTTGTTATCCAAAAACTCTCCAAGGTGAAGATAAAATTGTCTTGGGGATGACACCCACAAATCTTCACTACTACAATAATAAAGTTAACTAGTTAAGGTTACAATGTTTGGCCATAAAATATGATCTACCCTATAAGGGTTCTTGTCTATTAAAATATTAAGGGACTATTAGGTCTCACCTTGTTAGAGGAGTTAACACTTACAACAAAGTAAAGGCTCTATTAGGAGATTTACAAAGATATGTTAAGACCACTTTGTTAAGAGATTTACCCTGATTCAAGTCTGTTAAAACCAATTTAGTACTTGACTCTCGATTTTCTTTGTAAGTTGATTTTGAGTCTCCTCCTTGATAATTGATCCTATCCTTTGATCTAATATGTTTTTCTTTTCCTTTCACTTTACTACAATAACTAGGTCACTCGGTCTATTAGATGATAACAGAGCCCTTCAATGACTTCTAAACTAATCTCAATCATTTTTAGTCAATGGCTTCATGTTTTCACATAAACTCTTTTCATCTCCTTCTCTACTGGTATATGATCTAGGTTAAGATCATCTCTATATAAATATTTTAGTAAATAGTTTTCTAGATCATTCCATGTTTTTCCTTTTCATCCTGATTGTTGAACACACAACATAGGGATCAGTGATCCACAATGTATAAATGGTCTATAAAAACCTTTGATAGTATTAAATTTTCTATAACAACCTCTTCAAAACTTAAATATCCCTTCCAAGTTGGCATGATAATCATTTTTTCTAAAACTATGTTCCATTACTAACTTTCATGTAAACTCTACGTAGCTCAACCTTTACTATTTCTTGATTCTTAGAATTGCTATTGCTTGGTCTTCATTGTGCTCAATACATACTAAATAACTTGACACATGTATTCTCAAAAATTTCTAGGTCATTGATGACTTTCTTGGTTACTAATGAGCTCAGCTCATATACAAAATAAACTCTATGACCCAAAAACTTACTCAACTCCTATAGAGCTAGGTACATACTTACTTATGTATATGACTTAGCCTATATAGAGTAGCTCAGTCACAATGATAATCATTTGACTCTAACTTGTAAATGACTAAGTGGTTGACACAATAGACAACAATGGTTAGAGATACCAAAAATATCTATCTAATATTTCTACAATATTGTAGAATTTAGATCTTTTATTATTCCATGTCGAAACCCCATTGGAGGTTGGAATATCTATTAGGTTGTTATTTGCAGTGTAATTTTTGAAGTCTATCATTAATTGTGAGATTGTTGTGGTAGCTCCTAACTTTTATTCTAAATTTAAAAGTGCATTAAAATATCTCCCCAAAAAGAAAATCTCCCTGGGGCTCTTCTTGAAAAAATTAATGATCTCATTCCAAACTATTTTATTTTCTATTGTTGGAATAGGTCCATATACATTAATGAGTGAAAAACATACTTCACTATTAAATTCACTTTCCCCCCCACATCCAATTATCATTGGATACTTGTAGAGTAAAGTTGACCTTCCTAGGATCCCATAGAATCCCAATTCATCCAGAAGCCCCTAATGATTATACCTATTTAGATTTCCATATTCCTAGTTTCCTTTTAGATTTCTCTCCCTCTACTTTGTTAAGTTTAGTTTTCTAAATTAATATTATGCAGATTCAAATATAGATAGATTGTACTTGAGAAAGTACTTTTTTAGGGGCATTCAATCCCCTAACATTCTATGTGGTTAGCTCCATGGCTCTGTGGGAAGGAACTTCCGTACATGAATTAAGTCATTAATATTTTTCTGATTGCCAACCATGGCTATAGCTACTCTAAGTTCAAGTAAGGACTTCCTACCTCATTTTTTGCTATGTTTTCCATATATTGGATGATCTATGCCTTCCAATTTTTCTTTAATTCCTAAATTATCTAGATTGCTACTCACATTTTTCTCACTGACTAAAATAGATTCATCTTCCTCTTTATCTTCCTATTCTTCTTCCAATTTTTTATTTTTTTTTGTTGATTCCATTGTCTAATCCTCTATCACCCACATCATTAGCCATGGATTCTAATTTTGACCCCATACACCAATTAAATTATCATGTTCTTGTTAGCTTTCTAGAATTTCTTGGACTCCAAAATCTTTCAAAATTTGAATTATTTTACAATGCAATCATCCAACTATTAAAAGTAGAAAAACTAGACTTGTTGTTAACCATTAAGGTAAGAAATAGAACCATTAAATTGAGAGTGAATATGATAGAACAACATTTCTTGTTAGAATTAATTAGTTAGATGGTAAGTGATTTGTGGGTGTTTAGGTGTGTGTATGTATATATATACACACACATATATATATACATATGTGTATATATATACATATTATATATATATACATATACATATGTATATCTATATATACATATGTATATGTATATATATACACACATATGTATGTATATATATACATATGTAAATGTATATGTATGTGTGTGTGTGTGTGTATGTGTGTAGCATTTCTTCATACATTTTTTTCTTTTTAAGAAAACAAAGATCTGGCAAGAAAATAATTAAAAGATATATAAAATTATGAAGAGTGAAATCATTGAGACAAAAAAATATATATGTTAATTTATAAGTAGATACATTAATCCATGATGATGCTATAAGAAGTTAGAAAACCCAATAAAAGCATAAATTATACCTACAAAAAATATAAACAAGCTCAAATGTATAGTGTGATTAATTATAGAATCTGTTCCTTGTCATAAAACTAAATGTAAGATGATGCAAAAATATTTGAAAATGCATATGCAAGAAGAAAGACAAAACCACCAAGTTATATGATAAAATATGTCAAACTATGAATGCAATTACTTAACTATAACTATGAACATAAAATGCTCAAAGCACATCAATTTGATTAGTGAATGTGGACATGTTTCCAACATAATGTGAAAAAAAAATAAAGATGAAAAGAGAGCATTCAAATGTACTAGCTAAATTAACTCTTTACTTATGACTAGATGTAATACTTAAATTAAGTGATGTACTACCAAACATAAATGAAAGGAAAATAAGTTCACCCAACTAACTCACATTGTTCAATATAATGATGGTTGTGCTCATGGCTAATTGGTTGTGAATTCTTTTGTCACTAGGGTAAGGTTTCATAAGAGGTAATATATTCAATTGAGAGCTATGGTCTTAAATTTATATACTTTTGGAGTTAATGACTCATATTGGTTGAGAGTCATGAAAGGAGGAGAGAAGGATGAGATACCTTAAAAAATCAAGATTGAAGATTCATATTTGAAAGATTGATTGACAAGGTGGATGGGGTTCTTTGGTCTATCCTTGATTACTAGAAAGTCATTTTAACCATGTCACATTTATAAAGATTTGTGCCTTGTAATAAAGAAACATAGCTATGTGCATTATTTGAAGGGGTTCAAATTAAGATTAGGTTATACAAGTAGGAGATTAAAAGGATAATTGAAATTAATTACCTTAGTTAATGGGAAGTGTAAGAAAATATGAAGAAATGGATTTTTTATGATTTTTGGATAAGGAAGGATAATGTGAAGTCATTGATCTAGTCATCTAGTTGTGGTCAAGTCATCCAAATGATCATGTAGTAAACTTACTATAAATAGAAATTTGTTTAGGTGGCTTGCCTAAAATAGTAATTTTGACAAGTGCTTAACATGTAGTTTTATGAGTCATACTAAATTTAGTAAGTGGTCTATATTTCTAACTCTAGAACTTGTTGTTATCTACAACTCAAAGTCATGATTGTTGATACATTTTGAACACTTCTATAACTATGAAAATTCTTGAGCAATAAAAGTTAAGAGATTTTCTTGTGGGTTCTTACAAGTATATTTTTACCAAGTTTTTCCAATTAAATACTATGTTATGTGTGTTTCTCAATTATAATTTTCTACACTAAGTTATTTTTACATTACAATTAGTATCAAAACTTAGTTCTTAGTGTAGAATGTATTTGTTTGGAGTTGTAAGAAATGATAGGAGGTTCTACTACTAGATTTGAAGTGCAAAATTTTGATGGCTCTAATTTTTCTCTTTGGAAGCTAAAGATTCAAGCTTTGTTGGAAAAGGATGGTTGTGATTTAGCTCTCAAGGGAGTTTCATCAAAACCTAAAAATATGAGTACAATAGATTGGAATTTGATGGATAATATTGCTAGAGCTACAATCTAGTTATCCCTAGTAGATTTAATTTTTTTTAGTGTTGTAGAGGCTAAATATGTTCATAATTTATGGAGTAAGCTTGCGAAGTTGTATAAAATGTAATCTTTGAGAGATAAAATTCAAGTAAAAATATAGTTGAATAAATTTAAGATACGTGACAATACATCAATCAAAAATAATCTAAATGAATTTAACACGTTGACAAGCATGTTGGCTTTAATGGGAGTTAAGATTGTTGAGGAAGATAAGGCTACAATTTTATTTTTCTCCCTTACTTAATAGTTGGGGTCAATTGATGATGGCTTTCAACAATTGTGCACCTCATAGGGAGTTGGTCCTTGATGATGTGGTGTCCACTTTAATCTCTTAGGATTTAATGCAAAAGATATCTCAAGCACCTTCATCATTGAATGAAGCCTAAGTTGCTAGAGGCAGAACTCAGGAGAGAACTAGTTTTGATTGTGGACAAAGTAGGTCCAAATTCAAGGAGAGGAAAAGGGTGAAGTTTTGAAACTATGCAAAATATGGACATGTCAAAAAGGCTTGTAGGTTTCCTAAAGAAACCAAGGAGAATTATGCTTCAAATGTATCTATAGAAAATACTATAGAAGTTCAAATGCTATTGGAAGATAGAGAGTTATTAATTGCTAACTTGAGAAGTTATCTACTTCATGTTTGGATTCTTGATCTTAGTACATCTTTTCATATCACTCGTCATAGAGATTGGTTTTCTTCTTACCAAGATTATGATAAAGTTATGGTTTATATGGGAAATGATAACTTATGTAAAGCCATTGGTGAAGGAGAGTGCAAAATTAAGGTGTTTGATGGAGTAGTTAGAACTATTCAACATGTTAGGCATGTGCCTAGTTTAAACAAAAAACTTCTTTAACTTGGAGTGTTTGATGAACAAGGTTTTCAATTTAGTGGTAAAAATAGTTGTTGAAAGTAAAAAATGGAGTCTTGATTGTACTTAAGGGAGAAAAAGTTGGGAAGCTATATAGGTTGGTTAGTAAAATTGACAATGGAGAGGTTGTTGTAGTAACAAATGAAAAGATGGACTTATTAGCAACCTAGCATCAATGGCTATGGAATATTAGAGAACAAGGTATCAAGGAATTTCTAGATAGAAATCTTCTTCCAAGTGAAAAATTCAAAGATTTAAGTTTTTGTGAACATTGCTTGTTTGGGAAGAAAAATAGATTTGTTTTTTTTCTAGAAAAAGTATCAGAAGAAAATATTTGTTAGATTTAATACATTTAGATGCTTGGGAATTTCTTGTAATATCTATTGTAGGATCATCATATTTTGCTTCACTTATAAATTATTATTCTTATAAGGTGTGGATATATCTTCTCAAGAAGAATCTGAATTGTTATCTTGTTTCAAGAGATTTAGGGCTTTGGTAGAGAATAAAAAATGCAAGACAATAAAATGTCTAAGAACAAACTTAATAGAGGTGAGTTTTGTTCAGCATAATTTAATCAATTTTTTAGTAAACATGGAATTGCAAGACAATTGACGGTTGCAAAGAAACCACAACAAAATGGTGTTGTTGAATGCATGAGTTGTACAATTATGGAGTGAACAAAAAGTGTATTATGCACTACAAGTTTGGAGCATAAATTTTGGGGTGAGGTTGTTAACACAATTTGTTTCTTGATTAATAGACCTCCCATTATAGCTCTTAAAAATAAAATTCCAGCAAAATTATGGAAAGGCAAGCCAATTGATTTATTCATTTCTTTGTATTTTTGGTTATGGTCCTTATGCACATATTCCTAAAGAGATTAAAAATCATTTGGACAAGAAGTCCAAAAAATGCATTTTTCTTGGTTATGTAGAAGGTACATAGGGGTACAAGTTGTGGGATACTATTGTCCAGAAGATTATTGTTATTCAAGATGTGCACTTTAAGGAGAAGGCACTAAAAAGAAATATAGAAAAATAAAATGTTTAAGTTATTCCACTAGAGATGCAAAAGCATATTGTTGGTCATGATGTTATTGATGAGGAATGATCATAAGAAGATCATCTAGTTGAACAACCAAAAGAGTCATAGGGTGAAGTATCACCCATTGTAAGAAGATCCAGCAGAGCATCAAAATCACCTAAAACCTACTCTCCTTTTGGTAATTCTTTGTATATATTACTAATTGATGTTGGTGAACTGAGCTCATATCAAGAGGCTTGTGAAGTAGAATGTGCAGACAAATTAAGAATTTTTATGGAAGAGAAGAAGAAGTCTCTTCATAAAAATGGGACTTGGGAGTTGTTGAGCTATCATTTTACATGATGCTTAACGATAGGAATCATTTCAAACTCCTCTCTTGCAAAGTCAATCTTGGGGATCAACTCCAAGGTTTCAAGCAATCTTGCAACTATTGGAATCTGTTTAATTAAAGATAAATGTGAGTATTCATGAGGAGGCCTTTTCTAGTTCGGATGACTTTGGATAAGATGTAAAATTTGTTCGCTACTTCAAAAGAATAAAACACACAAAAAGAACTATATTTTTGTATTTTTTTGCTCTATGATGAATGCAATCTAACAATGCAACTATATGAATTCCTAATTTAACCAAGGGGTTAGTAAAGAAAATAAAAAAGAAATTGTGACAAGAAGTTTAAGCAAATAACATGAAAAGTAAATCCTAATTGACATATACTACAAAAATAACATGTCTATGAGTTAAACTTTGGAAAAGATTGGTGGGTAACCAATGAAAGTAGGAGCAGTGCTTCCTCATTCCATTGATGCAATCATTGATGGGGAATTCAATAACCATAAGATGTTTCACTTTTCACCAAATTGCAAGGCCATGGAATGTGTGCTCATGCGAGACAAAAAGTTATGAAAGAACAAAATGGGTGATCTCTTCTCAAACTAGATACGCCAGTGGAATTTGTAGAACCATAGAAAACACTAGAATTAAAAGATCACACAACTAGATATTAGATTGTGGTGACTGATCAAGGAAGTACTATACATGTAATTATTAAGTATAACCTTAAAGTGGTAAAAATACTTCTATAAAAGGGCTTAGGGTTAGGGATTGTTTCATAATTATGATGCAAAAATTGGTTCTTGTGGTGGTATTGAGCTATAAGGGGTATTGAGCTATAAGGGATTACAGATTGTAATCAAGTTGTAATCACTGGATCATAATAATATTAGACTTGTTGTTTGGTGGACGTAGCCCAAGGATTGGGTGAACCACATTAAATCTTGGTGTCTTGTGATCTTTTATATGTGATATATTATTTTTTGATATTGTTTATATTTGCATGTAATTGTTATTTTTGTCTATGGTTTAATCCTAACATTAGAAATAATGCAATAAAATTTTGGCTCAATCACATTCCATGAACATACATTCACAAAATATAACACACATAGGCAAGAATCACTACACTCCAAATGTGAGTACCAAAAGAAAATATTATTGTAAAATAATGGTGCCCTTGATTACATATTACAATCCCATATTTATAATAAATCATCTTCTCAATTTGTGTTGAGAGTGAGAGATATATTTATGCAATCATAAGCTTTAGACTAATAAAACAAATCTATTTATGTACAAACTATCTATCCAACTAGTGCTAAGTAGGACTCCATCCATTTTATATCATTAATTGGATGCATGATCCTTTACATGTCATAAAACAAAGAAATCATGATAAAATAAGAAGAAGAGAGCCATCAGTTGATTTAGGAGTGTCTGGAAGTGTCAAAAATAGAAGCTCCATTTTTACTAAGCATTCGTAGGAGTTAAACTGTTGTCAAAATGTGTTTCTAATGCATGGAAATCTCTAATTTTGGAACTGATAGTTAACTATTAGTGCACATCTAACTTCTTCAAAATCTTTCAAGGCACTACTTCAAAAAGCACACCAACGCACTTGGTGCACCTAGCACAGTACCACACCTCAAAGGTAAAAAATGTAAAATTTCACCAAGTGTCAAAAATTAAAATTTTGGCTTCTAGGCTTTGTTCACCTTTATACTAGAGCTATGTTTGGGCATTTTCCCTTGAATTTCTCAATTATCTTAGTGTCTTTAGCTACATCCAATAGATCTAAGACATTATATTTATCCTTTACTTTATGCCTGTAATTATCCACTTCTATACGTGTTTCTGCAAAATCCCCGACCTGTGTATCAAGCTCTAACAAAACTTCTTTTGTTCTGAAAGCATGTCAAATATCTTCATCATTAGAAACTTTATCAAAAAATTTTGAAATCTTTGAACTATTGCCTCTACTGGTATTAGTTTTTCCCATGCATCATTCTCAAAAATGTCCAAACATGCATCACTATAATGTTTCTCAGCTTTCAAATTTTTCTCTTGGGCTTGGTCCTTGAGCCTATGAATTTTTGCATGTAATGACTCCATTACCTTATTTTCATCTGCAATTTTCTTAATCCAATCATCTATTAAATCTATTTCCTCCACTTTATATACATCCATAAGTATTCGATACCTCTGGCTTTTGATTTCCTATAGTGCCTATAAATCTTTCTCCCAGGTATGCACTTCATCCATTAAACCAAAATCTCGGTTCAAAATTGCCACTAACTTTTTGACATTCTCCTACATAACATGCAATAATTTAAGATTCCCTTGATTGATTAATATGCCTTTTTCCTCAAAACTTTCCTATCATTGCTGACAGGCATTTTTAAATGGGTCTAATTGCACTGCTCCCCTATCCTTACTCTGAATTGCTACATTTAGAGTTTCTTTATGGTTAGTGGGATTCAAGGGGCCAAAAGTTTCACTAAAATATCCCTTTAGGATTTCATTCTAATGCCAAAGTGTTATCAATTCTACCCATCCTATTCTAGGCTCCCTCAAACTTCCTTTTGCTAGAATTCTTTAGAATAACTTAGAGGGGGGTGAATAAGTTATCCAAGGTCCAATGATGTCCAATTCAAACTTTCTAATTAAATAGGAATGAAAAAAAAGTGATGTCCTTCTTCTTTCTTATCATGCATGCAATTGAACATTAAAAAATCATGAAAAGTAAAACTAAAGATTTTGATGACCCAGAAACCCTCCAGGAATAAGAAGGTAAAACTGGGGTGGGGATGATACCCACTGAATAACTGTGCAATTGATTTCAACCACTTCTAATGGTCTGCCCTATTAAAGGCCTTCCCTGTTAAAGGCTACAACACGTTGTTAAATGTGACCTTGTTCAAGGATTTCTACACCATGTTTGGAGTGTGCCTTGTTAGAGGACTTAAGAACATTCAACTTGGAATGTCGCCCTATTAAAGTATTTACATAGAGCTGTTAGGCTCACCCAATTCCATGGGATTTACAGTCACCTTCTCAAACGAATATTTCATCTCTCTCTAAGGATCTCATATCCTTCTTCTAAGGATCTCTTATCCTTCTCCTAAGGATCTTTTTATCCTTCTCCTAAGGATCTCTTTATCCTTCTCTTGGTGATCTCTTTATCCTTTTCCTAACGCTTATCCACCTAGCTGTTAAGCTAACCTAGAAATGTAGGATTTCAATATCTAATACAGTGGTAAGAAAGTATTAGAAGGGTTTGTTAGGAATAAGGTGTCTCAACCTTGTATAATTCCTATTCTTATTATTTGTTTTGTAAAATGTATTTCTTGCAAATAATGTTGATGTGTCAACATCTTGAATTGTGTGTAAGGAGATCATGACTAAAACGATTATGACAGATTCCTATGACATGTAAGATCTATGTTAGGAAGATTTAGTGACAAGTGAAGACATGTGGCAACAAAGATATTTGAGTAGCCCTAAAGTGAAGCGCATGTTATAAGAATTTTAGGGTTGTGAAGGGATGCGATGCGAAAAAGGTGTATTGTTGGTACTGCAAGTAGCTACTGGAGTCTTCTGTTGTTGATGTTGAACTTGCATTGCAAGTGTATTGTAACCTCGTGTTGAAGATAATACATTGTGTAGGTTTTGAAGGGGTGGGGTTGTTTTACTGAAAGGTTTTTCCCCACCGGAAAATCCTTGTGTTATGTGTTCCTTTCTCTATCTATTTTCTGTATGCATGGTTGGATGCAATATTGTTGTTTACATGATATTGAATTTGTAAGTGTAGAAGATTTTAATACGATTTGCATCATACTTTCCTTATGAGATTAGTGTAGGAAGTTGTTTCCACACCTGAGTTTCCTTACAAGTGGTATCAGAGCTTGATCAACTTTTGATCATAGTTGTTGGGTAGAGTTTTTTGAGCTAATCTCAAG
The DNA here is from genome assembly GCA_028749045.1 of Cupressus sempervirens. Classification (NCBI taxonomy): domain Eukaryota; kingdom Viridiplantae; phylum Streptophyta; class Pinopsida; order Cupressales; family Cupressaceae; genus Cupressus; species Cupressus sempervirens. The sequence goes on along the minus strand of CM053785.1, from coordinate 991,147,460 downwards.
TTGAGTGGGAGTCTTGTGCAGAGCATCCTAAATCTTATTTGCAGATTGAGATGGTGAGTTCATCATATGGAAGAATGGAGGTGGAGAAATTTAATGGCACTAATTTTGAGTTGTGGAAACTCAAGATGGAAGACAAGTTGGAAGATCGTGACCTATGGGAAGCGACTACAAGCACTACAAGACCAGCAACTATAGCTCAAGAAGATTGGGATATCAAAGACTATAAAGCTAAGAGTCTCATAAGACTCTATTTAACCGATGCAGTCCTTCTAAATGTTCTAGATGAGAAAACTGTATATAGTTTGTGGGAGAGACTTGGGGCCGTGTATCAGGCCAAATCTTTGGTGAACAAGTTGTTCCTGAGGAAGAAGTTGTATTCTCTACGAATGGAGGAAGGTGGATCCTTAACGGATCATTTAAATTCATTTAATCTGCTGGCTGCACAGTTGACATCATCTGGTGTCAAGTTAGTGGAGGAGGATCGTTGCTACACACTTTTGTGTTCTTTACCGGATTCATGGGACCATCTTGTGATGGCTCTCAGAAGCACATTAGTCACCTTCAAAATGGATGATGTGGTGTCTTCACTGCTATCAGAGGAGATGCAGAGAAAGGCTTCTGTTTTGAAAAAAGAAGCCCTTGCTGTTCGTGGGAGATCCACGAAAAGAGGAAAGAAAAATGACAATAAGTCTGACAATAAGGGTAGATCCAAATCCTGTGGGAAGTCAAAGACTTCCAATAAGTCCAAGACAAAATGTTGGAACTATGATAAGACTGGGCACTTCCATAAAGACTATAAAGAGCCTAAGAAGAAGAAGAAAGCCTCAGATTCTGGCTCTAAAAAATCTCAAGAAGATGGTGATGCATTCATTGTAGCTTTGGCAGCCCATGCATCTAATGATGTGTGGTTGGTTAACTCAGGTGCATCTTTTCACATGACCTCTCATCGAAATTGGTTCTCAAGATATGAGGAGTTCAATGGTGGAAAGGTGTACTTGAGTGATGATTCTCACCTAAAGATAATTGGACATAGAAGGGTCACTATCAAATTTCCTGATGGATGAGTAAAGGGTATCAATGGAGTTATGCACATTCCAGGTTTGGCACGAAACCTATTATCTATAAGTATGTTGAATGATGTAGGTGTGCAATTTTTTTTTTCTAAAGATGGATGTAATATGATGAGAGGAGCTATGGTGCTTACTAAGGGTACTAGGAGAGGTACTTTGTTTCAGCTTGATGCACACATTTCTCAGTGTAATAGTTCTTCTGTTTCAAAGAAGAGAGTAGCTATCACTTCATCCCCACCATCTGAATGAGCAATAAAGAAGATTGTGGTTAGTGGTTCTGATGGTAGTGCAATAAGTGTACCTAAGGGTGCAAACACTTTGGAAGGTAAGCTTCCTACAGAAAAGACAATGTTGCGGCATATGAGATTTGGCCACATTGGTGAGAAGGGTCTCAGAACCTTGAAAAATAAAAATCTCGTTGAGGGGTTAAATGATTGCAATCTCGAGTTCGACTTTTGTGAACACTATGTATATGGTAAACAAAATCGTGTTTAGTTTTACTCTAGTTCTCACAAATCTTTTGATGTTTTGGATCTTATTCATTCTGATGTATTTGGTCCTGTAAAAGTTCCTTCAATCTCCAAGTCTATATTTTTTGTATCTTTCATAGATGATTACAGTAGAAGGACATGGATTTATTTCCTTAAAAGTAAGACACAAGTCTTTAGCCGATTCAAGGAATTTAAAGCCCTTGTAGAGAATCAAACTAGTAAGAAGATTAAGTGTGTGAGAACTGACAATGGTGGTGAGTTTTGCTCAGCAGAGTTTGAATAGTTCTGTAAAGAACAAGGTATCAAGAGGCATAAGACAACTCCTTATACCCCACAGAAAAATGGAGTTGCAGAGAGAATGAACAGGACACTGATGGAGAAGGCTCGGAGTATGCTTAGTGGAGCTAGTCTAGAAAAAAGGTTTTGGGCCGAAGCTATGGCCACTGCTTGCTATCTGGTTAACAGATCTCCTACATCAGCTCTTGTTGGTAAGACACCCATGGACATGTGGTCTAGTAAGAAGCCTTTAGTTAGACATCTTCATGTTTTTGGTTGTGAAGCTTATGCACATGTTCCAGTAGAGAAAAGATCTAAGTTGGAAAACAAAGTTGTTAAATGTATTTTCATCAGGTACAGTGCTGGTGTGAAAGGATACAAGCTTTGGGATCTTGTGACTAGTAAGGTTTTGTATAGTAGAAATGTTATTTTTAGAGAGCTAACATCTTCTCCTATTGTGCTACAACCAGATGAAAAAGAAAAGGAAAAAGATGTTGTTCAGTTACCTCCTACCCCTGAGAAGACTGAATAGAATGACCATGTTGGGTCTAATGATGAGGAGAGCTCTTGCAGCTCTGATAGTTCAGAAGAAGAGGAAGAACAACCTCAACCTCAGCCCTTGAGGAGATCCACGAGAGAAAGAAAGCAACCAGAAAGGTTTGGTTATTCTATGTTAGATTCCAGTTGTGCTTTTTCTTTGATTACTAACACTGATGAGCCTAGATCTATGAAAGAGGCTTTGGGCATGGAAGATGTAGGTTCCTGGATTGAGGCTATGGATGATGAGATGGCTTCATTAGAGAAAAAAAAAACATGGGACCTTGTACCTTTTCCTAAAGGGAGAAAATATGTTGGTTGTAAATGGGTGTTCAAAAAGAAATTCTGTGCAGATGGCAGTGTTGAAAGGTACAAAGCTAGATTGGTTGCAAAGGGGTATTCACAAGTAGAGGGAATAGATTATGATGAAATATTCTCCCCTATTGCAAAGTTGACATCCATTAGATTTATGTTATCTCTTGCTGCATCATATGATTTAGAGATAGAATAGATGGATGTGAAGACAACTTTCCTTCATGGTGATTTGGAGGAAGAGATTTATATGTCACAGCCTGAGCACTACGTTGTTAAAGGTAAAGAATCCTTAGTTTGCATGTTAAAGAAATCTCTATATGGTTTGAAGCAATCTCCTAGGATGTGGTACCTTAAGTTTGATGCCTTTGTGTTGTCAATTGGATTTGTAAGATCGAAATCAGATCATTGTGTTTATTTCAGAATTGAAAATGATCGCCTTCTTATTGTTGCATTATATGTTGATGATATGTTACTATTTGGGAAGAGTAAGGGTATGATTTCTGATTTTAAATCTCAGTTGTCAGCACAGTTTGAGATGAAAGATCTTGGGGCAGCTAGGTACATCTTGGGTATGGAAATCAGTAGAGACAGGTCTAACAGAAAACTTTGGTTGAGTCAGAGTAAGTATGTGAAGTCCGTGTTGGACAGGTTCAGCATGGCAGATTGTAGATCACTATGTGTTCCTATTCCTATAGGAACAAAGTTATCTATAGATGATTGTCCAAAATCTCCTAGTGAGGTGGAGGACATGAGTAGAGTACCTTATGCTAGTGTTGTTGGCAGTTTTATGTATGCTATGGTCTGTACTAGACCAGACATTGCCCAAGCAGTGGGAGTCTTGATTCGATTTATGGCTAATCTTGGATGGATACATTGGGATGCAGTTAAGCAAGTATTCAGATATTTGAGGGGTACATCAGATTACTCCATATGTTATCATGCTAACTCTTCTAGATCTCAACATTTAGTTTGTATTCATGGGTTTGTGGATTTAGATTGGGTAGGTGATATTGACTACAGGAGATCCACCAGTGCTTATGTGTTCACTATGTTTGGTAGTGCCATCAGTTGGATGAGCAAGCGACAACCTATGGTTTCTTTGTCCACTACAGAAGCTGAGTACATGGCTGCTAGTCATGCTTGTAAGGAAGCCATTTTTCTTAAGAGATTGTGTTCTGATGTTGGTGTTGATGCAGAACATATTACTATTTGGTGTGATAGTCAGAGTGCTATTTGCCTTGCGAAGAATCCAACTTTCCATGCCAGAACGAAGCACATTGATGTGCAGTATCACTTTGTGAGAGATATGGTGGAAGATGGAAAGGTAAATTTGGAAAAGGTAGATACTGTGAAGAATGTTGCAGATGCATTAACGAAACCAATGGGCACTGAGAAGTTCAGATGGTGTTCAGAGTCTATGGGCCTTACAGCCTATAGTGGTTAGTTCTTGTTATGTTTATGTTGCTCTTACAAGGTGTTTGACAAGTGGGGGAATGTTAGGAATAAGGTGTTTCAACCTTGTATAATTCCTATTCTTAGTATTTGTTTTGTAAAATGTATTTCTTGCAAATAATGTTGATGTGTCGACATCTTGAATTGTGTGTAAGGAGATCATGACTAAAACGGTTATGACGGATTCCTATGACACATAAGAGCTATGTTAGGAAGATTCAATGACAGGTGAAGACATGTGGCAACTAAGATATTTGAGTACTGTACACTCTACCCCAATAGTGGGGTTCAGAGCATCACCCCGAAAAAACTTTTGGGGTTCCTATTTTCTCGAAGAATGGTTAAACCCTAATATGGTTTACCTTTTTGGGAGTAGCCCTAAAGTGAAGCGCATGTTATAAGCATTTTTAGGGTTGAGAAGAGATGCAATGCGAAAAAGGTGTATTGTTGGTACTGCGAGTAGCTACTGGAGTCTTCTGTTGTTGATGTTGAACTAGCATTGCAAGTGTATTGTAACCTCGTGTTGAAGATAATACATTGTGCAGGTTCTGAAGGGGTGGGGTTGTTTTACTGAAAGGTTTTTCCCCACCAGAAAATCCTTGTGTTATGTGTTCCTTTCTTTGTCTATTTTTTGTATGCATGGTTGGCTGCAATATTGTTGTTTACATGATATTGAATCTATAAGTGTAGAAGATTTTAATAGGATTTGCATCATACTTTCCTTATGAGATTAGTGTAGGAAGCTATTTTCACACTTGAGTTTCCTTATAGGGTTTTGACCTGGTACAGATTGCAACCCTAACTGTGCAAATTTCATATCACTTTTCAATTCCTTTTCTTTGCTTGGCTTTTCCTCCCTTGCAGTGCTGACAGCTTGTTCACCCTTCAAGATCTATCTCCTTGAGTTCTTTCACTTGTTATGCCAATGCATTCTATGGTCACTTGATCAACTCAAAGTCTTGATGCTCTATATTTTTCTCCTCTTGGCTTCTTCACATGATCACATCTTATGACCAATTCCCTCTCATACATGCACACTTGATCTCTGACCTATAACTCCTTATAAAGAAGTTTTGTTCTCGATTTCCCACTCAAATCTTTTGAGAAAATGACATTTTTTTCCCTCCAATTTGTTTCTTCTAGAAACTTCATGATAAATCTATTAGCATGGTTTACATAAAATTCTATGACATCTATTCATCATCCTTATCATCCAACTAATTCACAAAATTTGATGTAACAAACTTGTCGCTGCTGATCTAGCAAATCTTTGACTTTAACAAATAATGCAGCAACTCGGCATCATTGATTTACTAATGCTCGGCTCCTTTTGTGTTACTCAGCTTCTATTTTTATTTACTAGTGCTCGGCACCTGAAGAAATTTTGTGATACTCGGCACCTGAATATTACTCGGCACTTAACTATCACTCGGCTCCTATATATAGCTTGGCACTTGAAGTCAATTAGCACCTGAAGGCTTCTCGGCACCTGAAGATCACTCGGCACACTCTAAATTTGAACTTTCTCGGCTTCAACTGAGAATCCCTTCAGCACTTACTAGCTAGCTCGGTTCTCTCCAATGAACTTAGTTAATCCTTACATGTTTGATGTGTCTCAGTGTGTCCATCCTCTGTGTCTTAGAGTATGTCATCAATACACTTATGTCATCAATGGCTTAGCTGATCCTTATACATCATTACAACATCATAACTTCAACCTTTCTCTAGGTACTTTACTTACATCTTATTGATTGCCACCTCCTTGTCAATCAACGAATTGATAGTATTCAGATCACTAAAGCAATTGTCATTCCTGCAAGTAGCAAGTTTGACATCAATGACAAAACAATGATTGAAACATTCTTTACCAGTTCCATTTCTCTTCATTCATGATCTTTTCAATCATTTCCAACACCTTCATCCCTATCATAACCATTAGCTTTGTAGTTTCCAAGGTTGGCTTTCCAAGCATAACTTATCGGATCTAGTAATCCTTAGGAGTCAATTCTTCAACATTTGATTGTAGATGAGGAAGAGCTACATGAGCAAAAAGGTCCTAATTTTGATCACTCATAATGAAGGCTAATGGTTGCGCATCATTAGGAGGTGAATTAGGTTTCCTTAGCACTTCTATCAATTCCATCCTATCATCCTCTTTAGTAGAGAATTGTTACTTTCTAAGTCACTTTGGAATATGCTACATTGAGGATTTACCTTTAAAGGATGAAAGTGTTTGCTCAACTATACCTTTCCCCTTATCACTCCTTTCTAGAGTCTTCTCCCTTTGTGAGAGGTATGCACCGACAGTCTCTGTATTTGTGAAGCCCACAATTCTCACCTCTATGTCCTGGGAAGTTTGTTGAGGTTATTAATCTATCTACCCCTCTTCTAACACTTCATTGGTGGATACTTGACAAGTCTCTTCTTCATGTTCTGCCTAGACCTTTTCAATTTTTTTACCTAGAGGAAAAGGGATAGTTGATCCCTTATCTACACAAAATGTGACTTGTAGCTAGGATTTTGGAACTATCTCGGGTCCTTGTGATTTAAGGGGCATCTAAGTCCAATCCTCCTATTGAGGTTGATTGGTGGGTGTGTCTCTAATCTTGTCCCCAACCAACTCAGTACCCACCGGCATAATGTTAGAATCTGACATCTTAAAGATATCAGTGCCCTCCACATCTTTCTCATCTATCTACTATTGCATTTCATATTTTGATGTAGTGGTTTGCATGGGTTCATTAGAGATAGATGGCAATGTGATCATGGAACTTCTCCTCCATTTCTCATTTTGTCTCTTCATCGGAGTCTTAATCTTCCTTGTTTTTGGGTGTAGAGGGGGAGGCTTGCTCTATCTGTCGAGATGAGGAAACCTCTTGTACCTAAATTTCTATTTCCTCTTGGCTTGGTGCAATTGGTGATACTTGGGGATCACCTTGGGCTTGTGTAGCTTCTACGTTTTCTAGCCCCTGTACATTTTCCCTTGCTACTATGGAGGTGCCTAAATTTTTCCCTCTTCTAGTTTGTCTTGTTGAGGAGAATTCCTCTTCCTCTTGCCCTTACCTTTTCCCTTTTGAGCTTGATAATAACCAACTAGCCTATCAAGTTGGTGCACCATTTCTAGCCTTACTCGTGACTGACGTATAAATATAGGTATGGTGACCTTTTTCCCTCTACCTTTGGTTGGATAGGCTTGTTCATGGAAGATCATTATCTCAGGAATTGGCTCAAGTTTGAATGCTTTCTTCATCCAATCTTGCATTAATTTGATGATGTTCTTTTCCCTATAATTATTATCCAAGCTTTCATCTCTATCAATCTCAGCATTCATAATAGGCCTTTCACCAATTTTATCCATATTGAACAAAGGATCAAGCAACTTTTTTGTGTTTCAAAGCCTTCTCTGCCAAATACAAAGTCATCCTACAATAATCCTTGATATGAACATCGTAGTCATTTGTCACATTCATCCAATGATCTTAAATGGATTCTTCATGTTGAAATGTTTTTCCCACCAAGTACTACACTCATCTAATATTGTCAAAATATGACCATGAAGAATTATACTCTTCTAATGGATATCAATCCCATTCACATTCAAAAGAGGGGATATCTTGCCTCTGATCTATCTAAAAGGTCCTATAGTCATAGGCCAACTCCAACATATTTTATGTTTCTTTCTAACTCTATCATAGGCATACACGAGTTGTTAGGACATCTCTAGGAGGATGAGTCTATCACTGGGATATGTAGGGAGCTTCTTAGGGTTAATAGTTGTATTTGCTACCCTCAAATATGTGAATGTATAGAATTGGATGTAATAAGCTCTAACTAGTGATATTTGTGCAGCTACCTATTCTAATATTCTCTTCGCATAATCCCCTTCTATGAACTGGATTATTGTGAAGATGAAAGCATCATTAATAATTCTATATTCTTTTCTTTTCTTTGAAAGCCTCTTCTTTACCAATTGAGGGTATACAATATATCACCATGCATTTACATCCTATATGTTGCTCCTCTTATAAAGCCTTGGATAATTTGTGGCTCTTGTGGCTAATAGGTACACAAAATATGATGTCATGTAGAATTTTCTATTGTTCTTTGTTGCCACCAACTATTCACCCAAACTCTAACTAAGATTAGAAGCCCAATCCAATGGCATCTCTACTTTCTTTATTGTTTCAATAAATGCACCATGAAAATGTTCAAGTGTCTGGCTGCCAGCAAACCCATAAATCTACTCAAGAGTATGATTGAGTATCCAATGTGTTTCTTCATGTACCCTCTTGTCATGTCCACTTTTCCAGTTTACTTTCCCAGAGGAGTCTTCTCTATAAGGTATGAGGATTGGATAATCTTAGAAGCCTCGTCACTATGTTCCTGGTACCATCTCTCCACTTGCTCATAGGTTAGCCAAATGAATTGGTCTTCCTATGGGAGATGGAACACCTTTTCAATGTTCTTAGGTCAGAGATCAAGAATGATCTCTCTTTTTATGCTCTTGACAACCCTCTCTTCAGGAATAAAATTTTTTGTGAGTGTCATGATTAGCTTCAAAGACTACACTAACACTGAGTGTGATGCTACATTGACAAGCTCAAACCAGATTAGTGCAAAGATCATCTGAGACCTCTCAGTCATTTTGTTGCATATCTTTAAAAATTCTCCTAAATCTGTATCTCAGATCTCTAAGTTTTCATCCTAAAATCATGATTTTGTCAGAACATCCTAGAACTTGAACACTACTAGTTTTGGTGCCATTTTATCATCAATGGAGAATGATGAAGATGGCATTATATCTACAAAAGGAGTACATATATTAGTCCAGAATTGAAGAACAATAGATTAATGACACCCTACAAACAAAACCCTAAAACCCAATTTCTCTAAAAACACAAAAGAAACTTGATTTTACCCTAAAAGGAAAATAAATGACACACCTAGTGCACCTAATAGGTTGGTTTGGTGCACCTTTACCAAAAAAAAACCCTTAAAATAAGGTGCACATTAGTGTACCTAATTAGTTGTGTTGATGCACACCTTAACTTAGGTTTGATGCATTGTTTTTATGTGTTTTATGTTTTAAGGGTGCGCACTAGTGCACCTAGTTAAGTGCACTAGTGCACACCTTCAAATTTAACTTTGAATGTATTTTTTGACTTTTTAAAGGGATTTTATAAGGTTTCTAAGGTGTGCAGTGGTGCACCTAATTATGTGCAGTACTATGCACCTTAGGGTATTCTAATGTTTGTTATGCATTTGCAGGAGGGTGAAGATGGGGAGGCATACCTGTGGAGGTGTAGAACTACAAAGACAAGAGCTAGAGAAGGAGAAAATGATACAAGTGAGGAGCTCTTGGGGGTTCGAGGTTATATAGACCCTAGCTCTGTGGTTGCTACGCAGTTGCTCTACTATGCTAAAATGCCTTTTCCCTTTCCTTTAAAATATTTGGCACACTAGCACACCTATTGAGATGCACTAGTGTGTATTTTGTTAAAAAAATTCTTTACTCTCCACAAAACTCTAATTTCTAACAACAGGGTTCTCCAGTCAGGACTTGGACACGAACTAGGAGACTAGGCAAAAGCTCAAAAGAACTCAGACCCCAGACTAGGGATCCAAAAATCCCAAAAAGAAGTAGGGGTCTCCATTTCTAATCGAAATGGAGTGTGCATTGTGGAACCAAAATAGGAGTTTTTCTCATCACCCACAGGAAGAAAAGATATTGGGAGAAAGTGGATTTTCAAGTTAAAATGGGATCTAAATGATAATTTAAAGAGATACAAATTTTGGTTGGTGGCCAAGGGGTTTTCTCTAAAATATGGTATAGATTTTGATGAATTTTTTCACTAGTTATTTTTTTGAGTACTTACAAAATTATTTTAGCTTTTGTTGGGTGTCTCAATTTGGAATTAGAACATGTATATGTTAAAATAGCCTTACCACATAGTGATCTCAAGGAGATTTATATGCAATGACTAGAAGGTTTTAAGGAAAATGGAAAGGAGAGTCTTGTTTGTAGATTGAACAAATCATTGTATGGTTTAAAATAGGCACCAAGATATTGGTACAAATAGTTTGATTCCTTCATGATGAGTATAGGTGTTAGTAGATGTGAAACTGATCATTGTACCTATTTTCAAATGTATGTCGATGAAAGATTTATCATTCTACTTTTATGTGTACATGATATGTTAGTTGTAGGTCCCAACATGGATAGAATCATCCATGTGAAAACTCAGCTTGATAGGGAGTTTGACATGGACTTAGAAAGTGCAAAAAGGATTTTTGGAATGAAGCAATTATGGTTGTCACTAAATAACTTATGTGGAAAAGGTTATGTAATGCTTCAATATGTAGAATTCATAGACTAGTAGTACTCCATTTCCTATTCACATTATGTTGTATTTAGAACAATGCCCTAGAGCAGTAGTGGAGAAGATACATATGTCACATGTACCATACTCATCAGTAGTTTAAATACTTATGTTCGCCATGGTATGCACGCCAGATGATACATTGTGCAAGAAGTGGGAGTTCTCAATTGATACATGGAGAATCTTGGTATCGATCATTGGACAACTATGAAGTGGATTCTTAGACATCTAGGAGGCACTTCAAATGTTGTTACATATTATATTGAGATTAGTCTTCAAGTAGATAGGTTTGTAGATGTAGATTTTGGTGGAAATGGAGATAAGAGAAAGTCTACTATAGGTTATGTTTTCACTTTACCTAGAGTTGTTGTTAGTTGGGTTTCTAAGTTGCAAGTAGTACTGGCATTATCAACAACATAAACCTAGTATATGGCAGCAATGCAGGCTAGCAAAGAGAAAATCTGGCTTCATAGACTTTTGCGTGATTACAAGTAATAAAGGAAAAATGGTTCTACATTGTGACAATCAAAGTGTTATTCATTTAGCACATAACTCAACCTATCATTCAAAAAAAAAGCATATTGATATTCAATATCATTTTGTTCATGAAGTGGTGGAAAAGGGACAAATATCTTTGGCCAAGATTCACATAAATGTTAACCCTACAAATATTATAATGAAGGATATAAGTAGAGATAAGTTCATTTGGTGTAGAACTTCTTGTGGTCTATAGATTACCTGATAATAGGTAGCAATGTTAATGATCTCTTGATAGAGAAATTTCACAAGTTTGTAATTTGACTTTAAGTTGGAGACTATTAAAATGTAAAGTCATTCATCTAGTCATCTAGTTGTGGTTGAGTTATCCAAATTATCATGTAGTGATTTTGACAACAATTTAACATGTAGTTGTATGAGTCATACTTACCAAATTTAGTAAGTGGTTTATATTTCAAACTCTACTACTTGGTTGTTATCTACAACTCGAAGTTGTGATTATTCGTACATTTTGAATACTTATGTAACTGTGAAAATTCCTACGCAAGAAAAATTAAGAGATTGGTCCATGGTTCTTTACTACTACATTTTTACCAAGGTTTTCCATGTAATATTGTGTTACGCGTATTTTCTCAATTCTACAATTTTCTACACTAAATTATTTTTTCATTATAGATTACATAATATTATTGATTAAATGGATTAGTAGTAAAGTATGTACAAGTGAATAGTGGTGAATGCTAATTCTATTAATTAAATATTAAAAGTGTATTAAATTTATAAATGGGTGAAAATTGAATAGTATAATTAGGATTATCTTCAATCAATTTAAAAAATCAAATCTAATGGTGGAAGGTGTCAACTTTAAATATCCACTTTCCACCATGTTGTTTCTCTTTATATTACCTCTATCATTGTAGAAAAATATTTTTGATATAAGTAGCAACAAAGAAAATGGTGTTGGTCAAGGTATAGAATCACAATAGACTAGAAACTAATTAACAACATATAATCTCAACTAGTAAAACCAAGAGATGGAAAAGATACAAGATCTAGAATCTACCTCTATCAAAAGTAATTTTTCAAAAAGTAGTAAACCATTAGCTAGAGTGAAAAATAACCAATCATAGACTAATCCAAAACTAATATAGTATGTCTTAAACATAATAGTTTTCCACACAGGGCATATGCAACACCAATTTAACATAATGATTGACCTAGTAGATAAACCAAAACCATAACCCCCCGAGCTAGCAATACCAACAAAAAAAGAGCCACCCATAAACAACATCAATTACCCATCCCCTACCTCTTGGACAAGAGAATTTTGTCCCATTCCTTGTTCAAGAATCTAAATAAGTCCCTATTATTACCTTTATCTATCATCTTCTTGTCAAGACCCTTCTCTCGCAACAGACAAAGGGTAGAGGCAGAAGCATGCATCACCTTCAAAGAGAACTCGCTAACATTAATCAACCTATTGTTCAACCATGCAATTTCCCCCTTCATTTGTTCAATTGCGCACTCGACTATGGAGCTTAAACTTACCCACAATTCCACTAGTGCATGACTACTAGCAAAGGCAGAAGCATGCATCACCTTCAAGGAGAACTTGCTAACATTAACCAACCTATTGTTCAGTCATGTAATTTCCCCCTTCACTTGTTTGATTATGCACTCGAGTCTAGAGCTTAAGCTTACCCACAATTCCACCAGTGCATGACTACTAATAGAGGTAGCCTTGGTCTACATTTCTTTATTTGGGGCATCCTTGGTTTGCACTTCCAGAATTGTGATATTACCCAAATCCATTTGGAGGGAGGGGAAGGGTGGGGGTAGGGGGAGGGTGAGGGGGAATTGACAAAGTGGGGGTGGGACATGTCTATGTTAGTGCTTTTAGAGACCCTATAGGAAGAGCCCCTCTCAAATTCTTTCTTCTTGTCCATAGAATCATTTTCCCTTACCAATATGATTAAAGTGACGAGGAGTTTCAACAATATCCACCTCTAACTTGACATTGCAGACCTTTTTTTGACTTTTTTTCAGGGTTTGGATCTCAAGGATGTGGTCTCAATTTTTTTTTACCCTATTAGACTTGACCCTTTTGATCTAGTTCAGAGTAGTGAGACTAAGCACATAACTCATCTATAATTGAGGCTTCTTCATTAGGACTAATGTTTTATTTAATAAAAGAACAACCAATATATTTTAACAATGCTTCATAATGCATGTCATCTTGACCAAATTGAATTCTTCACTTCCTAAATATGACTATGCAACTACACAATTTATCCTTATTCTTGTTACAAGTGACAACACTACTTATATAGAAAATAAAATTAAAAAATGTTTAACTTGATGAAATATTATGTTAAAACTAAATCATATAAAAAAATTGCCACAATAAAATAAAAATATAAACACTAAAAAAGTCATTTAAGACATTTTTCTTACCTTTCCAATTATAAATATACATAAAAAATTATTTTACTACTTATAACTTTACTTTAACTTTGAAAATACTTTTTTAATATTAACTCCAAATAATATAGTACAATCAAATCATAAAATTGTATGCCTTGAATGGGGGCTTGATTTACAAGAGATTCACCACTTAAGTACAAAATCTATCTCATTCATGGTGTCTTTTGTGCTAAAATTCAACTCTTTTGGCTAGAAGAAAATACAGGCACCTTATCTAGGAGAAACCAATAAAAATATATTTGAATGAGAATCTTATCATGAAATGAGTTGTCAATTGAAAATTGTCCACCATAATGTCCTAGATCAACTTAACCATTATACCATTGTCCATGGCAATTTCACACTGTATTTTCCAAGATTGTATTTGAAATCAAGTGATGACTATAATATTCTTTAATAATACTAATATTTTTATCATTAAATGAAAATGTAGGCCAATAATAAAACATTTGCATGTGCGCCTGACATACTTTTGGCGGCCACCTTTCATTTTGGGACGTTTTTGTCCTTAGTTCAAATGTAATATTGTCTTTACGCGTAAATTGTTTGTTACACCAAAAGCAACGTTTATCAAACACATTACCACTCATCAAATTTGACCTTACATTTCATACGAAGAATTTGAGGGACTTTGACACATCAATATCACATTAAAGTAAAGATATATTAAAACTTACAAATCATACGACAAGAAAATCAAATTCTTGGAGTCCAATTTAGACAAGTAAATGATTCATCACAATTCTATTGGGCATCAAGTATTGTCCAGTGGAACTTTCATGATGTTTTAAAACTATTAGATTGAAATTATTTTCAAGATATCCTAATAATTGATATTTTGTATAGCATCTCTCTGTCACACATTTGAACAAGCTTATTATGAAGTCTCACAATTAAAAAAGGTTATTAGTCCTTTTATTTTATAAAATACTTTATGATTTTACACAATATTTTATGATTTATATAAATAATGTATAAATGTAAGGAAATCAGTTTTTTTATATTCTTAGTATAGATTTTTTGAATAAAATATATATGCACAAATATAGTTAAATAAGCTTAATCGGATATAATATTAAAACTTATATTACTTTAACTTATATTAATAATAAATTGTCGAAGTGTATATTAAATAGCTTATTAATCAATAAATGCAATATAGAACTAAATCTAATGTACCTTGAGATTTTAACAAAATGAAAAACTAAAAATCACTTCTAGCATTAGAATATTTTTGTGACATCGTATAGGGATGAATTTAAGAATTACATATGGGTTTAGTTTGGGAAGCTATCTTATAACTATGAATCTATATTGCGACTTTGATATATTTTATTCTTTATTTTTCTTTGCTTATCTTGCCTTTTTTGGTATCATTTGGTATCTAGATACTAGTATTGTGTATAAATATTTTTGTGGGCGACATAAGAAAACATATTCTTCTAGATTAAATTGAGGAAATTTGCATGAATAAAAAATAACAATAATCTTCATTCATATATATGTTCAAAATATTTTTTTGTAGAAAACTAAACCTTTCAATGCACTAATTAAAATGTATATTGAATATAAATTAAATAATAATTTCAAATCAAGGATGTTTGAATGAAGACACCAAATGAATTTAATTACTAGTACAAAGCATCAAATATTTAGTTAGTTAAATGTGGGATGGTGTATGGGACAAGTCAACAAAGTTCGAGTTTAAATTTTTGAAATGAAAGGTGATTTTTTTTTTAAAACTCTAAGATCATCCCTAATGACTACATAAGTGTCATAGAATGGATTAGTAATGAAATTCATTTGGAAAACATATATAGTGTTAGGTGAATATCTTGTAAACAACTAAATCAATTGAGTACAAAATGCCTATAAAAATCATAGGATTAAATCTCTCCTTTCATAAATGTGAAGCTTCCTTCATATTGCTACTAAGAACAATAGGCATGTAACTAAGCTTGTGTACACTAAGCTATGAGTGGGGGATTATACTCATCCTATTCTCTTCTTAAATCAAAGTAAATGCTCTTTCCTTACAATATACTTTAAATACAATCATGTGATAATAATGCAATCTTGCAAAAAGTACCAATTGGTGCATTAATTTGGATATACAATATAGTAGTATACAATATAGTAGGACAAAAGATTAAGTATGAAAATACTGAAAAAAATTTAGTAACCAAAAACCCCATTAAAGTACAAAGAATTCTACGGTGCTACTTCTTATGTAAATAAATGAACAAGGATGTAGTATATGAGTAGCTCAAAGTATCCAACACACAATAACCAAAGAAAAAAAAATGTAGATCATAATAACAACAATTCAAAGAATCCAAGGTACTTTAGTTTATACACATAATAAAATTTCCAAATTTAATAATGCAACACAAAAGACTAAAAGATAATAATGCAACTCAAAAGACTAAAAGATTAGAGTTGAGTACCTCTCAAACAAATGATATTAACATCACACTACAATTCAATCAACTCAAGATGATGTAACAAGAAAGATGTAAGAACATTTCCACTATGTAAATTTATATTCAAAGACAAAGATTGGATGCAAACTTGCTTCTTTTGCTCATTGAATTCCAATTTACACTTCAAAATAGAGGTTCCAAAATGCTCTTTAAAATGATAGATTTTTTTTCATATGTCAAATAATAATATTTACAAAAGAGGCCCCTCATATATATAGAGAATATCTTATGATTTTATGTGGTAGAAAAATAAGGATGGTGAGTGTATGTATATGGATGACTATTCAGTATGATGGTCAATCAAACTAGGAAGCATTACACCAAAATTTCATCTCCTTCTCATCACATTAGGAAGGGGAATGTGCTTGATAGGATTAAGGGAGGTTATGAACAAAATGGGTGTAAGGGATTTATCTAGGCTTCACTAATAATAGTATGGCTGATCAAATGCAATTTTGAATGAGTAAATGAAATTAATGAAATGTTGTAAGAGAAAATTGATATGTAAATATGAAATCAGATTTGGGTATTATACAATATAATTAACCTAAAATTTGCAACTATTTTCTAATTATAATTCCAATCTTATTCAATAAAAGAAAATCTTCATATGAATTTAAAGCTTTGTCTTATATATCTAGTAATCATAGTAACTATTACTAATTTTTCCCAATAGATGATTCCTTTGACCAAAACCCATTTTTTAATATTTTTTGTTTTCTATCTTGCAAGACAAAATGAGTTATACTATGATTGCAATAACAATATCTAGTGCCATTTCATTTATATATAGAGTGAAACATCATAACTATATTATCAAAAAATTTAGCTATTAAAAGAAAAGTATAAATATATGATTACATTAAAAAATTTAATAAATTATAATTATAATTATATGATTATATTTTAAAATAATGAATTAGAAGAAAAAAGGATCAAAGAGAACACAATTTTTTTTCATCTAGACCAATAAGATACATGGTGAAAATAACTCATGTTGCTATTTTTAAGAATATTAATATAATAAAATAGTTATAAATTAATTAAATTACAAATATATGATTCAGTAGTTGAGTTGAATTCTTTTTTGGACCAATTACTATAAGCCCTTCCCTTAGAAAGAAGAATTTAACATATCAAGGACAACTAATGTAAGCTATTTTTACATCATGAACTTTAGAATCAAAACAAATATTACTAAAATTTAAATATTTTTCATAACCTACATAGTGACAAAGTTATTGAACTAATCGTAAAATACCTTGGGAAATTCATGGATTTAATTTTATTTATTTTCAACTTGTACGAAAGTACAAAACATAGCTATATGGAAAACAAAATTTATTGCTATTATTATTAAATACTATAGATGTCGGTTATAAGAATCAAAAAAATGTTGGGTAGTTTTATTTCAAAGAATATTATAGATTAATTATGTAGACAAATTTTTACAATCATGCATTTCTTTTTGTTTATAAGAGTGTTAGGTATTAATGATCACAAAAAATGATGAATATTATATCATAAGATTGAAAGATCTATTTGTTGGGAGTTAATTTAGTTAGCTAGAAGAATAAAAATTAAAAATTAAATCTATTTTGACCCCAAAGTCATGCACTAAAGATGTATATGATCCCGATATGATTAGATTATGCACAATAAAGTAACAAAGTGAGTACATAACCATCAATATGCTTAACATACATATTGTATGTTCTAATTGATTTTTACTTGTATATTTGTCCCCAACTTTAAGATTGATTATCATACAAATTATATGTAATTGATGTTCACTTGTGTGTATATTTCTCCTTAATAATATTTATTAGGTACATTATATGTTGTCATAAAATCTTAAATTAAAACAAAAATTCATTATATGTAATATGAGAAGGGTTTGTATCATATAGTTTCACATGATTGCATTCATCATGTTGATGATTAGGATATAGTTTAGTGTAGATTTCAAGTGCCTTAATTTTATTTATGTTGTTCATATATGACTTAAAACATTATGTTGGTATGAAAAAATTTAGAAGCTATGAGCTCACCAAAATGCTAAAAAATCTTATATACAACAGAAAGATATCTAAGACTAATTTAATTAATTCTCTACAATGCAAAGCTTATCAAGATTTGAATGAAGAGAGCAATAGTAGGTCTTACAAATAATGCTCACCTTTCATTTATTTACCCTTCAAATATCATGAAAAAACATGTTTTTTGAAAGTGTTAGAGACTATTTTTTTTTTTTTTCAATTAATTAAAAATCATCATTTTGAATAATCGAAGTTATTCTAAGACTATTACATGTATTCACAAATGGGTTTCATAAAATACTAAACTATTATTTTATTAATTCAAAGAAAGTGACATACATGTACACCACGAGTGGCATGATGAAGTCTGTAAAGTACATGTGAACAACTTACTACATATAGTGTCATTATCATCTTTATAAAAGTCTTATATGTCAGAACAAATTGTTGCAAACAAATACTTTGAATCCTCACAATCTTACAAGTTGCAACTATTTCCTAATTATAATTCCAACCTTATTCAATAAAACAATAAAAAAAACTCCATATGATTTCAAAGCTTTTGTCTTATATTTCTAGTATATTATATTCATATTTCTACTTAGAAATTTCTTCTAGTCATGAATGCAAGCTTGATTTTGCAAACTTGGGACAAAATGTCAAACCTCCCCACGCGATCTAGTAAAGTCCAAATACATTTTGGGGTGAAGAAAATCTGATACACTGTATGACCAAATTAATGATATGAAGAAAGTCTCCATTGAATCACAGACTTTGTACAAAATGTCAAAGAGCCAATGTGATAAATCTTCCATTGACAAAAGCGTTTATGTGGGTCAATACAAAGCGTGGGGTTCTCAATATGTTTCAGTTTAAATTCACCAAAATTTCATCCCAAATAGTTTCAAGCTGATTATTCTCCATACGAATATTCCAAGAGTCTTTGTCATGTTTTTGGCACATACATGTGATGGATGAATATACGTCTTTCCTTCTTTTGATCCTTTGTCATCTCTTTATTAAAATGATTAATTTGTTTCTTTTGTTGGGTATTGTGAAGAAACAATTTCTCCTTTGCAAAATATTATGGGTAGTTACTAAAAGTTTGATGGGTCTGGTTTAGTGGTGGGCAACAAGGAGTATTGTATTACTCATCAAGGTTTATCTTTTATTGGGTATGTTCTTAACTTTTTAAGTTTTTTCTAAAAATAATTTAGAGATCACCATATATATATATATATATATATATATATATATATATATATAGTCTTTTAGACATATAACTTGTAGGTTATAGGGTCTTTTACAACTTGAGTCAACTTTAAGATAGTTTAAATTATAATTTTAAAATCATAATAGTTCGTCAACGTTTAGTAAATCTGGGAAGAGTGTAGTTATTGATAAATAGTATTAATTAATTTTTTGCTACTACAAATTAGCTCTTTACTCTATAAAATATAATTATTCCTACTATTATAAATGTCTTACACACACACACACACACACATCCTTTTTCTTTTTCCTTTTTTTTTCTAATCCTTTTAATGTTGAGTTCAAATAAATTATAAATCAAAGCGGGTCAAAGATGAGGACAAGGGTACCTCATGCACAAAAGTTTGACTTTACATATATAATTTATACTTCTTACATGCGAGCTCTTAAGTATTAACCTCTTATACATACATTTCTTACAATTCTAATATTTATTACATCTTAAATATTCCATGTGCTTACATTAGAGTTTTAAAATCCTATGCTCTACCAATAATAACTCTTTGTCCTATGAGTGCCATGATCTTTTGAGATGTTTATCTTTGCACCATGTACTTGAGTCACCATCTCTTTCTAAAGAATCTTTTGGTAGACATCACATAATATGACATCTTAAATGACCCCTATCCATGTTTCCAACCTCCAAATAATCTTCCCTTCCTTTCAAATTTTTAATATAATTTATTTATATAATTTATAGAAATTATTTTTTACTTATATATATATATATATATATATATATATATATATATATATATATATATATATATATATATATATATATATATATATATATATATATAACTTGAGCATAACACCATCTAAAACATAGATTTTCACAATAATGTTCGAATATTTATAGATTCTATTTGAAAATCTATATTTTATTGTAAGATAATTAATTAATAATAGAACTTACTAACTATTAAATACTACATCATTCTTGTTTCAATTTTATTTTTCAAATCTTTTAACTTGACCTAATAAAATGAACTACAAGAGAAAATGTTTTGGATAAAAATGCATAACTTAAAAGAACATAATTTGTACTATGTTTATAATCATTTTGAATGGCCACCAAGATAACCTATATTGCCTACAAATGGGGGTAATAGTATAATAAGACAAACACCTTATTAATCTTTTGACTAATGAAAATTATTTAAAAAGTTGAATCTTATAAAGCCTCTTTCACTAGTCAAAAACCAAACATGTGATTCATATCAAGGCACACGTGTATTTGAATTTGATTTCTAATTGACTTTAGGGCCCGTTTGGTTGTTGGAATATGATTCGAGAATTGGCATTTGAAAACCTTGATTTTGGATTCTGGAACTTGAAATCCAAATTACTATTTTGAGGATTTGATTTGGGACTGTTTGGTTCACCAAGAATTCATTATGAGAATACACATTTTCACCGTTTGGTTGCACATTTCTGGAATTGGATATGAGGCATGGCCACGCCAAAACTCACAATGGCAGACGAATTAAACCAAAAGAAAATGAAAAAAAATAGAGGAAAATAATCTACAAACTGCCTTATTAGTGAAGCAAATGGCCACTGCGATAGCTAGGGTTCGAACTCGTGACCAGAACCTTAGTGAAATGCACAAAGGTAGGGTGAGCAAAAGAAAGAAGCCATAAAAAATTGGTGAATCTGCATTCAACACAAAAGCACCACCATTCTATAGGAGTTTGGTCGACCAAAGAAGAAATAATGGACTGGGTAAGTAGCGCATATGCCTTTGTGCAACTCCTCACAAGTAAAAATAGCAGCACCATAATGAACAAAAAAAGAAGGGTCTCGTATTCAAAGAAAAATCTATTAAACCCTAGCAAAACAGAGAGCAAAATGCAACCATACCTTTGCAGAGATGTTGAGAAACCATAGAAAATGGAGAGCAAAACGTTTGGCAGAGAAAAAATGGATTTGCAAATAACAACTTGAGAATTTAGAGAAAATGGAGCAAAACATTTGTAAAGATAAAATAGAGTGCAAACGAATATAATCTGGGAAACAAAAAGTTTGAGCACCAAAAAAAAAAGGTCTACTAGACTTTATAAAAAGTTTCTTTTGTATTAATTTGCAATGCTCATTTTTCCCAAAATTGGAATTAAAATGGGTATTTGAGCAATACCAACTATTTGGAAGGAAGACCAAATCCTCGAATTGGGGGATAAATGAGGATATGAAATTCTAATTTTTTCGTATTCCAATTCTCATTTCGTCGACCCAAATAGTGGATTATGATTTTTTTAGAATTTGCAATTCTAATTCTTGTTGATATCCACGAACCAAATGGGCCCTTATGTATTTTAATTAAATCAAGCATATTGTGTGATATTAATAATTCATTATTTTTTATAAGGAAACTATTAATTTCAAAGTCACATTTCATTTTGTTAAACATCACTCTAGTCTTGATTTTCTTTTGAATAAAGTTTTTTTTTTGTGAAACTTTATATTTATATTGATAATAAATTGGTTTAAAAAGGGCTCCCAATGAAAATAACCAGAAAAGAAAAACTCTAGTAATTGTTTGATACAAATAAGAATGCAGAAAAGGAAGTTGCATTTTGATAAGAAGTCTTATGAAAACTAATATGAGAAGAAGAGAAAGAAGCCCATACTCAGCTAAGACCAAAACCTATTATAAAAATACTCCCATAATGAGGGGAAGAAAATCTATACACCCCCTCTTTTGAATAAAGTTAGCATCTTTGCTTTGGTCTGTTAAAATAAACATTAGGAAAGTTGCCATTATTCATAAGGAAACTAATGTTCTAAGCACCAACTTGTTCATTTGTGAGTCAAGTCATTCATATTAGTCATTATGCTTTCAATTTCACAACCAACTCATATATTGACTACACATATTGTCTTTATACGAAGTAAAATATGTTGTGATGTGGAGCCTAATTAGACTCAGAGGTTGATTTTTCCCACTTTATTCGGTGCAGTTTCCCTTAGATTATTTCTATGAGGATTTGGGGGTAGCACCCCAAAGACGAGATCAAGGGGCAACGCCCTCGAAAGCTCAATTGACTTTATTATTGTAAAAGGCATTGGATGCTTCTAGTGGACAACTTCTCCTATCCCTAATTTTGTAAACAACAAAAAGCTTGTATAAAATGCCATATGGTTAGGGATTTCATAATGTATGATTAGATTGTAGCTTCTTGCAGTAGTATTGAGTTGTAGGGGATTACATATTATAATTAGATTGTAATCACTGGATAATAAGAATATTGGACTCCTTGTTGGTGGATGTAGCCTAGGGATTTGGTGAACCACGTTAAATCTTTGTGTCTTGTGTTCTCTTATGTGTGATTTGTTATTTTTATAATATTGGTTATATTTGTATGTAATTGTTATTTCTATCTCTTTAATCCTAAGAACATAGTTTCTTTGGGAAAAAGGTATGTTATTTAATTTTTTAATCGTTATTTAAAGTTAGTGGAACATTTTAATTAAGCCAATAGGCTTATTTAATCAAGTGAATTGTTTGGATAACCTAGGATGTATTAGATCACAGATTTCTACCAACAAACAAAATCTCCTCAACTTCTACTTTTTTCATGTTGTGATTGTAGTGTAGATGCTTTGAGGTGATTATAGAATCTAATGGTTGTTTCCCATATAATTTGGGTCCCAAAAAAATATTTAAATTGGTTTATTTTAATGTGAACCACTTCAAAGTGCATTGGATAAAAGTCGAGTATAAGATTTTCTTGTGTTCAATAATCAAATAGCATGCATTTGGAATGTGGGTTCACTATCTTCAAATAGTTAGACTAGAAGTAGTTACAAACCCCTCACTTCTTGTTTCTTCATGTGGCCACATTGGGGATTTGTGTTAACTTTCTATAGCTGGAAGATTCACATGTGTCAATACATTGCCCACATCCTTGCAAGGAAATAAAATT
This sequence comes from Cupressus sempervirens, assembly GCA_028749045.1. Classification (NCBI taxonomy): domain Eukaryota; kingdom Viridiplantae; phylum Streptophyta; class Pinopsida; order Cupressales; family Cupressaceae; genus Cupressus; species Cupressus sempervirens. The sequence continues at coordinate 991,124,234 of CM053785.1, read as the reverse complement.
GGAGGATCTAAAGCCAACTTGATACCTTCATTGCTCTTGCAACAACCATGGTGAATGAGGAACATTCAACTTTCCAATGTGATGAACACTACAACATTTGTAAACTTCTATTTTTTCATATGGTGTTCCTCTTTTTAGGCCTTTTCTAGCCATTTTTACTTCATTTAGCTTTTCCATTCTCATCAATCCCCTTTCCTACTTTGTGGAGATTTTAGCTATGTTCAAAGAGGGTTTAGCTTATTAAGCTTTGAGGGAGAATTGGGTGAGAAACATGTAAGGATTGCACATTATCTCTAGATTGCTTCTACACTAATTTTCTATTTGAAGCTTAAGAGTTTAATTATGGTCTTGATCATATTAACACTATGTGTGGATGAATTATGTAAATGTTTTAAGGCATGTTAATTTTGATCTTCATTAGATACCATTGTAGCTTATGTTGTTCCTCATCTATGAAAGAGAACATTCTCAATTTTTTAGTAATTTGATTTGTTGTCTAATTTTTGGATAAAGATTTTGAATTTTGATTAGAATCCTTTTAGTTTGAAGGTTGTTGAAGGTTATGCATAACTATATTTTGATGTATTTTATTAATAAACTAATTTCATAGCTATAGTGTCCCTCTTTTATTATCACTTATTAAAATTGAAGCCTGTGAGGTTGGAAAGCAAATTAGTAAATTTCTCATCTAAATTGTGCCTCATTGTTGTTGACTAACATATTGAAGCATTCAAGTGACACTAGATTTTCCTTTGTATGATTAGATTTAGGTAGGATATATATATATATATATATATAAGGACTTATTTTCTTTTTGGTTGGGAAATTGACACAGTAGAAAGGAAAGCATTGTACTGAAACTTGAGATCCATAGTTTATGTATTTGAAGTGATGATGTGAATGCATATTTCTTAGCAATCGGGGATTACTTTAGTGGCGAATCTTCGCCTTTTGGCAATCCCATCTAATGAGTCAATTGTCATTTGGCAAATAGCACATGCAACACAGGTCAACCCTGTCGCTAGATATTTATCGAATTTGGGTCCAATTCCTGGGGTAGTTGCCCATTAGTTATCACATGATTGGTCAAAAATATCAATCCAATCGCCAATGCAATATACATTTTTGATACATTTATTTTAAACATATCACCATCCTTCGCATTTTATTTCTTATTGGCCCACATTCTTTCACCATTACTACAACCAAATAATTTTCCCTTGGGTTGGGTGTCGCCAACCATTTGTGTGTCAATCACCAGCCCCGTTTAGACAATGGTTTCCTACTGTGGGCTTGCATAGGAAGGTGTGTTTTGCCTTCATTTGACATTCCCGCTTGTTAATCCCACCTAATTCGCCAACCTAGATTGGACTATAAGATATTATTATTCTACACAATTCACTATTTTTTGATTTGGAGATTGGCATTTCTTATTGCTACTGAACTTTTAGAGTGCTGAGTGCATTGGCCATTGACTCATGGACCCTAGTTTTTGTAAAAGGAAAGTGATTTTTAATTTATTTTTTATGTCAATAGTGGTACTAGTTTTTTTTTAGTTTTATTGTCTAGTGTCTATTGGTGACTAGACATCTCACATGCTAAGATAGCCTATAGGTTTGCAAATTATATTGGGTAGTATCGTAGATTGTAGTACCGTAGAAATAGTACCCTTTTTTTACAATGAATCATATTATTGTTATTATATGTAGTCTAAGTAGTTGAGTCTTTTGTTCAACAACTAAGTTGATTTTTTTTTGTAGCCTTTATTGGTTTTCCATGTCAAACAACAGGGGTAATAGGGGTTCCAGTAGGATCCCTAAAAGCTAAGAGAGGCCACCATTACCAAAATGTTGAACCATAGCAACACATTTTGGTGGTGAAAATGTTGGTAACCTATAAGATTCACAAGTTAGATCTCCAATGGTTATTGAAAAAGGAGATTCATCACAAGTTGGACCCTCAAACCATATTGAAGTTCAAGTTGGTGAACCTGATATCTTAGTTGAGGATGAACTTAAACAAGATTTGGAGGCACTTCCTCTAAGTAGGGAGACACAAATTGATATTATAGAGTTAGAGTCAGTCTTGGACAAGTCGGGTGAGAAAACCAAAACTGATTCCATAAATCATGTTCATGCACAAAAGGGGAAAAGAAAATTGGAATCGACAAAAGATCAATCTCACTGGGATCTATCCAAAAGGAATTTTCAGTTAGAATGGGTGGAAAAGTACTGGTTCATTGAACTAGTGCCCAATCCAATTGATGGTGAGCCTCCTGCAAAATGCAGATGTAAGATTTGCACAAAGATAACAAAGAAGGAGAAGAGGTTGTAGCTTAAAATTGATACCATAGAAAAGCATGTCAGTAAAGTTTGCAAGAAGGAAAATATAGATGGAGTTAAAAAATCCATGCTAACTTGAAAAACAAAGGAGAACTGTCTGCATATCAAGAATGCTGAAATATATGAGTTACACTAGCAATTACGGGAGAAGTGTTCTACAGTAAAAGGTTCCATTGAAGATTTCATTGGGAAAGCAATGGAAGTGCAAAATATGGGAAAAGTAGTTCAATTAAGTGTGGTATTTTATATATTGAAAAGAGGACATCCTATGATGGACTACCTATCAATTCCTATCTTATTGCACTTTTTGAAAACTTGAAACTATTCGAATAGTCATTAGTTAGAAAATAGCGAGTGGGAATGAGCTAGATGTCTTGCACAGGTTGAAAAAGAAGATATGAAGGAAAAAATTAAAGACTCTAATTTCATTGCATTGTCTCTAGATGAAGTTACAACAATTGATAATACTTCTTGGGTGTGCATGCATGTTTATACTGTAAACAATCTTTATTATCGACGATTTCTACTATATGTTGCTAAATTGAATCGTAGTGCGATAGCTGAAAATGTATATGAATTAAATATTAAAGACTACTCTAATTGAATTTGGAGGTTTGGATAGCATGGAGATTTCCAAAAAGTTGGTGTATGTTGGAGCGGATGGAGCTTCGGTTATGCAAGGTCATAAAGTCAGTCTTTGAAAAAAGATCACGAATGATTTGGCACACTATACTATTCCCATTCATTGCATGGCCCATCGAATGAATCTAGCTTTTGGAATTGTCGACAATTTTGGTTGTGTAAGTAAAGTGGAATTTCTAATCAAAGAGATTTACCAATACTTCTATTGAAGTCCAAAATGAGTTCAGGAATTTCAACACTTTGATGAAGGACTTACTGATGGGAAGAAGCTTCTTAAAGACAATGATACCAGATGGATCTATTTGGATGGACTGGTGCATTAAGTAATGTTTGAATACCCATCATTGCTTGGACTAATCCACTTTGTGCAAGATAGATTCCCTCAACTATATTCAAGCCTAACTAATGTTAAGGTACTCTTAACTTTAGTAGCTATTCTTTGCATGCTACAAGACATGAGAAATATTATAAAAAAAGGTTCAACAAAGAGCTATGTACATTGCAAAATATAATAAGCTGCGTAAAATGACATGTAGTAGCATGGATACTCTACACCAATTAATACCATTAGATGAAACAAAGTTTGCAAAGTGGTTAGAAATCTCAGATTTGAACAATCCTGGGAACTTTTTACATATTGGTGAAAATGATGAGGTATATGCCAGGGTACATGGAGTTGACATACCAATGCAGTACTATGCCCATGTTAACCTTGACTCTAACCCCAACAAAGCAAGAAGCGAAGTTGAATCAGTACAAAAGAAGGTACTTTCACGTGTTACAAGTGAAGACTTCAAGAAGATCAAAGACTCTATACTTGACTTTGTCAAGTGAGTTTTCTACAATCTTTCATTAGAAATTAGATTCAAATTCCCTCCAAAGGAACTGCTTGAAGCAATGTCAATTATTTTTCCACAATATTGGTCTCTAAACTATCTGATTGATTTTTGAAGAAGGACGACGGCTTTGATTCAATATTTTTGCAAACCTAAAGTAATCAATGGAGTCACTATAAATGGAATTTTAGATGAATCTCAACTAAGAGATCAATGATATTCTTTTGCAAACATAATGAGGGAACAATATGCTCTTATGGAGAACCCAAATGAAGAGGGAGTGGTAACAAAGCTTTGGAAAAACTTTGGTGAGAGAAATTAGTTGAGAGAGGCAATACTAGAATATTTCAAGCTTACCAATTTATGTTTGACAATGATATTAGGTTCAGTGGAGGATTAGAGAGTTTTCAGTACTTTGGGCTTCCTAAAGTCAAAGGTTAAAAACAAATTAGACAAAAATTTGGATAATTGTCTGAGGCTCTATAATTCTAGGTATGATGTAGAAAATTTCCCTTATGATAGGGATGTCAACATTTGGAGAAACCAATGTCAAAGAAGAGGGATTGCCAACATTTCAAACCCAAGTGGCAGTGGCAGTGGTAGTGGTTCATATCTTGATATTGGAAGCAATGAAGATGATGTTGACTTTGACATGCATAGTGAGTCTGACGTTGACAATGAATCTGAAGAAAATACAACGAATAATAAAATATTGTATGCAATAGATGAGGAGGATTCTAATGATAGTGATGCTGAGCCGGTCTAGGCAGAATGGCAACTATAGCAGCATCTCAACCTCAAGTTTTAACTTCTGTGTGAGTCAAGTAGTAGGCTAGTAGCTTTGATCTAAGACTCTACCTACTAATTAATTATGTAACATGTTTGTAGAAGTTAATTTATAGCCTTCATTCACTGTCGCTTTATAAATGCTTAAATTATTATTTTTTGAACATGTTGATGTTACAAAATTACATGTTGAGATTTTCATTGATTATATTTTTTTAATATGTTGAGATTTTCATTGATTCTAGTTTCTTTAATAAATTGTAACATAATGCATTTAACAGAATAAGCTCTATTTTAAAAAAAATGTATTATAATTTATAATTATAAATCAGCTTGCAACATAATACATTTAACAATTGTCCATTACAAACAATTACAACCCTTTGCAAATGACTCAATTTCAAATTGAAATCACCTTGAATTCCCTTTTACAGATACAAGGAAGCAACAATAGATGTAGGTCAGTTTTTAATTGTATATATAATCAGATTATTACTACATAATACATTATGTGTATACAACATAGTTCTAAGAATCACAATGATTCACACGATTTGATGATTCAATTCATGATTCGATTCGAGCTTGCCGATTTCGATCCGATTATGATTCTTGTTACTTTGGTACTATACAATCACATTGCCAATTGTACAATTTTTTCAAGTAGTAGGACTGGGGAAATTTTTTCCATCTACTCTATGTAGTAAGAGTATGCCAGTTCCTAGCTACCCAACTATCCTGATATGCTGGCTCTTGATTCCTATAACAGTTAACATTAAACAAAGTTAAAATTAAATCAAAAATTTGAAATTAAAGAGCAACAAGTAACAAAATGATTATAGTACTATCACTTACTAAGTTGTTACTTCTTAGTGCTATCAGCTATAGTCATGACTACCAATGACAGCAACAGTAATAGCTTTAGTTTGAGAAGATGATCTAGCTTCTAAGAATTTCTTTAGGGCGCTCCATTCTGCATCATTTGGAAGCTCCATTTGTTTGAGGTTGTAGCTAAATAGTTGTAACCTCATCAACAATAAATAATTTTAAGAGATATTTTTACATGAATCAAGGAATTTATCTACAACTCCATTCATTGTTGGTAGTGGTTTGATGCAACTTGCAATTCTTTCTAGAGTGGTTTCCTTAGGCAAGTTGCCTAAATCATAATTCATGCTGTCCTACAACCTTTTCATGTAATTTTCTTTTCCAATGAATCTACCATCTAAGCTAGCTAGATTTGGTAATCCAGCAGTCAACAAGTTTAATATGATGTTATTCATCTTCTTCAATTCTTTGGAAGTAGATTTGAGAGCTTCACCTATTTCTGTCACTTGTTCACAATGGTGACCAACTTCAACGGTCATTATAGAGGCATCCAAGTGGTTGTTTATTCCATGGTTTGCCAAATCCCTATCACTGGATATCTTTACTTTATTCAAAATTTGGTCAAAAAGATTTTTTACGAAATTGGTGAAGATTTGTCTTTTACCAAAAATATCACTTTTTACATTTTCAAAGACAAATCTGATATTGCTATTTAAATCAAGCCATTCAAACAAACTATCACTGTTCTTCATTATTTTGTCCCAATTTTCTTGTTTGATAAGCTTAACCATATTTATTATAGTATCTTTCACATAATGGTCTTCAAAAGAGGTCACTCTATTTTCTGCCATTACATTCTCCATTCTTTTCTTCATTTGAGACATCTCTTTTTCACTCTTTTTCTATATTTCCTCTAGTTGCCCTTGCCAATTAGTTGCTCTCTTCCTCTCATCCTCCAATTTCTTCTTCAAATCTTGGATTGTCTTTGTAGTAGTTACCTCTTTTTTCTTCTCATCCTCGAGTTCCCTTTTCAAATCATAGATTGTCTTTGCAGTGGACTCCTCCTTTTTCTTTGCATTATCCAATTCCTTTTTTCAAATCATGGAGTCTTTGAGTAGAGTTAGTAGACTCCTCTTTATTTGTGTTCTCCAATTCCTTTCTCAAATCAAAGATTTTCTTTGTAGCCAACTCCTCTTTTTATTTTGCATTCTCCAATTCCCTCCTCATGTGGTGGATTGTGTTAGTCCTTGCAATAGCACTAGACTCTATTTTCTTTGCATTCTCCAATTCCTTCTCCAAATTACTAATAGTTTTTGCAGTTGACTCCTCTTTTTGTTTCATATTCTCCTATTGCTTATTCAAATTGTCAATTGTTTTTGCACTAGACTCCTCTTTTTTCTTCTCATTCCCCAATTCTTTTTTCAAATTAAAAACCATATTTTTCCTAGACACCGAATGTTTCTTTTCATTCTCCAATTCAGTCTTCAAAATTTTATTTTCCTTGACAACATAGTCCAGGTCAGTTTTCAATTTATTGTTGACCTGTGCACTACTCTCTACAGACTTGAACAACTATGTAGTAGAGGCTTGTTCATGCGGAAGTATTTTTTGGCACTCATCCAATTCTTTAGTCAATTTTTGCACTTGTTCATTCATCTTTTCTTGCTGGACAATTGCCTCTGTAGGAGAAGATTTCTTTATCTTGTTTTGCAATTCTTTGAACCTATTGTCTACTGCTTTCTCATTCACCTTCACATTATCAAGGTCTTCCTATAACTTTTATATTTTCTTTGTAAGTCTTTTGTTTTCCCTCTCCACTTTTAGAAGTGTAGATTAGACCATTTTGTTGCTCTCTTTTGATATATTGATTTTGTCAATGTTTTTCACTTTTGACAAATCCATTTGAAGACTGGTAACTTGTATATCATTAGGATTTATTACATTTTGTGGTGGATTATTATCTCTACCTAGGGGCATAACAGCCATGAAGTTCATCATTTCATTGTTTGGATCATATGTTGAAAATATTCTATTAGTAGATCCCTGACATTCAACAACTGCATCACTTTTCAAAGTCTTCATAATTTGCCTATTTCTTTTGCTTGTCTGTTCAAACTTTGATGCAAACTCATTCAAACTAAAATCTAGGTTTGCTGACACAATTGAGTGTTTGAAAGGTTAATTATTAGTTGTATCCTTGAGTGCTCCTCCAACTCTAGTTAAACTTACTCCACCTACAATTGTATTTTGAGGATTCAAATAGATTGAAGATGCCCCATTCCAACTCCTAGTATTTTAGGACTATTTTTTGGATTTTTAATAGAAGCTACTAGTGCATACATTGGTGAAGTAACCACTGACATTGCTGGTAGTGTAATTGTCATAACATTTTTCTTTTTTGCACAAGGTTCATCCATGCTAGTGCCAGTGCCAGTGCCAGTGCTAGTGCCAGTGGGATCAACTACAAATGGATTCGAAGATTTAACAAATAATGTTTTGGGATGACCTTCAGAAGCAGAGGCATAATATTTTTTGCCCTTTCTAGATGAATCATCTTCATTCTTAGAGAGTCCAATGATTGGTTTACATCCTATTTTGGGTGGGTCTGGTATTGGAACTGGATTCTAAATCCCTTCACCACTTGCACCAATGGGCCCTATACCTGCATAACCCATTTTTTGTATCATAGTTGCCCCTCTAATATATGTTTGTTTAACATAATCACTCATTTGAAGTGTAACAATATCTCTACCCCTAGTTGACCTAGAATCCTGAATACCTTGAATGTCAGCATCAGATTGGAGGTCCTTTTGCCTTTCATTATCACTGTCACTACCAAAATCATATAGTATAGTTGGATGCTCTTTATTCCACTAATTGCTGAAAATTTCATCCTCCTCAATTTCATCAAAACTAGCTGATGTCTTTGGTTCACCCAAATTTTGACTCATTTTCCAGGAATCAGTCATCTTGGTTTGACACCACATTTCAGTTGCACATGCCTCTTTAATTTATTTAGGCATAGACCTCTTACATGGTTGAGATGCTTTTTTGTAGAAATTTAAGTATGTCAGAGGCTCTAATTTGTGCAATTTCATAATTTGGGATGACAATTCTTGCATTGAAATATTATTCTTTGTTGCATGTTTCTCCATCTCTTTCTTAACCTCATCCCATGAATCCTTATTTTTAAACTTTTCTATCAATGGCATCTCCTGATGTTGATATTTTCTCATAGAGTTCCCATTGGCAATAAGTTTCATTTTTATTATGTTCAGTGGATCATAATTTTATTGATTGACAAAATCAAAGCCAAAAAAGGTTACCAATTCATTTGCCAATTTGAAAGCCTTTCTCTCATATGTGAAGCCTCCAATTGCAAAAGAAAAGGAAGAAAATATCATTTTCTTTTGTTGTCCACTGAAAAGTTCATCTGCACTCTCCATCTACCATACATATTTCAATGCAAAAACTCTTTCTGTAACATGTATTGGAAGTTTGCACAGTTCAACCGTTGAACCGTAAAACCTTAAGATAGTGTACTCTTCCATGAAGAACCAGTCAGCCAATTGAATCTGAAATCCCAATTGAATGCAATCTTTACAAGACATAGGCAATCTAGGCATTGAAGTGCTTGTGATTTTTTGGTAAATAAGTGCCAAAAATAAGTCTACAAACTAGTTGTAATTTTTATTTGCAGTAGTCATCCCTCATCTTATGTGTCCACTCATATATTGGACTTGGAGTTGCTGATTTCTTCTAGGTTCTCTCATAAAACTTATAAACCTCAATATCAAGCTTGTTGTTCTTTGTCTCAAATATTGGGTGATGCTTTGCTCAAAGAAGGTATCACAAGTAACTTGTGAATCTAAATGTCTTGGTCTTGCCTATAGTTGTACTTTTTTTAATCATCAGTAATTGTTGCTGTATGGATTCAACAATGTGTTGAACAAAATTATATCTTACATCTACCTACTCAACTAACTGACCTCGAAAATGGATATTATAAATCATTTCAAGAACACTAGCCCCCACTTCCTTGTTACTATCCAATCTTATCTACAAAATGATAGCAAAGAAATAGTATTCTGAACCCATGGCACAAAAATATCATACTGATAAGGAGGCTTATGGTCTATGTCCAATGTAACACTAGTAGAACTAGAGGACTTTAAGTTTATTAAACCCTTAATAAATGAATCTTGAAAAAATCTTTCTAGTTTGTCATAAGCCTGTGCTAGTTTATCCAAGTCAATGCACTCATTAGAGCTTTCTGGTTTAAACCCTAGCCCTAGGTCTAACAAAGTGAAAAATTCACTCTTAGTTATGGATAAAATTTCCTCCTAAGTGTTTTAGTTTACAATTGCCTTTCTATTTTCATCATAATTTTGAGTGCATAGAATTACAATTTTAGGGCAAATGAATACTTTAGGTACAATGAGGTTTGCTAATCTAGTAACCAGAGCAGCTAGTTTATTTGTATGTGCACCAATACTATTGTTATATTTGTAATAAATTCCCCCTTCTGTGGATCTTTTCACTTGTTAAACAATGAATGTCTAATTCTCATGATTCTTAAATCTCCATGGATAATAGGACCAAAAATATCATGACATTCACCGGTGAAACCTGGGGATTGTAGCACTTGCCTAAGTTCTATAATGTGTTTCTTTTCCTTTATGCTTACACTCGTACGGGAAGTTTTTGAGTTTGTTTTTCCCATGCCTACTATTGGTTATTACACAAAATTCTTCTTCATGCCCTATTTAAAATAATTGTAAAGTGTAAACCTAAGACAGTTAAAATCAAGATTTCTATTGCTACAAATTGTAATGAAAAAAGTTTTTAAAAAATTAAATACCCAGAATCGAAATTGGATAATTGGTGTTGTCGTCTGATACTCAAGTTTCACACTTTTAGTCGTCAGAACAAAAAATGGAGTTTTGCCAGTCTGAGAAAATTTGAAATTTGAAAACCCTATTGACGTATCAGACTCTAAAAAATAATGAACATACAAGGTAGGGTTAATATTTAAAAAGAAAGTATTAAGTAATTAATGGTTTTAGGTACTTTATTAATAGTATGTACAATGTACATGTAAATGACATAAAGAGTCAAGACTCAATAATTTAGTAATGTACATCACAATAATAAAAAATTTAAAAAAAGAAAAAAATTATTACATTGATATACATTTGAATAAATTTGTTCATTTTAAATTAATTAATTAATAAAAATTGAACTTAATTATCGATGATTCAATATGATTTTTGGGTGAATTTGTGGAGTGATATCGTCATGCGTATGTCAATCGTGACATTGTGACACTTGTCGAGGACATGTGTCACAATTCTGGATGAATCTAGGCACTTAGGAGAGCATTCTCCAAATCAACCCGAAATTCATCTCGAGCCATCAATCTTTCTTTAGTCAACGATCGAGATTTCAATTTTTTGATAGAATCTTGTAGCACACATGTCCCAATTTTGGATTAATTTAATTATTGATATTCAATGAAGATATATTAAACTTTATAAAATAAAATTGGTGCAAGATATGAAACAAGTACCTCTAGTACTTGCCTTTATTTTTTATATAAATCTAATTTAAATTTAATAAATTTATTATAATATATAAAATCTTTTAATTAATAAAAATGTAATATAATTATATTTTTTGTAAATTTGTAATGATGTTAATTTAAATTTAAATTTTATTCATAAATATATTATATAATCATTGATATAAATATGTGCTATGACATATATATCATATGGTTATAATTTTTTTATATTCATAATTATATTATATTATATTATAAATAATTATATTATATGTTCTGTTATATAATAAATAATTATAAATAAAAATAATAATATTTTTATAATAATAAAAAATCTTAAATGATTATATAATATAAGTAATATTATTTTTAATTGAATGACAAAAAAAACATATTATAATGTATAAAAAAAATACATTATTACAATATAAAATATTAAACCAATGCACTTACATTAAAAAAAAAATTAACGTTAATGAATCACATTGAAAATGAAATATTTAGCTCTTAGCCCTAAGCCTAGTAGCTATGTGCAAGTACTAATAATTATTAATAAATCATAATGACAATAGTTTAATTTAAATAAAATAAATAAACTTTTAAAAATAATTACAACTGTTATATTTTTATTCATATGTATTATTTAGTTTCAAAATAAAAATATAATATAGTTTAATTATCTATAAATTATTAACATATATTGATAATTGTGATAATTGTTTATAAACATAATTAATAATAATAATATTAATTGAGTCTTCCGATTGGCAATGGCCAAACACGTGTCAGGATTCCAGATGAATCTAGGCACATGGAAAAGCATTCTCCAAATCGGCCCAAAATTTATCGTAGGCCATCGATCTTTCTTTTAGTCAACGATCGAGATTTCAATTTTTTAGTAGAATCTTGCAGTACACGTGTCTCGATTTTGGGTTAATTTAATTATTGATTAAAATATTTCAATTGATAAAAATGCAATATAATTATATATTTTTGTAATGATGTTAATTTAAATTTAAATTTTATTCATAAATAAATTATAATAGTACATATATATCATATGGTTATAATTATATTATATTAATAGTTATATTATATTATAAATAATCATATTATATGTTCTATTATATAATAAATAATTATAAATAAATAATAATAATAATAAATCTTAAATGATTATATAATATAAGTATTATTATTTTTAATTGAATGACAAAAAAAAAGTTATAATTTATAAAAAAAAATACATTATTACAATATAGAATATAAACCAATGCACTTACATTAAAAAAATAAAAATATTAACCGAGTCTTTCGATTGTCAATGACCGGACACATGTCATGATTCCGGATGAATCTAGGCACATGGGAAAGCACTCTCCAAATCAGTTTGAAATTCATCTCGGGCCATCGATCTTTCTTTTATGCAACAGTCAAGATTTTAGGCAGAACCTATTACCGATCCAAAAAAATTATTATAATAGTTTTAATATATAAATAAAGGATTTTCTTTTATATTAGAGAATTTCTTTTCTTTTCTATCATAACTATAAACTTTTTATTGTAAAGATGATATGAAAAATTCAATGAAGATATATTAAATTTAATAAAATAAAATTGGTGCAAGATATCATGAAATAATAAGAATAATGTAAATAAAATAATTACAATTTAAAAATATAATTGCAAATGCTATATTTTTATTCATATTTATTATTTAATTTTAAAATTAAAATATAATATAGTTAAAATATCTATAAATTATTAAAATTTAACATATATTGAAAATTTTGATAGTTGTTTATAAACTATTCTTCATCATTTAAAAGATTTCATAATGGAAAAAAAGTTAGGAATAGGTGAAAAGATATGTATGAAATAAAAATTTGACACATAAATTATCAAAATTATATTTAACTTTGTTAAGGTTATAATCTATTAATCTTTAGTTTTCCTTAAAGCTCCATTTGTTTTAACTAATCAGATTAAACAAAAATAGTTAATTATTAACAATTAACTATTTTTAACAAAGTCACGGACTAATAGTAACATTTCAATAGTGCATTGAGAATCAAGGTGCCAAAAACAAACTTACAAAGTCGTAGATTAACAAGAATAATGATTTGAGAAGCCAAAAACTATTGTTTTCATTGATAATATTTTAGATTGTACAATGTACATAGTATTGATTCATATTTCATAGCATAGATATTCAAAATAGCTGATTAAATCAGCATGATTTTAGTATTTTGTAATTTATGAAAAAGGGCAAGGCCCAATCCAAAGAAAAAAATAAAAATACAAATATCTTTAAAACATTTTTTTTTCCTAAGGGCAACGGGTAAGGAAACAAGTTACAATGTTCGGCAACAAGGATGAGGGAATAGGGAACCAGGGAACTAGGGAGGTTGGAAGCATGAGCAGGTTGAGGGGCTAAGAGTTTGAAGCCTTTAATCATAAAGGTCTTCAAGTCTCTCTACGAGGAATCTGTTGGAGAAGATGATGTTGCTAAACTCGTCTAGCCATGTGAAGTTAGTTTCAATGACATCGTCCAACAACAACCATTTTCATAGGAAATCCCTTCCAAGTGCACCCACTTGCGATGGCAAATCAATTGTCATTCGTTCATGCTGAGCAAGAAAGGATGCTGATGTATAATGCACCCTATGCCTTCCTCCCAGTACTTGTCTGCTACATCTGCAAAAGGGATGCCAATGCCCAGCCTTGGTATCTGCTCCGCCAATACAAGAATTTTGACATTATCTTCTAAAAATATTTCCTTAAAAATGTTATGCAGAAGCATCAACATGTCTATTTGACTGCCTCCAAGGTCAAGAAGAGATGCAAGGAAGCAAGAGGTAATATCTATGGACACACGGTACCTCTTATCGTTTCTCAAGAATTCATAGCCAAGTACCATGAATATTGCATGGCAGATAAATAGACTTTGGGCATCTACCTTGCAAACCATGGCAAGGACATCATCAAGAATCCTACCCAGAAAGGGCTTTTGTAGAGCCATTGTAGTGCATTTGAAGCAAATTGGTGTATCCATGAGTAAGATTCAAGAAACTCTGCAAACTGCAACTACAAACCAAATTCAGATTGAAGTCTGAAGAATATGAGAAATGATAATGAAAGAGGAATTGAAGAGGATATTTAATGGCACTTCTAGTTCCATTATGGTACTTGCATTTAATTCTTTGGAGTTCATGATCTTTCATATCTTGATTTTTCGTATTCCTATTAATTTTAAGTCTGTGAAATGCCAAAATGTATTGGCATTAATGTCATATAGTTGATAGTGCCTAACATTGAGTAATGATTTGTAGGAAAACCTTTCCATGTGTCTCCATTTTGGAGAATTATGTGTGACTTTAGGTCTTTTCAAGTAAGTGACCTCGAGATGCATCTTCTATCATTGATCTCCAAGTAATCAATGGTCAATAAACTATTTTATTTACTATTAATAGTATGAAAGTGATGGTAGCCAACTTGGTAATAGTGACATTGACGTAATGATGTTATGACATTATTAATAACACACCTAAGACAATACACAAGTTCATACTTGAAGTGACTACTCAGTAGTCAGTACAGTCACTAGCCAATACATGTGCAAATTTTGCTTTCAAATTAAACAATTTATTAGTTTACCACTGAAGATTAGCCAAGACCATTATTATTCATTTTCCTACAAAACAAGTAATTCACCTCTAACATTATTAATTCATTTTTGGCAAGGGAAAAATTAGGCATCAATTATTTATCCATTAGGCAAAAAAAATATTAATTCACCACATTTAAAATGATTTTTGATAGGACAAGACAAAAATTGCCAACATATAATATTTTATTTTCCTATATGGAACAAAAAAATGCCCTCGACATCAAAATTTTATTGCCCACAAAATGTTGGATTCGCCAGCATTTTTGACTTTTTTTCGAGAGGGGTTTCTTAAAGTTATCCCTATTAGCAATTAAACAGCTAGCTAGATAGTAATTTGCACTAGGAAACTATAAGCATGTCAAAATGCTTTAACTTTGTCATTTCTCAAGATACAATTTTATTACTATGAATATTTATGGAATATTCCCCTCACCAAATACACAGATAGTTTGAAACAAGCTTCAAGGTACACACCCATAGGTAATCTTTGTGTGGCGTGTTATTTTCTACAAATATCATTAAGTGGTGTATGACATTCTTTTTGGGTACCATTACCAAGGTCTTAATCACATTGAATCTCTCTTGATTGGAAACTTTTAATCCATGTATATTAATACATTCATTTTTGTATGGTTGTGTGCAGTACTCCCATATTGATAAAAATTATAGCTAAGGACGGTATATTAAGAATTACAAACCTAAAATTTCTGCCATTATATAAATAAAAATTTGGCAGTACAAATCCCTACCTTGTAATAAAGTTTGATCTTCTCACTTGTACAACTAAAAAAAATCTTCTCCTTATCTATAATATGATATTTTCACATATTTATCTAGTTTGGAGGAATCTGAATGTATGGAGTGAATTTTACTCTCAAGGGAATCTAGTCTTCCTTTCGTGGGCTTAGATTTATGCCATTACATTTCGGTGAACCCAAAGTGACCACTCTTTCATAAATATTAGTTCCTTTGGGTAGTCCTTATCACCCTAAACAACGCAATTCGTAGGTTTCACCTTCCCCCAAAAAATTCCCAAGGTACTACATCGAACCCCATTCTATGTTGTCACTTATGGGATATATGTCACACTTAAACTAAATTTTCTATATCTCTATTTTAAAATGGACTTCATATCTTCTTTTGTCAATTCAATCTCTTGCTTTAATTAAGATATTAATATTAATGATGTTCCTTTTCAAGCATGTGACAATGACCTTGCTCTTCCTATGCCCCTACATGCATGTGTTCCCTCTTGTGTAGTTGCTTCAATCAAATATGATACTTTTTTACAACAAGATGAAATCATTTCTATTTTTCTTAATGTTACTCTACTATCTCTTCATTCAAATACACTCTTTTCTAGAGAAGATACATTACTAAATGAGGAATCTCATCGTACATCTAAACTTGCATAAATTGATGGTGATTGTAAATTTGTTAATTTTGTATTTGATGCCCCTAAAAAGCCTATAATACCAATAATATTTGTTGATGAGGAGACACACAACCAATTTCAAACAAATTTGTGAGTACTATTATGCATCCTTTGTCTTATTATTGTCAATCTCTAAATCATGTGAAGTGTGGGGTTACTAATTATTAAAAATTAGCTCATACTAATTATATTACATGAATTAAGATAGATAGTAATACCCATATTCTCAATATATTCTCTCATTTGATCTTAAAATACGCTATCAATACCCAATAGAGTTTGATATTATGAAGCAAGTTCATGTTACCCCCATTAAGATATCTCCCAAGGATCTTATTCAAACTTCTCCCATATACCATTGTCTACTTTAGGAGGCTCTACAAAATATCCTTGTGTCATCTTCAACTAGAGTCAGTGATGAAAATTCTTTATTAGATTATATATGCTCCAGTGTTCTAGAGATTACATTCCATCATCAAAAAAATCCATTCACTGAAGTATAAGATCAATGTTATTTATTAATGATAGTTCCTTATGTGAATGAAATTGGTATT
Organism: Cupressus sempervirens; assembly: GCA_028749045.1. Taxonomy (NCBI): domain Eukaryota; kingdom Viridiplantae; phylum Streptophyta; class Pinopsida; order Cupressales; family Cupressaceae; genus Cupressus; species Cupressus sempervirens. Next base: position 991,107,578 of record CM053785.1, on the reverse strand, counting down.
AGACATACTATCAGTGACACTAGTTCAAAAAATAATTTTGTAGTATTTATATTTTACCTAAAATCAAAATGGATCCAAGTTCTCTTGAAATTTCTTCACTATCTATTTTTGGGTTTGATAATGTTGGTAAAACATCACTAGGTATGATAATGCTACCTTTGTAGCTTGGATCCATTACTTTACCCACCTTGGTAAATCTAATTCCAATTACTTAACAATATAACCTTCTTCTACATAGATTGTAGATTGATGTTATGGGTAGAGTCCCATCTATCTTGCATAAATATATAAAATTTATTCATGACAATCAAATAGTTATGATAAACACTGGTCCTTCATCCCTCCATTATCATTGCAATGCTAAGGATAATCAGTCTTCAAGTTGAACTATTTTTTAAAAACTTCAACTCCATTATTATCAAGTATTGTTGTGTCACTATACATCTAGGTGATCTTGGTGGTAGTACTAACTTTCATTATCCTCAATCAAATGCATTTCTTAGTGTTAATTAGATTCCTTTAGAACAAAGTAAACTTAGCCAACCCAACATTCCAAAGATGTCATTCACACCTACTATTAAATATTATCATTATTTTATATCGCATAATAGTGTGAATGTTGTAAACTATGTCAAAAATATTGATAAACCCCCTCTTTAGGATTTGTAATCATACTACACTCAAGGATTCAATATTCTTTCCAAGCGTACGTGTAAAGTAAGTGTTCTTGGAAACATGGAACAAGGATTCAAGGTCCCTTTGGAACCAAATCCTCACTCTTTTATAATGGGCTTAGGTTAAAAATCCTCTCATTATGGGGTTATACTCACAAGCTCATTACTATAGAAAATGAGTTGCTAGGTTAGGAGCATAAAATTACCCTTTTTGAGGGTTAACCTTGTTAGGAGTGATTTGTACCTTTCTATAAGTACAACATATCTACTATGATCTACCTTATTAGAATATTTATAAAACTCTTCTAAGAGCTTATCCTATTAGGGGATTTACAACTAGAACCTATTAAGGTTAAGTTGAATCAAGGATTTGATTGTTGTAACTATTAAGATACAAATGAATCTCTAATCTAGTTATGGGATTCCTTGCCTGATAGATCCAATTACTACTCTACTTCTTTTCAACTTCTCTTTTTTCTTCTTATGCTCAATGTCTTAAACATAATCTTAGTACTATTTTATCTCCTTTCAAAAAAAAATTCAATACAAACCCTTTCTTTAATAAGTGTTATGTTAGGCTTATCCTTTTCCTCTTAATCTTGACCATTCATTCAAACCTTAAACTTCCTACTCAACCTCCTAAAACACCTCACATATTTTGATCTCTCACTATAATTGTATCTTACTGTGTTGGTCTTCAACTAGATTTCCTATCAATTACCAAGAATTTAGTCAAAACATATTACCTTTCCCAATTCATCACTTTATCATTGCCTTATATTGATACAATGATCAACCTAATACAAAATCAACATTTTTAAATCTTCACTCTCTACTATCACATTGTCCAATATGATTTCCTCAAATAAACATTTTTATAGTCTTCAATCTTCTAACTATCCTTTGATTTTTCTTCCTTTCTGCCACTTAGAGCAATTCAAAATCTCCTTACCACTCAACCAATTAGGTTGTGGTCATGATTATGCAATGGGATAATCATGTAGATTTTGTAGATGTGATCTCATCTCATGATTTGACTGCTACCTCATCCACTATGAGTTCTTTGTATTCTATCAACCATGGAATTCTATAGTCATTGATCACATGTCTATGTGTTCACTGATCATCACATGTGTTAATTCCTTCATCAATCATCCTTCTGTGATGGCCTAGTTGCATAATTTCTATTAATGAAAACTACACACAATCTCTAGATAATGCCAATCAATCTCTAATGACAACATCACCTATACTTGGCCCTTTAATAAAATATAGAAGGAATTATATTAGGATTATTATCTCATGCATGGACTAATTACATTTCTCTTTGGTATTACGTGATCTTGAGACCATAGATGTTGTGTGCCAATTATATTACCTTCATCTATTTCCATGAATAAGTGTATCCTTTCTACTTATATTGACCACCAAATGCATGTGTAACTTGCAATACAAGGATGACACATGTGAAATCAACATCTCTTCAATTTGAGTAAAATCTATAAGCTCTTTTGGTTGAGACCTAGGATCCATATCATTTGAAGAAGAAAACCAATGCATCCCTCTCTCCTATCAACACCTATTTCATATAGGACCTTTAGAGGTGTGATATATTTTCATTTCAAGATATGATTCTTGAAAAACATGACACATATTCAAATTCTTTGAACTATCTATCCAATGTCTAAACTACATTACAAATCTTCTAAATTCAAAATCAATCATACCATTTTGTTTTGATATGTTTTCCATAGTACCTTCCACATAAAAAATTATGTGTACTTGTTTTGCATGTTTTGGTATTTCTAGAACACATTTCGTGGATGGAGAATTTGCATTTGCAACATCCAATTGAATGTTTACATTAGGTATATGGTTATTGTTGGAAGCCTATTGGGAAAGTTAGATATTGAGAGGGGGAGTGATTTAGGATCTATAAAACTTTAACCTTTGAAACAAATATCAAATCTAATATCTTTCACCTTAAACCCTTATCTCAACAATATCATAAATCACATAAATATTTACTATGATGATGTATGAGATCTAGTAACTAATCACATCAATCAAACATGTAAACAAATGGTCAACACATAACAAATAGATTTTGGTTACCCAAAAACCCTCCAAGGTGAAGGTAAAATTGGGGTGGGGATGATACCCACAAATCTTCACTACAATAGCAATAAAGTTTTTATGTAAGGGCTACAATTTTGATCACTTGTGATGATCTAACCTATGAGGGGTCTATCCTGTTAAGAGCTTAAAAGACTTATTCAGTCTACCTTGATTAATGGATTTAAAACTTACAACTAAGCACTATGTTAGGAGATTTACAAAGGTTTGTTAGGACCACTCTATTAAGAGTTTTACCCTAAAACACTTTGTTATAATTTATCACTGCCTTATCCTCCAATTTGCACTTCAAATGTTGATAACGGATCTTCTCTTTCCAATCTCTGATCTAATCTCTAATATGATATATCTATATCCTTCCCTTCACTTATCTTTTTTGTCACTTTGTTTGATTCTCCTTCAAACTTCTGTTGTAGCTTCCAAACATTGCTTCTCTCGTACATACATAAAATTAGGGCTTAGATGCTTCTTTTATAACCATTTGTAGAAGTTTCTAGATCACAATCAATGATCTATATCCTTCACTTATACCACTTGTACTTTCCATTTTTTTGATTGGTTGATCATCTTGCATAGGAATTTATAACCTTCAACAAAACATGTAACCATCTCCTTAAATGACTCTATGATCATTAAATCATGTATTAAGTTGGTAAAAATGGTTTACCTTAGTTTTTGTACAATTCCAAACAAATATACCAAAACTGACTTCTTTGGCACATCAACATTTTTTGATGAATAGACCTTTTCTATTAATAAATAATATATTAAGATTACAATTCAAAAAAAAGTGTCAAGGGAATACAAGATCACCCTGTGAGAGTTCACATGACTGAAGCCAAAATCATAAACTATTCATAAAAAAAAAACATATAAAGCAACCCTTAGGTGGCTAAAGTAGTGCCTGCTAAGGCAGGTGGCTCATTGCGATCATATAATCCCCAATCATCTTGGGATTGGGAATCAGATTGGGAATAGTTCATCTGTCAGTAGCAACATTAGCAGCCTCTATGGACTAGTCAACATCCTTCATATTTGGCCACAAAACATGGTAGGAAGAATATTTGGTACAAGATTTTCTTTCATCACAAAGATTCATAATATCACCTTGACCCTCTTCTTTTTATATATATGGCTGCTACTGAATATCAATAACAACTAGATTTCAAGAGGAAAAAGTTGATATTTACACCAATTTGATCGAATAGATCTACTAAATATATTTTTGTAAAGTTATTTATTTGTTACATCAATGTCTTCTTTAGTTGCTTTCTAGATTGAATCTATGCTAAACCATGCACTAGTGGTAGTAATCATAGCTCTTGTATCATGCTTCTAATTATGTTGAGCACTAATTTCTAACACAAGACATAGACCTCAAAGATCTACACACCTTGGGCAAAAAATTAGGTCAAGGACAGATTGGTAATTTTCTTATTTGTTGTTTGAATTGTGTAGCTATAGCTGTAACTTTTTAGTAATAGTCATTTTTGAGGCATTCAAATAGTACCATTTATACCTACTTGTAAGTACTTGGTAGATATAAAACAAATTAACATTCTTCTTGCTTGTAATAGGAATCAATTATTTTTATCTAATGCCTATACATAAGAGGTGGTTCATGGTAGAGCTTGAATGCATTTTCTGTCCTCGCTAATTTGTCCAAGATCTGGATTAAACTACAATATGACTTCTGCTAATTGTTAAAATTCTACATTTTATGAACTGTTGGGATCCATGAAGTGACTCATTGAGGTCCATTTTTTTTTTAGGCATTCAACCTATAGTATGTTCTCCATAGCCATGCTCTAGTTGGTACTATTCTTGGGAAGTCAGGTGGCAGAGAAAACCTTCCAAGAAATTGGAAGTTGTGGAAGAGAAGCTCTAGTGTAGTGCAGTAGTCAAGCAGAGTAAGTGCATTAATGCTAGTGAACAAGGCTTTGAATCATCAAGGAATGTTTGTTGGAAGACAAGCGGTACACATTTCTATTGAAATTGGACCTCCATCTTAATAGTATCTTTATTTTTTTCTCCAAAACTCCATATAGAGAATAGGGCTCTAAGAAGGCATGTGTCTCTTCCCCAGAGTCTCCTATGGCTTGTTGCAAGCTACCTCATGTGTCATTTGCATGAGGATTCCTCATTCAAATTTACTTCATCCCCACAAATCATCCATGAAATCCATAGAACTCCTCCTTTTCTTCATAATAATTCGCCATCTTATGTTGAAAGAAAACTTCTTTACTCAATCTATAGCGCAAGGAAACTGACAGCCAAAAATATTTTTTACTTCTCATTATCAGAATAAATATATTTTAATATTCTCTGAGAGTGCATCTATTTCTAAAATTTATATTATTTTAAACTCAGCTAGTGGGTGGAAGTTTTGAGATAGCATTTGAGGAGAGGTCAACAACAACACTCCTCTATTGCTTGAGAGGTCACCAGAGCTTTGCCAAAAATCTTCCACCTTGTAACACAAATAAGCTTCTAGAAAAAATATATATTGACAAAAGACATGAGGCCCTTTCACAGTGGAGAACATTGCTAGATAGTGTAGATTGGGATTGGCCGATATTTCAATTTGGGATACCAAAGCTCACAAATTCAGTGCTTAAATTTTCATATTTTGTGATTCCTGGTGTCAATTCCCTTATGATTTTTGCATCTTATTGTACATTGAATACAATAATTGTAGGCAAATTTTTAATCCTAAAGTTCATAGTAATTATTTCATTGAAATTTTTAATCCTAAAGTTCATAGCAATAATTTTCTAATCAATATAGCTATAATTTAATTTAATCAATAGAATATTTTTATTCATTCTAATATTTCCTTTTTTTTACAATTTCATTCTCCACTTTAGTACCTTCTAACTCATAGGTATTTTCTATATTAAAATTTTAAAAATTGATTTTAATTTGAATTTAAATTTTAAACTTTGAAAGACTACGTTAACTTTAGGTATTTCACATTCAAAGTAAATTACATGTTTAAATTTTTATCCTAGATAATTGTATATTTAATTTGTATATTATTTCCTAATCTTTTTCTATATTTAAATTTTGAAAAATGATTTTTATTTTAATTATTAAAAGATTAGGCTACCTTTAAGTTTATATATTTAAATTGATTGATTATATCATTCCATGACTTATTAAGATGTATTAATTTGATTATTATTTATTAATAGAAATTTTATACTTTTACTTAAAATTTAACAATTGATTTTAATTTAATTTTTCTATGTTAGTTTTATTTTTTCAAATATTGGTTTTAACTCTTGTATGTTTTATTTATATATTTAAATAATTCAAATAGAAAACATAAAAATTTTAAATACCTTTCAAATTAAATTTTAAAACAATTAAAAAATAATAAATACAAATAAATTTAAACAGAATGTGATATATTAAATTATTTAAAAAATCTAAACTTAAATATAATAATTATAACAAATCAAATATAGATGCTAAAACTATTGTCTGGCCATCTCATGGAAACATCTAATTTGTACAGTTCATGAATGATCACTCATAGGATCTTGTGAAATGCACACTTTAACACCCCTCATCAAATGCACTACTTAACACCTCTCAAGTGGTTATGTTCATGAATGATGATTCAAATGAATTTCAAAAATCACCTCAAAAAATTAGAAAATCACCTCATTTTGATAATTGATTTTCTTATACTTTTCACAAAAGGCAAGGACTCTTGCTCCAATAGAGCTCTTGCTTTTATTGTAATACTATTTTTTGATTGGCTATTACAGTTTTTGCTAGTGGTTTTAATATTTTTGAAAGAAAAAAAATTGTTAAATTCATTGATATTTTATAGACCTCAAAGTGTTAAATGTAGGAAAATAAATGCTTTGTGTACATACTTCTTACAATTATAACAATGTCCATCAAATATTTGTGTCCTTGTAACTCTAGATCTAAAATCTTGTGTCATATGTCCTTGCATGTTGCACTTGTGACAGTAACTTTTGTTTTGGGTGTGCTTGTCTAATTGATTCTTCTACTCCTGCAAATATTAGCAATATGCCCCCTTTTATTATAGTATTGACAAGTAGGTTTAGAATCCTTACCTTTTTCACTTCTTTGTTCAATGCTCTTTGATGATTCTTCAATTTCAGTGATGTTGTATCCAAGTCCTGATGTATCATGGGATTATTTTGGAAATTTCATCAATTGTTCAAAGTACTTGATGGCTTCACTTGATTTGTTGAGATTCTCTGCTACCTCTTTTTCTCTATTCAATTCATTCTGCAGTTGTTCATTCTACATCTTCAAAGTAGAGATCTCAATATCTTTTATGTTGAGTTCATGATGAAGATTCATTATTTGGGCAAGTGTATCCATCTGCATGTTTGAGATCCTTGATAATTCAATACATTTTTCTTCAAGTCTGTTTGCAAGATTTCTTTTGTCATTTTCCATCATGACTTTGTCCTCAACTGCTCTTTTCTTTTGTTCAGTGATTTCACATAACATTATTGCTTGAGATTCATGTTCCATCTTGAGAGATCTTATCTCGTCTGCTTGAACTTTATTTTTCTCCATCAGTTCTGCTATTGTTGCATCAAAATCTTTGGTGTCTCCATTGGTACACAGTTTTGTGATATCAATCTCCTTGTAGTTTATATCATTTTCAGCTATGGCTATATCCTTCCTTCTTTTCAAGGATTTTCTCAATTCCTCCCTTGCTTCCTCTACTTTGTGTAGAGCCAGTTGCACATCAATCACTTGATTGTCAATAATCTTCCCAAGTTTGTAGACTTCTATCTTTAGATCTTCTTCTTCAAGTTGTTAGACTTCTTCTTGTGAGAACCTTACAGCTCTGATACCAATTGTTGGAATATTCAAATAGGAATAATGCTTCTGAGAGGGGGTGAGATGGGAGGGGGGGGGGTGTGAATCAGAAGTATTGTGCTTTGTCTTTTAAAACTTTTTCTTAATTGAAAAATAGATTGCATGCATATAAACATATCAAACAATTATGAGAAACACATAATCATCACCACATAACACTTGAGATTTTTGTAACCAAGAAACCCTCCAGGAATAAGAAGGTAAAACTGGGGTGGGGATGATACCCACAAAATTTACTGCAGCAATAAGGTTTTAACCACTTTTGATGGTCTTCCCTGTTAAAGGCCTACCCTATTAAAGGCTTTACACTGTATCAATAGTGACTTGGTTAAAGGATTTCAAACACTTTACAAAAAGTGTTACCCTGCTAAAGGATTTCATCACCTATTTATAGGATTTATAAAATAGCTGCTAAGCTAATCTATTACCATAGGATTTTCTTTCTAATACAATTTTTGGAGAGTATTAGGTATAATAAACCTAATAGCTTACAATCCTTCGATTGCTGAATACAGGAACTTGATTTACTTTTTCTAATCTTGATCCTTTGTGATCTGATACTCTTCACTCTAAGAATTAATTTTCCTTGCACACCCTCGTCCATCCACCATAGGGTTCAATGTGATTTCATCTTCCTTATAAAGACATTCAAAGACTTAGGGTTAGGTATGGATCTATGATCCATATTGAATCTCTATTTCCTACTCATTAACAATTGGTTGCATGTTGATTGCATGGGAAAAAAAAAATATTTGATTTTATCTTGTAATCCTTTGAGATCCATCATGTGTCGGCCATAAAAATGGTTTACATCTGAATTTGCAATGTTACAAACTCATATGTGCATTCTGTGTTGCTTGACACTTACTGATCTCTGATGCTCGGCACTTATACTAAACTGGCTTACTTGGCACTTGTTGTATTTCTATATTGCTTGGCATCATCTATGACTCAGCACTTAAATGTCACTCGGCACTTGTATCATGCTCGACACTTGGTCTTCACTTGGCACGTAAAGTCTACTCGACACCTGAAGATCACTCGGCATCTAAAGACTACTCTAACTCGGCTCATGTTGTGGCTCGGCATACATGGTGTACTTGGCTCCAATGTAGAAAGTGATTAAGTTTGTTGGCACTCAAGTGTCAAAAATCATTTTGAGACTAACATATGGTTATATTTTGTTTTGAAGTGTTTGTTTTTTTACAGGTTAGATTTTCTCAGTCTAACAACAATGAAAGAGGTTAGGTTTTCTCAATATATGATGACAATGAAAGAGGGTTTATGTTACCTACAAAATTATTCAAGGTCAAAATTAGCACAAGTAATGAATTGTTTACAAAAGAGGGTTTTATATTAGAATTGTTTTGTTCATTATGGAGTACACTAGGCTTGAGTTTGTTTGGCCTAAAAGAGGTCTCTAGAACAAATACATGAATCGATAAACATTTTAATTTTGATAGTTTGTTTTCTCAATGGTTGTTTTTTCTTTGTTTCCATTAAATTTATAAGTATATTTATAGATTGGGTTGATACTCGAAACTCTTAGCACGCTCTATTTCATAGCACCTTTTTCATTAGCAAGATTCAACATGGGCAAATTTGTTTAACATTACTCATAATTTTCCATATATTTATTTCATTTAAAAAATTATCCTTTGCAAATTTGACAATAGGTTCTTTTCGTTATGTAACTAGAATTATATATTTATAATGAGAGTTTCATTTCCTGGCTTCAAATTTCTTACTAGAAAATCACATTGAATTGTGGTTTAAATAATGATTTTATTCTCCCAACTTGTTCATCTAACCTGCATGGCTCCATATTCATTATTTTAAATTTCTTCAATAATATCAAGAATAAAAAAAATTATATAAATAATGATAGGTAGTAACTATTGGTTATAATTTAAACAAATCTAAAAGTGAAAATTAGGAACCAAATTCTAGATACTTTAGAAGTTTAATAAGCTCAAAATTGGAAATTCGTAACAATGTTTTATTCTATTTTAGAAATTTTGTCCTTTTCAAATTTCACAATAGGTTCTCATCATTATGTAACTGGAATCATATATTTATAATGAGAGTTTCATTTTCTAGCTTCAGATTTCTTACTAGAAAATCGCATTGAATTGTGGTTTAAATGATGATTTTGTTCTTCCAACTTATTCATCTAACCTGGATGGCTCTAGATTCATTATTTTAAATTTCTTCAATAATATCAAGAATAAAAAAATTATATAAATAATGCCAGGTAGTAACTATCAGTTATAATTTAAACAAATCTAGAATTGAAAATTAGGAACCAAATTTTGGATAAGTTAGAAGTTTAATAAGCTCAAAAGTGGAAATTCATAATAGTATTTTATTTTACCTATCAATCGGCATATGTTCTTTTCACTTGCTTTGTATTATCTTTTGGTCAACAAGCTCACACCTTTCTGGAGTCATCATATTTCAAAAGATCCAAACTAGCAACAAATACAATTGCATACCAAAACTTTTCTCTTTGTACACTTTGATGATTTATGATGCCAATTATTTGATATTTTGGTACTCTACTCTTTCCATGGGTCAGGTTTGAGGAAACAACCTATAAGGGAACTGGAATTATATATTTATAATGAGAGTTTCATTTCTTGGCTTCAGATTTCTTACTGGAAAATCTCATTGAATTATGGTTTAAATGATGATTTGTTCTCCCAGATTGTTCATCTAACCTAGATGACTTTAGATTCATTATTTTAAATTTATTCAATAATATCAGGAACAAAAAAATTATATAAGTAATGCCAGGTAGTAACTATTGGTTATAATTTAAACAAATCCAAAAGTGAAAATTAGGAACCAAATTTTGGATATGTTAGAAGTTTAATAAACTCAAAAGTGGAAATTCATAACAATATTTTATTTTACTTATCAATAGGCATCTGTTATTTTCACTTTCTTTTTATTTTACTTCTAGTCAACAAGCCCACACCTTTCTGGAGTCATCATATTTCAAAAGATCCAAACCAACAACAAATACATTTGCATACTAGAACTTCGCTCTTAGTACACTTTGATGATTTATGATGCCAATTCTTTGATATTTTGGTACTCTATTCTTTCCATGGGTTGTATTTGAGGAAACAACCTATAAGGGCATTGGTGTGATAGGTACATGCTAGACTGCCTATTGACTAGAGTTTACAGAATTGTAGTTCCTAATCTTTCTATTCAAATTTTCTTACTTCGTAGGTGAGCTCTTTGTAGATTTCTAGACAATATGATTGGAACTTTATAGAGCTCTTCTACTATGATTGTATTCTAATTCTTACTTGTTCCAAAAATGAAACAAAAAAGATTTGAGTTTAAATTATAAAGCTGTAAAGTTGGGACAAAACAATCATCTTACTCTAGTTTTATATATTCATCCAAAATTTATGATATAATGAAGATATTTGTAGTTATAGAAGCAATTTTAGGATGTGTATATGCTTGAAAAAAGAATGTTTATTTTTGAAATTTATATAAGGAGAAAAAATAACATTTCCATAGAAGAAATGGAGGGAGCAGCCAACAAATATATCCTCAACATGAAATACTCAAAATGATAACAATTATGCATTTTTTTTTGGAGCCCCTTGGTATTTAGCATTACTATATTCCATGGACGTTTGCTTTTGGAGGATGATTAATGCATGTCTCCAATAGCCTGATAAATTATGGTGTTTGATTTTTAGCATTTTTAAATACCAAGTCTGTGTTATACTACTCTAGCTAATTTGATATTTATGCTCCCTAGTGCAAGGCAATCTATCATAATTTATAGTCTTCTATATTTCTAGGTTCTGAAAAATGTTGTACTCAAATTCCAAACCCTAAAAATCAAAATAGGATCAATTACTTATACATATGTAATGTGTCAGAGTATTAAATATTCTAAATACTTTGTTACCGTATAAAATTATCTAAACTAACAAATTTAAAGTTATGCAAAATTTCCTTTGCTTGTCAAATCAATGCCTTCTCAATTCATATGGGTGGATTAAATATAGCTTCTCGCCTTCTATATCTAGTTCACTACTCTTTCAAATCCACTAAAACAATATCTATGTAATGCCCAAAACAATGTTTCCTCTTCTTGTTTATTACTAAAACAACTATCTATTTTTTACCAAAACACAAGGACTCTAGCTCTTGCAGAGCACTTGTTATTATTTTTTTTACTAAAAGTGTATGTATCATGTTTGACACATATAAATTGTTATAAGGAGAGTATTCAAGTGGATCTTTAATTTTTAATTATTTATTATTATTATTATTTGTTTTGCTAAAATTGTAAGTATCATGTTCGACACATATAAATTGTTATAAGGAGAGTATTCAAGTATATCTTTAATTATTTTATGTTGAAAAAAAACTTGTATTTTTTTAGAAATTTGGCTTATCTTAATTAAGAAGATGGTATATATAAATATAAACTAATTTAATTAATAAATCTATTCTATACAAAGATGTAAAAATATATAATGATATGAAGAAAATAAATGTGTTTTGTTATGTGTTTAGAGAATACACAAAATTTAATAAGATATTTTTATTGATAAAAGGTTTTTTCTATAATTTATTAATTTAGAAAATGATTACATATATTTGTCCAAAGTACAGGCATCGAGGGAAAAAGAATGGGAAATAAAATCCCCGATCTTGTCCTCAATTCTAATGTCTTGTCTATAAAAGAGTACAATTGCCCCTTGATTGTAAAGGGGTCTTTGAGAATGCATACCTTCACTTACAATAAAGTTTATCATAATGGTTTATAAGTTACAATTGCTCCTTGGATGTAAAGGGGTCTTTGGGAAGGCATACCTTCCCTTACAATAAAGTTTATTATAATGATTTATACATCTACAATTGCCCCTTGATTGGGGACTTTGAGAAGGTATAGCTTCTCTTACAAAATTTTATGAAATGTATATATTTTATGCTTTTTTGGGCCTTCTCTCCTCTTTATTTTGATTTCACTAAACTTGAAACCTGTAATCTTTCTTTGGCTAAGATCTTTGTCAGTATGTATATGTTTTATATATTGAATAAAAAAATTGAATTAAGAGATCTACTTTACCTAATTAGATTATTGTTTGTCACTATATTTGTTTTATGATTATAAATAAATTCTACCTCACTAGTCCCATTTATTGATCTAGTTGTTTATTTCCCCTACATATAGAAAGCATTTGAAGCTATGTTTGTAGTAGTTAAATTTGGTGTCATTAACATTTTGGGCTTTTGTATAGTCTCTTGCTCACCATTGGGATTTATAGTATTCTTACATACTTTCCTACATCATGATTAGTAGCCCATAAAAAATAAAATAATGCATCTAAAAGTAGTAATATATTCTTGATTCATTAAAATGGGAGTTGATTTTGGAGCCTCTCAAAATAGGTGGATATCTCAAAACAATTAAAGTATTTAGTTTAGAATTCAGTTTAATTAGATGAAAGCAATTGTGAATGAACCTTTTTGAAATTCACCTAATCCATATTACTTGTGATTTATTGATTGTGTATTACTTTGCTTGGACAACTAGGATTGGAATATAAGCCTATCTTTAATTGTTACTTATACATTGATATGGATCTATTGAGGGTGTTGGTGTTGTAGTAATGATTTGAACATGCGTTGCTTGTGTTAGAAGATTGCACTAGCTTGGTGGATGTTTATGAAAAATCTAATTCTAATAGAGTTTACAAATATATTTATCATCTCTTATATTTTAGGATCAAAACAAGATCAAAAATTTGTTAGGTTTAGGATCAAGACCGATATTGTCATATCATTCGCAAGAAAATTGATATATCTAGAGTGAATAGCGCAAGCCCCCTTGGATTACAAACATACATCAAGTCAAACAAGCTCATATCCATGATAAAGTCACAAGTACATAGTTAAAACCTTCCAGTTACCTCAATGATATTTTTGTAATATTAGAATACTTGTTGTCTTTTCTCAAGAGAGGATAGAGTGTCCTTCAACAATTTATTCTATATTGGTGTGGTCATAAAACCATTTGAATGGTCCTAAATGAATGTATAGATCTAGATTCATTTCAAAGCACCAGTTTCAATTGTTACCTTGCACTAATGTGAATGATATATGAATAACACTTAAAATATAGGAATATGTGATATGAGTGCCTTTAAATTGTAAAACACAATACCAAATCATAGAAACACATAATTATTTGGATCAAGGTGGAAAAATAATGGCCAACAAGTAACCAAAATTTAAATTTAAATTGTAAAATAGAATTAGTTATGAAATGGTCAAATATAAGTGAATAATGGATATTTTAGAATAGATCATTGGATAAGTGCAATAAATACATATTTTATGTGATTGTGTCATGGCATGTTTGAATATAGATATGGTGGGAGGTAAATACAAGATATTTTGTGTATAGAGATAGGTGAGGACTAAGGGAATGGGCCCACATTTGCACAAGATTTCTTTATTTGTCAATGAATACATGCATTAACATATTTTGCCATGAAAACAAATGGGAAGTGACTCTTTGATGTATGTGGATGTTGGAAAGATTGGTATTGCAAAATATATAACAAGCACGAACATGCATGTGAAGGAAAATATTAAAACATAAAGGGCTATTACTAGATCTATACAAAATAATTAATATTAATGAATTTTATCATGTAGGTTCATCCTTAGGTGTGTGCAAAATGTAAGAACTTATAAAAATGAGGAAAATAATATAGTAGTTATCTTATGTAAGTAAAATGATATATTATGAATATCACTATGTGTGTGTGTGTGTGTGTGTGTGTGTGTGTGTGTGTGTGTGTGTGTGTGTGAGAGAGAGAGAGAGAGAGAGAGAGAACAATGACAATGAGCATTACTAATGAAGGGTACTCCCCTCTATACCATTAACCATAAACAAAGAAACAACAAGAAATGCGAGAACAAAATATGGACTTCTTATTTGCACTGCAAATACAGAATTACAAAATTCATAAGTATGATATGCTAACCCACATGGGCACCTTCATTATAGTAATCTACAAGACAAGCTACAAACTATCACCTAGAGTTGTCCTAGACAATGTTCGGGCTTTTCTCAAATAGGCAATTTTATGCTACCTAGGAAGGTTCTAGATGCTCAAACTTAATACCTAGGGTCGACAGACCTTGACAATGCATATAGAGTCAGCTAAATACATTTTTGACAAATTATTTTAGAAATCACGGTAGCCCAACTTCTAAAGGCCATAACTCTCCAATTGTTGCTCTGATTGGATAGTATAACTGCTTTTTGAAAACACTAGCTTCTGATCTACAGACTCGAAATGGTGCAAGCACTCTTCCATCAAGTTTTCAGACCTCATCTAGGCACTCTAAGGCCTCCAATGATGAGCCTAAAGATTTTTCTACAATTTTTTCCACCAAAAATCCATAATAACTTCTCTGATACTTAAGCTAGAGCAATGAGATTTGTATGGTAGGCTTATAACTCTAAAATGAACCTTCCTATAAAAAATGAGAACATTCCAAGCTCATATGACAAACTTACTAAAAATAGAAAGTTCCCATAAATAGTAACCACCCTATCTACTAGTCCTTATTAAAATAGAAAAGATTAAAAAGAAAATATTTTTGGGTGATGCAAGATTTCTCTTACACCTGGGATGCTACTGCATTAGATACCTGGGGTAATTTGAGAAGTGACCCCATTATGTCTCAAGTGTTCAAAGGAAAACTAAGATGTTTAACCTCCTCCCTTGCTAGCCATGATGAATTCTCTATTGGCCTCCCTTTCCATTTGACCAAGTATTCTCCATAAGTTATGTTCCTTGTGTTTTTGCCAACACGATTGTCCAATATCTCCTCAATCTCCTTTGTAGTCAAACTAGCTACTAGAATACTCCATTGTGCTTCTGCAACTTCATCTCCATCACCTCCTTCATAATACTATGTCAAATCTAAAATGTTATATACTGGTGAAATATTCAATTTAGCAGGTAACTCCACTTCATAAGCATTTCTAGAATCATGCCTTTTCACTATCTTGCATGGTACAAACTTCTTCATCTTCAGCTTATTATATGTACCCACTAGAAAACACTCCTTTCTCAAATGAAATTCCTTATACTTCCTTTCCACATCTTCCTTAGCCTTATACTGTGTATTCCTCTTTATGATGTGCTTCCTTACCTCCTCATGGATGTTCTTCAAATGTTCAGCAAAATCTTCTACTTCAACACTACTTATCTCGCCTTTATCCTACTGCCTCAATTCATAAGCATTTCTAGGATTACTCCCATATACAATCTAGATTGGTGATTTACCAATACTCTTATTGATAAGATTATTATATGCAAATTTTTCCTATGGTAAAATCATATCCCATCTTTTTGGCTTATCTTCAACCAAGCATCTCAATAAGCTTCCCAAACTATGATTCATAACTTCTTTCTGTCCATCAGTCTATGGATGATGTGATGAACTAAATTTCAAATCTATCTTCAACTTCTTCCACAATGTATGCTAGAAATACCCAACAAATTTGGTATCTTGATCCTGAAACTATACTCTTTGGCAGACCATGTAGTCTCACCACTTCTCTGAAAAAAAACTCTACCACATGAATAAAATGTTCCATCTTTGAAAACCTGTCAACCGCCACAAATAGAATCATGCCCATGCGAAGTCCTTAGTAATCCAAGAACAAAATCCATGCTAACATCCTCCCACAACTTCTCTGGTATAGGTAATTGTTGATACAACCCTGTATTCTTCTCTACTCCTTTCACCATTTGACATACTTTGCAACTCTATACAAACTTCTTCACATCTTGCTGCAACTATGGCCAGTAATAATTCTCAGCAACCAAAGTTATGGTTTAATCTCTACCAAAATGTCTAGCCAATCCTCCACTATGTTTCTCCTTGATGAGATTCTCTCTCATTGAACTTCTAAGAATTCACAACTGACTTCCTTTGAATAACATGCTATCTTGGATCGTGAAATCCAACCACTTTGTTTTTTCAAGTGTAATAGGTTCTATACAAGCCTTCCACACTTCACCAAAATTAGGATCATCTAGATATAAACTACTAAGTTCCTTGAACCCAACCACCTCTATTTGCATTTCTATTAGCAAAAGTTGTCTTCTACTAAGAGCATGCAAAACTCTATTAAAAATTTCACTCTTGTGTTTCAAAAAAAATGTATAACTTTGCAAAAACTCAACCTACTTTAAATGCCTTTGGTTCAATTTTCCTTGACTATTCAAATATTGCAAAGCTTGATGATCATTATACAAAACAAACTCCTTAGGAAGAAGATAGTGTCTCCAATTTTTCAATGCTTCAACTATAGTATAAAATTATTGATGCATGATGCTCCTGCATCCAACTCCCATGGTAGGAAAAATTTTGCGAATATGGATTCACAAAATGAAGTAGCCACTGTTGACATTTACCTTTTATTCCACATTGGTTGTGTTTGTAATGTCTTGGGTTAGAAGTGCCTATTTAAGCAAGGCTTATTATCATTTGTAATCAAGTTTGAGAAATAGAAGTTCTTGAATTGTAAGCTCTTCAAATGTAATCTCTTCTAATGAATTTCAAGTATTAATGGATGATGCTTTATGAAGCATTTTTGTCATCTCTCTATCTCCATCTTGTTGCATTTTTGGTTTTTAGGTTGCATGGGTGGTGTGGCCCATCATCAATGGTATCAGAGCAAGAGTTCCTGAGTGTGTGGACATATCGCCGAACATGAGGCAGTTTGCACCAGGACCTTGAGTTGGGTGAAGTTTGTGAAGAAGTTCTTGATTGTGTAGATAGATCACCAACTATGAGGTAGTTTGCATGAGGTTCTTGTTTTGGATAAGATTTTTCTTCTGAAGACTTTATTATGGAGAAGAGAAAGAAGAAGATTACTTTTGTGATTGGATGGATTCTGAGGATTCCTCGACTTGAGAAATTTAGAGCAAGAAATCAACAATCATTGCTAGTTGATTTGTAGAAGCAAGTGAATGAATTAGAAGCTGAGTTGCAGAAATGAAGAGCATGTCACCAAAAAAGAGATGTTGATAATTCCTTGGATGTGGAAAAGAAAGATGATCTAGTGGAAGAGCAAGAGGATGTAGAGGAAATTATTTGCAAACCTAAAGTTGAAGAAGATGAAAGAGAAGAGGAAAAGCATGAAGATGACAAGATTTATGAACCTAAAATAGATCAAGATGATTTGAAGATTGTAGCAATGGAGGAAAAATATAGTGCGTTAGTTGGAGAAGTAGTTACATGCATTGTTGATGACATGAAAGAGGCAAGCAAAGATGAATATGTCAAAGAGGTAAATTCTTATGCATTATATGATTCTGAATTTGAGATGAGTTTAAAAGATATTGATGATGGTTTGCATGAGAATCTTGTTCATGATGTATGGTATGCAAAGGAAGATTGGTATGGTGTTGTTGGGTTTATTACAGGTGTGATTAATTCAACAAGATTGGATGAGGATGAGAGTTATACTTGGATAGAGTTCATTGCAAAGGAGTATTTTTAGTAGCAAACAGTTGTTCCATCTAGGTGTTGGAAAAGAAGAAAGAAGGAAATATATTGGCACCGAATACTTGTTCCAGCTATGTGTTGGAGGAAGAGAAAAAAAATGTCAACAGTGGCTACTTCATTTTGTGAATCCATATTCGCAAAATTTTTCCTACCATGGGAGTTGGATGCAGGAGCATCATGCATCAGAAAAAAAAAATGTGAAAGATTTGCATGTTGGTTTTCTTGTCTCTATTTAGGTGGAAGCTTGTGGTGAAGATAAAGATGGTTGTATATCTTTCTTTTGGCGTCAAAGTGTGGGATACACTTTTCTATCTACCAAGGGAGTCTGATGCAGGAGCATCTTCCATGGGAAAATTAAATTTTATTTTTTATTTTTTTTAAAAGGAGAAAAAAAAATTGTGGAGGAGAGAGAAAGTGACGAAAATAGAAGGAAAAATAATTTAAAAATAAAATAGGAAAAATGGAGAACAGAGGAATTTCTATTTTCAAGGTGCATAGGTGGCATAAAAGAAAAATAATAAAAATAGTTGTCATTCCATTAATCGAGGTGTATAGGTGGCAATTTAGAAGTTTTTGGAAAGTTCCTTGAATCATGTATTTAATATTTGTTGGGTACTTAGTTGTATTTGGTGTGGGAATTTAATATTTATTTAAAGGTAGTTGTATTTATCTTTTATCCCACATTGGTTGTGTTTGTAATGTCTTGGGTTAGAAGTGCCTATTTAAGCAAGGCTTATTACCATTTGTAATCAAGTTCGAGAAATAGAAGTTCTTGAATTGTAAGCTCTTCAAATGTAATCTCTTCTAATGACTTTCAATTATTAATGAATGCTTTATGAAGCATTTTGTCATCTCTTGTTTCCATATTTTTGTGTTCTTGGTTGTGAGTTTGTAAGGGTGGTGTTGGCCCTACACCAGTGGTATCAAAGCATACCTTTGTTAGTGGTAGCAGAGTGTACCTCCATCAATTATTGATCGTAAATAGAATATTTTATTTTTGCATCATTCAACTTCTTACTAAAATAAGCAATAGGTCTACCTTCTTGGCTCATAACAGCTCCTATTGCAGTTAAAATACTAACTAGGAGAAAATTATGAAACTATTTTGTATGGATACTTTGAGGAGTTTAAAGATATAAAATGAAGAACATGATTATGATTCCTAAGTCAGTTGTTGACCAATATTATGATGACATTTTTTTCATGGTGGACATTGACTATACTTATGCACAAGTTGTATTACCAAGGGTTGCATTGCTAAGGTCTTTGCAATATGAGGTAAATGCAGATGAGACATCAATAGTTGTGACGGTCTTTTTGTTTAAAGAGATAGACAAGAATGCTGAGCCATTCAATACATATGAGATAGGAAAGATCAAGATGATGATACAAATGAAAGTGCCTATGATGGATAGAAAAGGAAGAAAATGATTTCTGATCTTGAAGTAAAACTTGGAGAAGGACCCCTATAGATTACTAAAGGAAAAGGAGAAGATGAGGAGACCAATGAGGATGATGAAGAAGATAAGACAAAATGAAAAGAGATAGTGGTTTCCAAGCCTAAGGCAACAAAGTAGAAGAAAATTGTGATTGCAGATTCTAAGGTAAAGGGGAATTTGAAGAAAAGTGTTACAAATCCTACCTCTACACCTCAAAGAAGATTCACAAGCCTAGGATCTAAGACAACATCTCATGCAATTTTTGAGCCAAAGAAAGGGGTAGAAAAGACAACTAAGCCCATTAAGGGAAAGACCCCACCAAAGAGGAAACAAGTAACTAAATGGACTGAACATGGTCAAAAGAAGAAGCCAAGGAGGAAACTCATTGTTATTCCCAATGATGACAAGGCCAAATGAAAAAGAACAGAGTAAAATGACATGAGAAAGTTCCAAATTGGTCCTAGGCAACTTCCTCAATATATTGATCAGGTATGTGATTGATGTCATAAATTCAAGACGAATTTAAGAATTTAAGCAAGTTAAATATGATTCTTTAGAGAAGTTAGATAAAGAAGAAGTAGAACAAGTAGTTCTTGATACAATGATAAAGTTTAAATATATGACTATATAGCTCGGCAAGGAAATCCTTGAAGAAATATATAATAAGATGGGCACAACATAGAAATGAGAATTATTTGTACTAAAAGACAAATCAGAGAAGCTACATTAGCTCACAATTGCCAGATTGAGGGAAGAAATATATGTCTATAGCCCTCAGGGATTTTGCAAACAATTTTGTGCCCATGACAAGGGCTTATAAAATTTTGAAAAATAAAATAGAAGAGGTAGCACAAAAGAGCACATTAGTGTGGAAGAAGGCATTAGGGCTATTAGTTCAACCAATAGAATAAGAAAAAGAGGAAGAAACTATGGAATTGGATAATAAGGAAGATTATAATGAGCCAAATAATCTGGAAGAGAAAATAATAAGAAAGGTAGAGGAGAGTGAAAAACAAAATGTTTTCACTATAAAAAAAACATCCTTGATGAAATAAAGACAAATATTAATGTCTTCATTGAGTAAGAACTCAAAAGTGAAGAATTCATAAATGCAACCTTAGAAAAACCTCCACCATGCATCAATATAGTGCTAATATAATTTTAGGATTATCTAAATATTGAAAGTGCACCAAATTTGGATTCAAGACCAACTCAATCAACAATCATAGTTGAGGAGAAAGGTCAACAAGATGTAAATGCTAAGGAATAGGGCAAGGAAATAATTAAATTGTTACATCCAATGCCCACAGACAATCTTATCATTGACAAAGAAGAAGGAGAAGAACCAAAGAAAGCATATCAATGTGCAAGTGATGAGGACCTCACATTGAGGGAGAAAAGGAGGCCAAGCCAAAAAGGACTGAGGAAGCCCAAGAACCTGAGTAGAAAGTGGCAGTACAAGCCTTAGTTCTTTTGTCGAGTGTTACATGTCAATATTTACTAAAACATCAACTTATACCTACTTAGAAGGAGATTAAAAAAAATACCAAGATGTAGTGGTTGAGTGTTGATGTAACATAATTGTAGATTATATTACCAAGTGTTAGGACACTTAGGTCAAAGAAAATGAAGAAGAAGGCCAAGTCACCTAGAAATCTTGTGACATTAGATGAGGTCATTGTAATTCCTAAGTATGACATCAAGACAATAAATTCTAATCAAATGAAAATATTGCAAGAATTATTGAAGAGAAGACAAAGCAAGGGGAACTAAAAAGTGAAAATCAGCAAAGTTAGCTATTGCATGAAATAAAAGACATTTTTTAAATGTATTTGAGATTCCTAATGTTAATGAGAAGATAGATAATATAGAAAAATTAGTTCATATTGTCGAGAAAGTAAAAAATGATGACATTGAGGAAAATGAAAATCTCATGAGTTGGTTTGAGAAGAAATTTGAGGCTAAAGTTTTAGAAAAGATTTCAACAAAAAATGCTATTAAATGGTTTGAACTTTCCACCCTTGTACATCACCCTTGTACATAATTTAGAGGAAGTTATAAAAAATATTCATTCTTTGTAATGTTGAGTTCTTCACCTTTGAGAATCAATAGGCTATTGATAAAATTTAGTCAAATTTAAGTCCACGTGACATTCTTTGAGCATGGATGCAAGTTCAAGCTCCATTAATTTCAATAGATTGAATCTTGCACAAGGGATATTAGTCAAGTTAATGGCTAAAGTTTAAAACATAAGAGTCAAATTGGTTTCTATTAAATATATGTTGATACTTCATTTGGAGGTAATGTAGAAAGAACTTATAGCTACAAATAATTTAGTTCAGAGAGATCCACATTTCTCTACAACAAACAATTTAGTCTATCTAGCTCCTCAACTAGAGATCAAGATGTAAGTTTTGGAATTTGTTAGATCCAATTGGGATCATGAATTAGCTATGCTTTTAAAGATTCATAAATTATTTTTGGATAAGTATAATTTGATCCCAACAACCCCTAAGCCATGAGTGAAAAAACCAAGGGCGGAAATAGAGATGTAAGATTCTATTTTTTTATATGGTGTTCCTCTTTTTAGGCCTTTTCTATCCATTTTGAATTCATTTAGCTTTTCCATTCTCATCAATCCCCTTTCCTACTTTGTGGAGATTTTAGTTACATTCAAAGAGGGTGTAGCTTATTAAGCTTTGAGGGAGTATTGGGTGAGAAACATGTAAGGATTGTGCATTATCTCTAGATTGCTGCTACACTAATTTTCTATTTGAAGCTTAAGAGTTTAATTATGGTCTTGATCATATTAACACTATGTGTGGATGAATTGTGTAAAATTTTTAATGCATGTTAATTTTGATCTTCATTAGATACCATTGTAGCTTATGTTGTTCCTTATCTATGAAAGAGAACATTCTCAATTTTTTAGTAATTTGATTTGTTGTCTAATTTTTGGATAAAGATTTTGAATTTTGATTAGAATCCTTTTAGTTTGAAGGTTGTTGAAGGCTTTGCATAACCATATTTTGAAGTATTTTATCGATAAACTAATTTCATAGCTATAGTGTCCCTCTTGTATTATCACTTATTAAAATTGAAGCCTATGAAGTTGGAAACCAAATTAGTAAATTTCTCATCTAAATTGTGCCTCATTGTTGTTGACTAACATATTGAAGCATTCAAGTGACACTAGATTTTCCTTTGTATGATTAGATTTGGGTAGAATGTATATATACTGTACTAAAACTTGAGATCCATAGTTTATGTATCTAAAGTGATGACATGAATGCATATTTCCTTAGCAATTACAAGGCTAGCTAGATAGTAATCTACACTATGAAACTATAAGCATTTCAAAATGCTTTAACTTTGTCATTTATCAAGATACAATTTTATTGCTATGAAGATTTATGTTATATTCCCCTCACCAAATACACAGCTAGTTTGAAGCAAGCTTCAAGGTACACACCCCTAGGTAGTATTTTTGTGGCATGTTATTTTCTACAAATATCATTAAGTGGTGTGTGACATTCAAATTGGGTACCATTACCAAGGTCTTTATCACATTGAATCTCTCTTCATTGGAAACTTTTAATCCATGTATATTAATATATTGATTTTTGTATGGTTGTGTGCAGTACTCTCATATTGATGATAAAGATTATAGCTAAGTAAGGTATATTAATAATTACAAACCTAAAATCTCTACCATTATATAAAAAAAAATTTGGCGGTACAAATCCCTACCTCGTATTAAAGTTTGATCTTCTCACTTGTACAACTAAAAAAATTCTTCTCCTTATCTATAATATGATATTTTGACATATTTATCTAGTTTGGAGGTATATGAATGTATGGAGTGAATTTTACTCTTAAGGGAATCTAGTCTTCCTTTCATGGGGTTAGATTTATTCCATTACATTTTGGTGAACCCAAAGTGACCACTCTTTCATAAATTTTAGTTCCTTTGGGTAGTCCTTATCACCCTAAAAAAGGCAATTCATAGGTTTCACCTTCCCCCAAAAAATTCCCAAGGTACTACATTAAACCCCATTCTATGTTGTCACTTATGGGATATATATCACACTTAAACTAAATTTTCTATATCTCTATTTAAAAATGGACTTCATATCTTCTTTTATCAATTCAATATCTTAAACTAAATTTTCTATATCTCTATTTAAAAATGGACTTCATATCTTCTTTTATCAATTCAATCTCTTACTTTAATTAAGATATTAATATTAATGATGTTCCTTTTCAAGCATGTGACAATGACCTTGCTCTTCCTATGCCCCTATGTGCATGTAATCCCTCTTGTGTAGTTGCTTTAATCAAATATGATACTTTTTTACAACAAGATGAAATGATTTCAATTTTTCTTAATGTTACTCTACTATCTCTTCATTCAAATACACTCTCTTCTAGAGAAGATACATTACTAAATGAGGAATCTCATCGTACATCTAAACTTGCATAAATTGATGGTGACTATAAATTTGTTAATTTTGTATTTGATGCCCCTAAAAAGCCTATAATACCAATAATATTTGTTGATGGGGTGACACACAACCAATTTCAAACAAATTTATGAGCACTAGTATGCATCCTTTGTCTAATTATTGTCTATCTCTAAATCATGTGAAGTTTGGGGTTACTAATTATTAAAAATTAGCTCATTCTAATTACATTACATGAATTAAGATAGACATTAATACCCATATTCTCTATATATTCTCTCATTTGATCTTAAAATACCCTCTCAATACCCAATAGAGTTTGATATTATGAAGCAAGTTCACGTTACCCCCATTAAGATATCTCCAAAGGATCTTATTCGAACTTCTGCCATATACCATGGTGTACTTTAGGAGGCTCTACAAAATATCCTTGTGTCATCTTCAACTAGAGTCAGTGATGAAAATTCTTTATTAGATTATATATGCTCTAGTGTTCTAGAGATTACATTCCATCATCACAAAATTCCATTCGCTAAAGTATAAGATCAAGATTATTTATTAATGATAGTTCCTTGTGTAAATGAAATTGGTATTAGACATACTATTAGTGACACTAGTTCAAAAATCATTTTTTGTAGTAATTATATTTTACCTAAAATCAAAATGGATCCAAGTTCTCTTGAAATTTATTCTCTATCTATTTTTGGGTTAGATAATGTTGGTAAAACATCACTAGGTATGATAATGCTACCTTTGTAGCTTGGATCCATTACTTTACCCACCTTGGTAAATCTAATTCCAAGTACTTCACAATATAAAATTCTTCTACATAGATCATAGTTTCATGTTATGGGTACAGTCCCATCTATCTTGCATACATATATAAAATGTATTCATGAAAATCAAATAGTTATGATAAACAGTAGCCCTTCATCCCTCCATTATCATTGCAAGGCTAAGGATAATCAGTCTTCAAGTTGAACTAATTTTTAAAAACTTCAACTCCATTATTATCAAGTATTGTTGTGTCACTATATGTCCAAGTGATCTTGGTGGTAGTACTAACTTTCATTCTCCTCAATCAAATGCATGTCTTAGTGTTAATTAGATTCCTTTAGAACAAACTAAACTTATCCAACCCAACATTCCAAAGATTTCATTCACATCTGCTATTAAAAATTATCATTCTTTTATATCACATGATAGTGTGAATGTTGTAAACTAGGTACAAAATATTGATACTCCACCTCTTCAAGATTTATAATCATACTACACTCAAGGATTCAATATTTTTTTGAGGCATATATATAAAGGAAATTTTCTTGGACACATGGAACAAGGATTCAAGGTCCCTTTGGAACCAAATCCTCACCCTTCTATGATGGGCTTAGGTTAAAAATCCTCTCCTTATGGGGTTGATACTCACAAGCTCATTAATGTAGAAAATGAATTGCTAGGTTAGGAGCACACAATTACCCTTTTTGAGGGTCAACCTTGTTAGGAGTGATTTGTACCTTTTTATAAGTACAACATATCTACTATGATCTACCTTATTAGAATATTTATAAAACTCTTCTAAGAGCTTATCCTATTAGGGGATTTAAAACTAGAACCTATTAAGGTTAAGTTCAATGAAGGATTTGATTGTTATAACTATTATGATACAAATAAATCTCTAATCTAGTTATGGGACTCCTTGCCTGATAGGTCAAATTATTACTCTACTTATTTTCAACTTCTCTTTTTTCTTCTTATGCTCAAGGTCTTAATCATAATCTTAGTACTACTTGATCTCCTTTCAAAAAAAAATCAATACAAACCCTTTCTTTAATAAGTGTTATGTTAGGCTTATCCTTTTCCTCTTAGTCTTAGCCATTCATTCAAACCTTAAACTTCCTACTCAACCTCCTAAAACATCTCACATATCTTGATCTCTCAATATAATTGTATCTTACTGTGTTGGTCTTGAATTGGATTTTCTATTGATTACCAAGAATTTAGTCAAAACATAATACTTTTTGCAATGCACCACTTCGTCATTGCCTCATATTGATACAATGATCCAACTAATACCAAATCAACATTTTTAATCTTCACTCTCTACTATCACATTGTCCAATATGATTGCCTCAACTAAACATTTTGATAGTCTTCAATCTTCTAACTATCCTTTTATTTTTCTTCCTTTGTGCCACTTAGAGTAATTCAAAATCTCCTTACCACTCAAACAATTAGGTTGTGATCATGATTATGGAATGGGATAATCATGTAGATTTTGTAGATGTGATCTCATCTCATGATTTGACTACTACCTCATCCACTATGAGTTCTTTGTATTCTATAAACCATGAAATTCTATAGTCATTGATCAGGAATCTATGTGTTCAGTGATCATCACATGTGTTAATTCCTTCATCAATCATCCTTTTGTGATGGCCTAGTTGCATAGTTTCTATTAATGGAAACTACACACAATCTCTAGATAATGCCAATCAATCTCTAATGACAACATCAGCTATACTTGGCCCTTTAATAAAATATAGAAGGAATTATATTAGGATTATTATCTCATACATGGATTAATTCCATCTCTCTTTGGTATTAGGTGATCTTGAGACCATAGATGTTGTGTGCTAATTATATTACCTTCATCTATCTCCATGAATAAGTGTGTCCTTTCTACTTATATTGACCACCAAATGCATGTGTAACTTTCAATACAAGGATGACACACATGCAATCAACATCTCTTCAATTTGAGTAAAATCTATAAGCTCTTTTGGTTGAGACCCAAGATCCATATCATTTGAATAAGAAAACCAATGAGTCCCTCTCTCCTATCAAAAGCTATTTTATATAGGACCTTTAGAGGTGTGATATATTTTCATTTCAAGATATGATTCTTGACAAACATGACACATATTCAAAGTCTTTGAACTATCTATCCAATGTCTAAACTACATTACGAATCTTCTATATTCAAAATCAGTCATACCATTTTGTTTTGATATGTTTTCCATAGTACCTCCCACATAAAAAATTAGGTGTACTTGTTTTGTGTGTTTTGGTATTTCTAGAACACATTTTTTGGATGGAGAATTTGCATTTGCAACATCCAATTGAATGTTTACATTAGGTCGATGGTTATTGTTGGAATTCTATTGGGAAAGTTAGATACTGAGAGGGAGAGTGATTTATGATCTATAAAACTTTAACCGTTGAAATAAATATCAAATCTAATATCTTTCCCCTTAAACCCTTATCTCAACAATATCATAAATCACATAAATATTTACTACAATGATTTATGAGATCTAGCAACTAATCACATCAATGAAACATGTAAAAAAATGATTAACACATAACATATAGATTTTGGTTACCCGAAAACCCTCCAAGGTGAAGGTAAAATTAGGGTGGGGATGATACCCACAAATCTTCACTACAATAGCATTAAAGTTTTTATGTAAGGGCTACAATTTTGATCACTTGTGATGATCTACCCTATGAGGGGTCTATCCTGTTAAGAGCTTAAAAGACTTATTCAGTCTACCTTGATTAAAGGATTTAAAACTTACAACTAAGTAAGCACTCTATTAGGAGATTTACGAAGGTTTGTTAGGACCACTCTATTAAGAGTTTTACCCTAAAATACTTTATTATAATTTATCATTACCTTATCCTTCAATTTGCACTTCAAATGTTGATAATGAATCTTCTCTTTCCAATCTCTGATCTAATCTCTAATATGATATATCTATATCCTTCCCTTCACTTATCTTTTTTGTCACTTTGTTTGATTCTCCTTCAAACTTTTGTTGTAGCTTCCAAACTTTGCTTCTCTCGCACATACATAAAATTAGGGCTTAGATGCTTCTTTTATAACCATTTGTAGAAGTTTCTAGATCACAATCAATGATCTATATCCTTCACTTATACCACTTGTACTTTCCATTTTTTTGATTGGTTGATCACCTTGCATAGGAATTGATAACCTTCAAAAAAACATGTAACCATCTCCTTAAATGACTCTATGATCATTAAATCATGTATTAAGTTAGCTAAAAATGGTTTACCTTAGTGTTTGT
The DNA here is from genome assembly GCA_028749045.1 of Cupressus sempervirens. Classification (NCBI taxonomy): domain Eukaryota; kingdom Viridiplantae; phylum Streptophyta; class Pinopsida; order Cupressales; family Cupressaceae; genus Cupressus; species Cupressus sempervirens. Next base: position 991,079,316 of record CM053785.1, on the reverse strand, counting down.
GCAATTCCAAATAAATATACCAAAATTTACTTGTTCAGCACATCAACATTTTTTGATGAATATACCTTTTCTATTAATAAATAATATACTAAGATTACAATTCAAAAAAAAGGGTCGGGAGATACAAGATCACCTTGTGAGAGTTCACATGGCTGAAACCAAAATCATAAACTATTCATAAAAAGAAAACATATAAAGCAACCCTTAGGTGGCTAAAGCAATGCCTGCTAAGGGAGGTGGCTCATTGTGATCATATAATCACCAATCATTTTGGGATTGGGAATCAGATGAGGAATAGTCCATCTATCAGTAGCAACATTAGCAGCCTCTGTGGCCTGGTCAACATCCTTCATATCTGGCCGTAGAGGTGAAATAGCCAGTTCTAGGCAAAAAGGCCATTTCCCATAGACCACTCACTGAGTGCAAAGAGGAGGATTTGGGGACTAGCCAGTGCCACCATAGGGCAAGGAAATCAAGCAATGCCTCCATTCATCATCACCACTACTAGGAGAGTAGTGGTAGGAAGCCTTGGACCATAGAGTATGTGAGTGGTAGCCTAAAGAGTTGCACCTCTAACGGTAGGCTCTAGGTGTCAAGGTATCAATCGAGGCATCTGGAGGTACCCTGGCAATAGTACAATGGGCATTGCCCTAGTAATTAAGTAGCTCTTGCAAGTGGCCCACCTCTAAGGTGACCTTGTTATCTTTTACTTTAATCTGCATCATTACATTATTACAAATGAATGCCTTAGTGTACATAGAAATATTAATATCAAGAAAACTATGAGTTAAAATAACAACATTTCTATCTTTCCACAGAGCAATCAAAATCTCCATCTTGAAGTTATGCCAAATCTAGGTAAATTTTTGAGGGATCTTGGGGGAATCACCCAAAATAACCATGTGCCAAGAAAAGGGTTCAGGCTGAAATGGCTTAAAGAAATCATGAATCAAATGCCAATAATTTTGAGCATGTCTACAAAAACCAAAAAATATGTAGGAAAGACTTTGGTTACCCACAAAATGGACATCTAGGATCCAGAAACCCAATATGCTTGAGCTGAGGTCCAAGGGGAACACCTTGAAAAGCTAGACACCAAGAAAAATGGGCAATCTTGGGTTCTATAGTAGCACTCCAAATAGTGTCAAAGCGCTTTCTTCATTGAGAAAGAGAAGATTGCAAGTGCCATCTCTGATTAAGTGTATCCACCATTGGCAAATGGGGAGAAAGCCATCTATATATCAGACTTGGTTTGTAACTAGTGAAAGGATTGGTAGGATACCATTTCCAACCAGTCCACCAAGGCCTAATAGACTAAATACCCACTTTATGAATTAAGTGCATTGGAATTGCAAAAAGCAATAAGTCAAAATTCTACTGATCTAGACAAGCAAGATGTTACTAGACTTGCATATCTTTCCAAGACCTGAAACTCATGCAAACCCTGGAGAAAAGATTTTTAGGAGTCTTGATGCCTCATTTGAAAAAACATAGAGCACTAGCACCTTGAGTCTTGGCAAGGGGAATAGCTTGGATGGAAAATAGGAAAGACCGCCAAATTTTTTGTTGATTCAAAGAGAGCCCATCACAGAATTCATCACCAGACTAGTGAAGCCAAGGCTTGAAAGCTTCCCAAGTTTTCCATATGCTCTTGATAACAAAAGAGCCATGTTTGAACATGGGCTCTCAGATGATGAGAAGTGTGTGAAACTCAATCCCCTTCCATGCAGGCCTGTTGATGGGAAATCCTAAAGAAATACAAATTTTTTGAACCAAAATCTTCTAGGCTTCATCTCTAGTGATGGCATGAATAATCCATTTGGCACATAGGTAAATACCTTGCTTCTTTGTGGAAAGTAGGCCAAGGCCTCCAGACTCTTTTAGAAGACAACGAAAATCCCAAGCAACTCTGTGAAAGCCATGCTGATCAGAACTAGAGGCCCAGAGAAAATCATAGAGCAATCGCTCTAATTTATGATAGGATGCTTTAGAAGGAGCCCAACAAGAAGAGTAATAGACATGTGTTGCTACAAGAACTTTTGAGAAAATTTGGAATTTTCCTACAAGAGAAAGCAATTTTTTAAGTCAATAATCTAGTTTCTTAGTAATCTTGGCAAGCACTGGATTCCACAGATCCACTGGCGATGCTTGAAAAGAAAAAGGAATGCATAGAAAGTGAAAGATCTCCCCCTAAGTGACCCATATCCATTTAAAGTGGCTAAGCCAAGGTGGCATTGGAAAAAAATACTTGCGATAACAAAGCATTTTATGCCATTGAATAGCAGAGCCAAGGCTTGACAAAAAGTGTCAACGAAATTTAAGGTGTTATTGATTTTTTCTTCATCCTCCAAAAGAGTGAGAAAGGAATCATCAAAAAAATGACGATTGACCAATTGGGGAGAGGATTATAGAAAAGAAATACCACAAACCAAACTTGAAGACATGGAGTTGGCTAGTAAATAGCCAAACCCTTTAGCAGCAAGAACATAATGTAGCAGAGCCAGAGGGCAACCTCGCCTGATGGAACAAAAAAGCCCAAAGGTATCAGATTGAGAGTTATTGATGGTAATGAAAGCATTAGCATCTCCAAAGAGTATTTCCACAAACTACAAAAAATTGGGACCAAAACCAAGAACCAAGAGCATAGCCAAAATAAAAGGCCATTCAATTTAGTCATAGGCTTTAGCAAAATCTATTTTCAAAAATCTATTTTCAAAAAAATAGCTAGTTTCTTAGACTTGTGAGCCCACTCCATTCCTTCCCAGACTACAATAATGTTGTCAAGAATATATCTAGACTTGATAAAGCCAGTTTGTTCAGGCTGCACAATTAAAGGCAAGAGGTTTTTCTAAAATTCATAAGAAAACCCATATCACCCAAGGGATTTATCATTTGCCATGGAGAAAATTGCCTCTTTAAGGTCTCAAAGGGTAAGAAGTTGCTCATAGAAAGCACGTTGCTCAATTGCTAGGCGGTTGAGTAATAAAAATACACTTTCTGAGAGCTTCCTCTTGAGCAACCAAATTTCCTTGCAAAGCAAAAATGTTCTCATAGTGATGAACAAATTCTTGCAGGATGTCAGGGAGACAAGAGAGAACAAAAGTGCCTTGTTTGATTTTTTAAATCCCAAAATTGGTATGTTGGGCTTGAAGAGCTTGGAAGAACTCCTTCAAGGCTTTATTTCCAACCTCCAACCAATGGAGGCAAGCTTTGATTTGGGCTCCTCGAGTGGCATAATTATCTGCAACCTATTTATCATGGAAAAGTTTGGCAAGATGGATTTTTAAATCAACATCAAAAGGATTAAGGGTGAGAACCTCAAAAACTTTTTTGAGCACAAAAGTAGTGGATTCATAAGACTGCCTTCTAAAAACTACCAACTGACATCCATAGATGCACAAAAAGTGAGCGGTTTTGGTAATGACATCATTCTACCACTAAATCCACCCTATTTGGGAATGTAGACATGGCTCTAGATTCTAGACATGTAGGATATGAGCAATAGTGGAAGCATGCATCAGCATAGACGTGCTAAGGAAGAATTGTGACTTTACAACTTTTTGTATAGCTATTTTCCATGAAATGGTAAAATAAATGGGATAGTGGTAAGATAACGTCACATTTGGCAAGGGAATGATAGGTAAATCTTGATCCTCATAAAAGGAGAAAAATGATTGTGCAGTAATCATGGCATAATTAAGACGCTTTAAAATGTAGTCAAAGCTAGCTCAAAAGTTGGACCAAGTGTGCCAAACCCCACTATGTTGGTGGTAGTTAATATTCAGATAAAAAAGGCCCAATTTATTGCACATGTAGTACCAAGCTTCCCTTTCCCTAGTTGTCCAACAAAAAGGAAAAATGCCATCTTTATCAAAGGCCACCTCAAACATATTAAAGTCACCACAAATAACCCATGTAGCTGGAGACAAGTTGTCAACCAGCCAACCCCACAATTGAGGTCTTTCTATAGCATCATTGGGAGCATAAACATTAATGACTCCAAAAGAATGATTTTTAAATAGCCAAATTATTATGTGCATGGGGTCAAAACCGTGTGAAATAAAAGCAGAATGAAGATGAGGTGACAAGAGAGTAACTACACCACCTCTACGAGCTTCATGATAAGAAGAAAACATAATGACATCTGGCCAAATGACACAACATGTAGAAGAAAGAATGGAACCAGAGATCTTAACTTCTTATATAAAGACAAAATCTAAATTTCCTTGTTTATGACAGATATCCCTAACATAGTACTTTCTGAAGAGGTCTGTGAGACTTTGCACATTCCATGATAAAAAATTCATGAAAATTCTTCCATATCTTCCTCATCCTTGAGAGAGGAGTAACTATTATGCAAGAAAGTAGAAACTAGGTTAAAGCTAGAAGGAAAATCTTCTAGGTTGATGGCCCATCATTTCTCCTCTTGTTTCTTAGCATGTCTGAGAGGACTGCAAGAATGCCACACATTCTTAGTCGCTATTGATAAAGAAACAAGGGGGGTAAAAATCACAACGAAGGCATTAGTCCTGGTGGCCACCTTAATCCCCTGTGAAACACCAAGGTTTAAAACCTATGAAACAACAAGGTTTGGTTCTAAAAAAACCACTTGCATCCCTAGACTGTTTGGGGTTTGCACTCCTATTGAAATCGAAGGAACCAAAACAACCTTCACATATGGCTATTTAGGAACCAAGGGAGCCTTGCCCTTGCACCCAACAGTAGTCCATTCTTCTTTTTTCCCTTCTACTGGCTTGGTAGGAACCTCATTAGGTGGGGGTTTAACCCTGGGCACAGCCAAAGGGCAATCCCTACTCTTGTTTTTTGTTGACTGGCACCTATAGAAAGTGTTAGGTAGGTTCAAATAAATAACCTTTTGAGAGAAGATTTGTGGCCCAATCTATATTTCCATAGAATCCTTAAGATCCTTGGAAAGATCAACCTCAACACAAGCACCTTTTTGAGGGCGAGCGTTGAAAAAATTCTTATGTTCCTTTATGATAACTTTGCCAAGATTATTGGCAATGAAATCAATAAAAGGCCAATATGGCAAGAGTAAACTTGGGAAGTTGACCCACATAGGAACCCTAAGCTTTTTGTCATCAGAGACAGTGAAGTCTCTCGGCCATCTTTGAAAAAAAAATAAGGAGGAACACACAAACAAAGGACCATTGCTAAAAATTGTGTCTACTTGCGATGGTTTGGTGAAGCAAAATAAAAAAACCTTTAGTAATGTTTTACACAATGTCAAGGTAGACTCCATGAGGATTCTAGCTCTTGTTAACCCATTCATAGAGCATAGCTTTAAGAGGAGTCCTACCCACAAAATACCCTATTAATGTATGTTGTTCTAACCAATCATAAGTAGCATCAAATTCTTGCAAAGGAAGGATAATACCAGGATTTTTTGAAATATCAAAAGTATTGTATTTTTACCATTAAAACTTTTTAGCTAAAAGTAGATTGCATGCATATAAACATATCAAACAATTATGAGATACACATAAGCATCACCACATAACACTTGAGATTTTGGTAACCCCGAAACCCTCCAGAAATAAGAAGGTAAAACTGGGGTGGGGATGATACCCACAAAATTTACTACAGCAATAAGGTTTTAACCACTTCTGATGATCTGCCCTATTAAAGGCCTACCCTATTAAAGGCTTAATAGTGACTTAGTTAAAGGATTTCAAACACTTTACATGAAGTGTCACCCTATTAAAGGATTTAATCACCTATTTAAAGGATTCTACAAAATAGTTGTTAAGCTAACCTATCACCATAGGGTTTTCATTCTAATACAATTGCTAGAGAATATTAGGTAAAATAAACCTAATAGATCACAATCCTTTGATTGTTGAATACAGGCACTTGATCTTCTTTCTCTGTTCTTGATCCTTTGTAATCTGATAATCTTCACTTTCAAAATAGTTTTCCTTACACACCCTTGTCCACACTCACTCCCTCTTCTAATGAGATTTCATCTTCCTTATAAAGACCTTAGAAGATTTAGGGTTAGGTATGGATCTATGATCCATATTGAATCTTTACTTTCTGCTCATTCCTTGCACTTTTCTTATTGGTTGCATGCCTTCTCCATTTTTCTTACTGGTTGCATGTAGATTGCATAAGAAATACAAAATATTTGATCTTATCATTTAATCCTTCAAGATTCATCACATGTCGACCATGAAAATGATTTACATATGAATTAGTGAAGTTACAAATTCATATGTACATTCTATGTTACTTGGCACTTGTTGATTCCAAATGCTCAACACTAATAACAAAATGGCTTACTCGGCACTTATTTTATTTTTGTATTGCTTGACATCATCTATGACTCAGCACTTGAATATCACTCGGCACTTGTATTATGCTCGGCACCTGAAGACTACTCGGCACATGAAGATCACTCAGCACCTGAAGTCTTTCCTAACTCGGCTCATGTTGTGGCTTGGCACACATGGTGTACTCGGCTTCAATATAGAAAGTGGTTAAGTGTATTGGCACTCAAGTGTCAAAAACCATTATGAGGTTAACAAGATTACCTCGTGAAAAACCTTTGGGACAAATTTGTGAGCATGTTTGTCCAATGGAGGTTCCATGGCTATCTAAAGCAGCAACATGAACACCAGTATCAGCAATTGGGTCACCACTAGCTAGGGCCATCGTAACCCAGCCTAAAAGTTCCCATAGCAAATGCAGTATGACAAGTGGAAACAAAAAAATGAAAGCTCAGACAAAGAGTTGTACACAAGAAAACTAAAAGATTGCATGAAACCCTAGTAGAGCCAAAAATTGCATGAAACCCTAGCATAGCCAAAAAAATTCAAACATTTAACAAATGTCAGCACATCAAAATTTTGACACTCAGTCAAAACTTATATCTATGATGTCCCTCAGCTTCTATCTTCTTGACACAAATTGTATGACTCAGCATCAACTAACTCTAGTTAGCTTAGCTTCTATAGTGTCCTAATAAACTCAGCTTGTATAGGAGTACTCCATGACCATAGACTTGCTTGATTCTGGTTATATACCTCAGCTTCAACTGAAATATGAACAAGTCCAATATACATAGCTCGACCTTATTAAGATGGCTTAGTCATAGTGATGACCAACCAACTCTTCCATAGGAATGACTAATTGTTCAGTACTAATAGACAACAAGACCTAGGGATAAACAATCTCCCCCTTTGATATTATTGGCAAAAATACTTTGTCATGATTAAACATTACATCCAAAACTGAAAATAGTACTCTCCCTTTGACTATGACTTTGTAATCATAATGACTTCAATATATACAACATATATACATGACTTCTAACATTCTCTAAATTTAAAATAAGTATCCATTACAAGAAGAAATACAATGAATCATACCTTTGATCATATCCATTTCCATTTGTATATCATGCTTTATGTTCATTTCCCTCTTGTTTTTGTTACTCATGGCTATTGGAGTGATGGGGTCAAACCATATTTGTCCAAAAAGGATTTCTAAATTTGTATAATTATTGCCAATGCATTATCCCAACTCGATTTGATAGATTCCAAAACTTGAATTTTGATTTCTAGCTGAGCAGCTAGATCAACCAAACTATGAGCAATAGAGAGATGTAAACTTCTTTTAACTATCTCCTTGTCCAATGACAACTCTCTCTACATAACCTCTAAATTTGGTATCAACATTGACTAAATTGAGATAAGTTTTTCTTGCATCTTGTCATCTATAGCTTGCAATTCAACCAATCTTCATTAGGAAAATATCAATCTATTATAATGAATAGAACTTGAACTTGTGTTTGTGTTCATAGATTATCGTATGGATTTTAAATCTAATTGCAACTTCTCAATCTAATCTTGGATATCCTAAGTGAATCCTAGTACATCAAATGTTTTATAAAAAAATTAAATATTTATCCCTCTAGAGTATTTAAAAGATTATAAAGTTCAACTTTCCTTATGGTGATTTCAGTTGCCACTTTCTTCAAAACTTTCTTCTCAAATCTTGCCTCAGACCATTGGACTATCTTATCATTAGCCTCAATATCATCATTATTCACCTTTTTTTACAATATGAACTAATTGGGCCATTAATGGAAATTTTTCATCAACATCTTGTTGTAAATAAAAATGGTAAAGTAAGTTCGAGGGGCCGAGGGGGGGGGTGTGGGGTGGGTGGTGAATCACATAATGTTTTATTAAAAAATTAAATATTTATTACAACTCCCTCTAAAGTATTTACAAGATTATAAAATTCAACTTGCCTTATGGTGATTTCAGTTGACACTTTCTTCAAAACTTTCTTCTCAAATCTTGCCTTGGACCATTGCACTATCTTATCATTAGCCTCAATATCATCATTATTCTAGGGGGGTGAATCAGAACTTAAAACTTCTACCTCTTAAAACATATCACCAACATCCATCTCATAAGTTAACATGTAAACTGAAATAACTTAACATGCATCACATCCATAGCATAAAGTAAATAACACATGACAAAAAAATTCGGTTACCTAGAAACCCTCCAACGAGAATGTAAAACTAGGGTGGGGGTTGATACCCACAAATCTTCATATTGAAGTTGTAAAGTGTGGTCAATTACGGCTACAATGTGTTTGGTCATAATCTATGATCTACCCTGTGAGAGGTATGCCCTATTAAAGGCTTACAAAGACTATTAGGTCTCACCTTATTAGAGGATTTCAACTTACAATAAAGTAAGCACTCATTTAAGAGATTTACAAAATCCTGTTAGGACTACTCGATTAAGATATTTACTCTATATCACCTATTAGAATGATTCAACATCATGATCCTTCAATTAGCACCTTGGTACTTGATGTGAAATCTCCTCCTTTCTATTCAAACCTTGATCTTCTTGATTAGATATGTCTCCTCTATCCTTTCACTTCATTACTCTATTCTTCTCAAACTGATTATGCAATGTATAACTCTATCATAGCCATCAAAGCCACCATGAATGCCTTCTAAACTCTTAGCATTCATCTCCTTGCACACTCTTTTTTTTACTTCTTAGGGTTTAGCCTTCTTAAATAAACATTGGTGGTGATGGATTAGGTAAGAATCAATGACTGTACTTGATCCTTATTTCTTTCTAAATCTTCCCTCAATCTGATTGGTTTCATGTATTGTTTAGGGACTCTCAATATTTCTCCATACTTATCATCTAGAATCATTACATATTATTTATGTCAGCCCAAAAATGGTTTACATAGAATTTTGTTCCATTACAAAAATCTATGTCATAAATTTTTGACTCATGATTCAAAGGCTTTGATGTTTGACCTTCACTATGCTCTTAATGTTGTAACTCGGCTTTGAATAGCTTGGCACTCATCGTTTTCTTGGCACCAAAGTCACTCAACGCATCCTATTTACTTAGTTCCCTCTATTGGCTTGGCACATGAATTAATTCACACACATTGACTGATTGACACCTACTAGTGCTCGACACTAACTGTCATATTGCTCGGCATGTATTGTCTAGAGACTAATGCTTGGCATTCTTTGATCACTTGGCATTCACTCTGCTAGATAATGACTTAAGTGTTTTGTCACTACCTTGTCAAAACCAATTTGAGATTAACAATCTCCCCCTCTGAAATGAGTGGTAAAAAAACTTTTTCATGGCATTTACAACTTTATTGTATGCATAAGTTAGACAATATATCTTCGTGACTCAACTCATATACAAAATTCTCAAAAACTTCATTTTTTGCAAAATCATTGTATATCCTTCATACATCATTACTCCATTACTCCCCTTGAGTAAATCCTTCATTTCTATTTCTATTTCTTCATTCATTACTCCTCTAGAGTAGATATTCTACCTTGATAACTTTCCTTCAAAATATCCTAAAAATTCATCATCCACCCTTTTTGAAACTTATGTCATTTTGGTTGTACACTTATAGTGTGTTTGTCTAGGAATGGTTTATGTAGCTCCATGATAATATTCAATGTTGCATCCTAGTTATGGCATGCTTCATATAATGAATGAATTTGTATTTCAAGATTAGCAGCTAGGTCAACTAAGCCTTGATGAGTAGAAAGTTGTGAATTTTTTTCATCAAAGTTTCAGCATATTCTAGTTCCTTGTGTAACACTTCCATGTGAGGTGTTAACATGGATTGTATATTGATCAAAGTAGATCTAATATTAGCATCTTTTTCTTACAACTTGGAAAGCCTACTCTGAGTTGTCAGTAACCTTTGAAAGTGTATCTGACTATTACCAAGAGATGTTTTAAAGTACTACCTGTGAGTTGTAGATCTCCTTGTAATTGGTCAATAGCCTATTGATTTTCCTTAGTGAATAGAGCAACATTACATAGCTTTGTGTAGAAAGTGAAAATGTTCTCTAATACCTTCTTCACACTTTCTATTTTGGTTTCAAGATCAACCTATCTTAGTGCAATAGTACTAGATATCTTCTCTAAAAACTTTGTATGAAACCTTCTTTCTAACCATTCTAATTATTTGACATTAGAATCCAAGTCTTCATCCTTTATCTTGTCCCTAATAGTGAAAAGTTTCTCTATTATAGGTTTTTCTTCATTCATTTCTAGGAGACTAAAAGCATCAAAAAATATGTCTTTGATTTCATGCAAAATTTTCTTTTTCTTATGATCACTCTGTAAGATTTCTTGCCTCTTTTTCCTTTGTAGAGCATCTTGAAGAATTCTCATCTCTTCAATAGTGATTTTATTCAGATCAAAATTTGGTAACTCAATCACTTCATCTATATTTACATCCTCAAATGATGTAACTTAAGCATTCTTGGGTGTGCTAGAACTTGGCCTTGATATTTGCAATGGTGTGACATGTGTACTCAGCCTCTGAAGAGTGTGACAACTAAGAGGAGATGTAGAAACTGGAAATGTAACCAAATTTTGTATTTCTATTTGCTCCTCAAGCTCAATAGTCAGCTTTAACTCTCTAGTCTTGTTTCCTTCCTTCTAGACTTCACCCTATGATGGTGGAAAAGGTACATGACTTACTTCTTGGCCCTTATGCACTTTTGTTCCATCCTTCTCAATATTCACTACAACTGATAAACTTGAACTATTTAGGCTTGGCATTGATGAATTTGTAGGTTGTGCTTCTACCTCTTTCATCTAAATGAAAATTTTTAGCATTGTAGATGGTGTCTTAGTTGTAACATACTTCTTTCCAAAGTTTATACTTTGATTTCTTAGAAGATCTTGTGATTCCTTTTCCTTTATCTTTGTAGTTGGTGGGGGCACATTTGATGTATCCTTTTTTTCTCCCCTACAAATGCAACTTCTACCTACTGAATCTCATCCACTCTCACCAATATAAGATTACTACATAAAAGTGCTACATTAGAGTCTTGTAGAATTTTCTTCAAATAATCTTTAGTCAAAGGATTGAAATTCTATGATGTTTTATTAGGAACATCCTTGATGCTCACTGAGTCATGTTGACTCTCTTGGTCATCATGTGGGGGACTAGTACTTGGCATCTATATATTCTACATATCTTGCTACTCTTCTTTAGTTTTTTCCTACTCTATTTTTCCTTCAATACCCTCCACATTACCTTCCTTGGTTGGGTTCACCCCTTTATCTTTCTCTTCCTCATCCTTCTCAATTTCTTGCTCTTCTTGTTCTCATTTCTTAGTTATAGCTTGAGTGGATAACCAATAAATAGATTTCCAAATTGATGTACTTTTGGATAGTACATCTTCTATGTCCTTCTTTAGAATATGGAAAGCTCTATATTTGGGAGAAAATTTCCATCTATGGTTCTCCATAGTTTTGAAAATCATCTTTTTATCCAATTTGGGCATCACTTATGCTAGAGTAGTTTCCCTTATTTTTCTCTTAGTGGTCAAACTGAATTGCCACTTTTTCTCAACTCTGTCATAAATAATTTCAAGTAGAGAGTTGGAAATCTCTAGTGGAGTAATCTTGAAAGTAGCCTTCATATTATATATGGCCTCTCAACCTTATTTTTATCAACACTCCCTAACTTATTAAAATCAACATGTGTAAAACTAGACAAATTTGCATTAGTTGTAATGTTTTCACACAAGGTGTTAGTGTCAGAAGAGGGATTGTGACTTACCACCTTTAATTGAGTCAAGTCATCTGACTATATCTTTTCCTCATCTAAATCTTTCTGAGGTGTTTACTTCTTCCTTAATCTCTTGAATGTCTCTGTAGTAGGCTGCCTTGTTTCTACTAAAGTGTTGGCCCTCTTCCTTTTGCCTTTGTCACTTCTTTAGCATGTATAGTGGCTGCCCTTGTGCTTGACCTAGTTATAGGTATTGCTAGATTTTTTGTGACTTCACAATCTTCTCAAGTTTCTCCACTATTCAAGTCTCTTCTTTCCTTTTCTTCTCATTTTCCTTAGGTACTTCCTTGGCTTCTTCTTTCTCGACACCTTCAACATTTTCACCTAGGCCTTGGGTAAGTTTCAGTGGTGCTTGGGCATGTCCTTCTTCTTCATCATCTTCTTCTTCTTCCTCACCTTCACCTTCATCAAATCTCTCCTTAAGCTTTTTCAAAAGTTTGTTCTTCTTTCTCAAAATAGTAGCTATTTTCAAGTCAATGGTTATCCTGGATTTGGCTTCATCATGCAACATATTCATCAATTTCTTCTGCTAATAAGGTTCTGATTGTTGTAGAGGCTTCATCCACATTGATCTCATATGGAAAGGATTTTAACCATCTAACCCTAGCTATTGTTGCATGCACATATGTATGGTTTTCATCAACTAGGAAAAACACATCATTATAATTTTATTCCACTAATGATATAGGAATCCCCAATCTTTGTTTCATTGATTTCTTAAATTCCTCAAAATAGCTAGTCATGACTGGCTCAAAAATATCTTCAAGTTGCTCAATGAATTCTATAATTTGCTATGTAATTGACCTGTTGGTCTTCCAAGAAACTTTACCAAAGGTGGGGAATGTATTTTGCACATAGAAAATATGCAAATAATCAAAGAACCAAACTTACAGGATGCACTTTTGGCTTTCATAATGGCTTCCAAGTTTTCTAATAATTGTTGTAGTTGTAACTCAGTAAGGTCATAGGAATGATCTCTCTTCAAAATTTTGTAACGTAAATCCACTGCCATACATGAAACACTATTCAATCAGCTTGACTGAAAGAACTTACGGGCAATGACTCTAACTAAAAAGGAAACAATGGGATTTGAAATAGTATCTATTGGCATTCCTCTCTTATTACATAAAACACGTATATTATTTTCAATAGACTCCTTTGCATCACTCTGCATGCTCTTTAGTCAGTCAAGGGTAGGATACTCAGTTACTCTATGCACAATCCTCTTAGAAATCTTGATTGGTCCACCCTATAAAAAAATTTAGTTGTCATGTATATGGCTTAGAACAATCTCAATCCATTTAGTTTTAAACATTTAAGGAAATTCTAGGGCACGTGTTCACCCTTTTTACTTGACAATCTTATTCTCTTCCCTCAAAACACCATTATCAAATAGCTTTTGATAGGTATCTCTAATCTCCATATCTCCTACTAATGTGACAACCAATCTTTCTCACAAACCATATGCTCTCTAGGGAATTCTTAGGTCTTCCACCAAATCAAATAGGGTTTCTTTCACACCCTATGCCTCTGAGGATTCTATTAAAGAGATCCCACTTCTTCAACTGGTGCACATCAACAAGTTAGTACAAGATTGCTCAAACTTCCACAAACACACAAATAACTCCAATGCTCCTCGAACCTTTCCATATGGTCAAATGAATACCTAAGCATGACTTAGGTTATTCATCAACATACTACACCCAAAACAAGTACAAAACCCTATTCTAATTGCAATCCATAGGTCAATTTGTACTCAGTTGCATGGAAAAAGGCTACAAGAATTAGCCCTCCAAATGCACTAAAATTGATATATTTTTAAAAAACCCTTAAAATGGGAAAAAAATCACCTTTCTCGATACCCTTTTTGGAGTACTTGAATATTTTGTAACTTTTTAAAGCCCCTAACTTGTCTATACAACCCAAGCACAATTTTAGGCTTAATTTGAGGGTTTCAAGGATTTGTGTGTTGTTCGGGTTTTAAACCTCCTAAAATTCCTTACCAAGACTCCTCCTCTATATTGGAGCTATCCCTCACCATCTATTTACATACCAAATTCTTGGATTGAAGAATTAGACCTTTCAATCCACTCCAAATGCTCTTTTATAGATTTGTGATCCCTAACCAAACATGGTTTTGCTTGCCTAGGGCATCACACTAAAGATTATTGCTATGCTTCCCATGGGCTTTCCTTTTATGTACATAATTTAAAATGATTCTAGTTCCAAATCCCAAGAGTTCATACACTTCATACAGTGGGAGATGGCCCTAGCACTCCATTTTATGCTAGCTGCCTAGTTCAGAACAACAAACTATTGGAACACAAAATAATTAATCTAAGTAATAAAAACTCTATGAAACAACAAATAAACTTTTAAAAAAAATGAAGGTCAACCTCCACTAACACTTCCAACTCATAAAACCCTAATTCTGATCTATATAAAGCATGAAGAAATACTCAAAACAAGAGACTAATGTAATAAAGAAAATGTTGATTACAATTCATACACTATCATTTCTCCTTCTTCCAACCTCTTGAAAAGGTTGAGTTCAGCCTTATATAGGCTTGGAATTTCCATTTTCAAATAATTTAAGTGGTTAAAGGGCTCACCTAAAGAAGTTTCTCTTTTTCCATAAAAGTTGCAAAAGTTGTCAATGACAACTTTGTAAGAAATGAGTAATTTTTACAATTTTGCAAATTATGTACCCAAACTTTCTCTACTTGCTACAAAAATTTCCAAAATTCCTAATATGGATCCAAAAAAATTAATAAGTACCTTAAAACACTTTCTTTCCCTATTTGGCCCTCAAAACCCAAAAATGCGCTATTGAGCCAAATGAGCACTTTTTGAGAAATTAGGAGCAATATTGCATTGTCAGACTCCTCAAACCTATTTAACCTCACCTTAGGAATAAGTTTATCTATTATTACTCTATTGATGTTTCTAGCATCACTACAAGCCAAAAACACCAAATAAGCCCTAGGTCTACCCTTTAGCCTACCTAGGTGCTCCTGGACCACACTCCCCCAATCAAAAAAAAAATTAAGTCTCACTTGATGGCAACATGTCTAAGGGTGTTCCAAAATTCTTTAAATCTATTTCAACAACTCAAGTATCCTTTGAAATTGGTTTTCCCTTCCATTGAATGAGATAATTCCATATACACCTTGTTCCTTGTAGACTTCTTCACCCTTGAGTCTAACACTTTCTCTACTTCCAACTTGCTAATATTAGGTGTTGCAATAGGTTCAAGGTCAACATGAACATCTGGACTAATCTAAGGTAAGGTACCTTTTTATGCCACCAAGTCTTGCACATTGAAAACATACCTTATAGGCATTTTCTCCATACTTTACCAAAATTTTGCAAGGCCCTACCCTCTTCATCTGTAGCTTAGTAGGAACACCTTTTTGAAGCCTTGCTTTATTGAAATGGACCATTACATAGTCACCAACAAAAAACTGAACATGTTCCCTCTTTTCATCCACTTTGGCCTTGATTTTTTGAGTCTTATCTTGGATGGTCTTCTTGACTTTCTCTTTAATCTCTGTCATTGTTTGAACAAAGTCTTCATCTTGTTCACTTCTCTGATCCATATCACCAAGATATCTCAGTTCAGATACACCCCTTAGATGCATTCCATAAACTATATCTAAAGGACTCTTTCTACTGGTCCTATTCTTGCTATCATTATAGGCATACTTTGCTTGTGAAATGATAACATCCCAATTTTGAACATATTCATTAGTCAGGCACCTTAGAAGGTTCCCTAAGGTCCTATTAACCACTTTATTTTGACCATCACTTTGGGGATGATAAGCTTAACCAAATGACATGTTTGTACCAAGATTTTTCCATTAGGTTTTCCAAAAATGGCTTATAAATTTGACATCCCTATCTGACACAATGCTTATAGGAGTCAATGAATCTATACAACCTCTTTGAAAAATATGTGGGAAATTTCATTAGCATCATTAGTTGTCCTACATGAAACGAAATGCCCCATTTTGTTGAATCTATCAACAACAACATAAATCCTCTCATACCCTTTCTAGGTTTTTGGTAAAACTACAACAAAGTCCATAATTACACAATCCCATGGCCTATTTGGAATTGGTAAAGGCTGATATAAACCTACATTTATGATTCCTCCTTTGGCTTTCATGCACACCATGCATTGCTCCACATACTTGGTTACATCCCTTGCTAGTTTTGGACAATAATAGAAACTTTGCACTAGTTCTAAGGTCTTGTTGATACCAAAATGACCACTTAGGCTTTCATTATGCTTCTCTTGTATTAGGTTCTCTCTCATGGAACCCCTTAGTACACACAACTAGTTACCCTTGAATAACAAGCCATTTTGCAAGGTAAATTTTGAAATTTTGATATGAAAATAATTCTCAAAATCCATGTATACCTTGTAGGCTTCAAAAAATTCCTCATCTTCTTTGTAGATATTCTAAAAACTCTCTATTGCAATGCTTTGGAGCTGAATCACTTGGACTATCATAATCCTCCTACTTAGTGCATATGCCACTTTGTTCAACTATCCCTTCTTATGCTTGATTGTGAAGGTAAAGTCCTAAAAATACTCCATCCACTTCAAGTGTTTGTTGCTCATCTTCTCTTGAGTTTTGATATAGCTAAGAGTTTGATTATCTGTGAACACAAAAAATTCTTTGGACAACAAATAATGTCTCCACTTCCTAAGAAACTAAACAAAAGAGCTCTAGGTACTCATAGGATGAATACTTATTTTTGGCCTCATTAATATTCTCACTATAAAAATCCACTAGTCTACCTTCTTGACTAAAAACACAACCTACTGCTAAGCCACTTGCATCACATTCTAAGGTGAACAATTTCTCAAAACTAGGCAATTGTGGGATATGTTGAGTAGCTACTTGTTTCTTCAACATTTTAAATAACTTTTCAGCTTCTAAGGTCCACTTAAATATAGACTTGACTCCACCCTATATGGTATCTAACATAGGTGTACAAATACCACTAAAATTCCTATAGAATTGAGACAAATCATGGAAATGGCGTACCTCAATAGATGTGGTAGGTGTTGGCCAATCTAGTATAGTATCAAACTTCTCCTTGTCCATCTTTAATGTGCCTTGAGACACCAAAAAGCCTAGGTACACAAGTTTTTCCTTGAAGAAGTCACACTTCTCAAGATTTATGGCTAGCTTCTCCTCATGAAGCCTCTCCAAAACTGCCTCAACATGCTTGATATGCTCTTATCTAGTCTTGTTGAAAGTAAGTCTATCATCTAGATATACAACTATAAATCTACCTCTAAAATTCTCAAGCACTTCATTCATGAGCCTCATGAATGTGCTAGGAGCATTGGAAAGATCAAATGGAATTACAAGCCATTCATAAAGACCATCATAGTCTTAAATGTTGTTTTCCATTCATCTCCTTCCTTTGTTCTGATTTGGTGATACCCACTTTTCAAGTCCAGCTTAGTGAAGTATTTGGCCCCTCCAAGACAATCCATAAGGTCTTCAATCTTAGGTATGGGAAACCTATACCTGATTTTAATCTTATTGATGGCTCTTGAATCTATACATAATCTCCATTTCCCTCCTTTTTAAGATGCCAACACAACAAGAACTACACATGGGCTTATGCTCTTTTGTATCAAGCCTTGATTCATCAATTCTTGGACTTGTCTTGCCACTTCTAAGTTCTAATCTAGAGTCAACTTGTATGCTACTTTATTAGGCAAGGAAGCACCTAGAACAAAATCAATTTAATGATTCATAACTCTCTTAGGAGGTAGAGTACCTAGAATACCATCACTTACTATGTCCTTGTAATTTTTAAGAAAACTTGGGACTTTAATTGGTAATGGTTCCTTGGCTACATTCTCCTTTTCTTTAGACTTCAACACTACTACAAAACTTTGACATTCCTCATCCTTGATGTCTTTAATAAACTCTTTCCCACTACAAAATAACACACTAGGAACTTTTTCTTGTGTTTCCTCCTCTTCCAATAAGGACTAAATTTTGAAGGTCTTTCCTCCCTTCTTAAAAGTTATGGTATTTTCCCCACCATCATACACAACTTCCCTATCAAATTTCCAAGTCCTACCTAGCAAAATATGACAAGTATCCATAGGCAAAACATCACACAATAGTTTGTCCTTATATCCTTCTATGGAGAATTCCACCCAAGCTTGCTCATTCACCAAGATGATTTGTCCTTTGTTGAGCTAGGTAACATTGTAAGGGTTCTCATGAGGTATCTTCTACAATTTCAACTTAGCAAAAACCTCCTCTAATATTACATTAATAGTAGAATTGGAATCAACCACTACTTTGCATACTTTTCCTAAGATTTTGAATTTTATCCTAAACAATGCCCTTCTATGTTTAGGTTCATCATGAGCTGGGTGTTTTATCAATGCTGTCCTAAACATGAGCTTCTCACATTTTTCAAACTCAATGTTATTTACATCACATTCTTTGATGCAATCCTCTTACACAGTTGTCATTCTCTTGTCTTGATTTGAGGAAGAAGGCTTCTCTAGACATCTATAGGCTAGATGACCCAATTGACCACAATTGTAACATTTCATACTTGCAAAGTATGAATTGGATCTACCTAATCCTCTCTCTCTACTTGATCCTCCTTGGCTACCTCTTCCTATATTGTAACCCCCTCTTGAGGAGTTATCACTAGGTTTCCCTATGAACTTTCTTTCTCCTTGATTATTTTACTCACTACCTCTACCTTGGTAGCCTCCTCTTTGCCCTCTTTGATTTCCACCCTTGCCTCTATCCTTGAAGTTAGAATCACCTTTCATTTTTTTCATTTCCTCTACCTTTAGAGCTAGTTGATGGCATCTCTGAACTATGGTAGGTGCCCACAAACTAAGCTCCTCTTAGATATTCCACTTCAAGCCACCTAGATATCTTGCCACTTTGATTGGCTTATCTTCTTGTTGATTTGATCTTAGACATAACCTTTGAAATTCCTCAATATAAGAGATCACATTTAGGTCTTTTTTCTTCAATCCTTGTCTTCTGTTGTGGAGCTGAATTTCAAAGTCTTTAGGCAAGAACTTCTCCTTCACTTTAGTAACCATAGCCTTCCAATTAGCTATAGGAGCCTTACCCATGTTGATTCTTTCATCTTGTACATGTTTCCACCATGTTAGAGTTGATCCTCAAAGCCTTGAATTAACAAATGTAACCTTTTGTGCCTTTGATACCCCCTCACACTCAAAATTGTTCTCGATGCCATCTATCTAGTCCATGATTACATCTATATCCATCTTTCCACTAAAAAAGTGGTACACCTTCCAAAGCTTTTCCTCCTAGGGCTTTGATAACCTTCAATAAGGTCTCTTCATTCCTGACAAGGTTAGGTTCATGTCTAGACTACATCCTCCTCTACTACCTCTTTACCCTTCTCAAATTCTTCTTCTTCTTTCCTCCTGGCGGCTTCAATAAATGCATCAAGTTGCACCTTTACCTCTGGTAGGGATTCTTCAAGAACTCTATTCTTCTCCCTTTGTTCATTAACTTCCTTGGCTAGTTCTACATTTTTCACCATGTTGGTTTCACCTACTAATTGTCTAGTAGTTTTCGACATCCACCAACTTTGCCCAAGTTTTTAACTTGCTCTGATACCACTCTAATGTGACAACCAATCTTGCTCACAAAACCTAAGATCTCTAGGGTCTTCTTAGGTCTTCCACCTAATAAAAAAGGGCTTCTTTCACACCCTATGCCTCTAACAATTCTATGAAAGAGATCCCATTTCTTTAAATGGTGCACATCAACAAGTTAGTACAAGATTGATCAAACTTCCACAAACACACAAATAACCCCAATTCTCCTTGGACCTTTCCATATGGTCAAATGAATACCTAAGCATGCCTTACATTACTCATCAAAATACTACATCCAAAACAAGTGCAAAACCCTATTCGAATTGCAATCCACAGGTCAATTTATACTCAATTGCTTGGAAAAAGGCTACAAGAATTAGCCCTCCAAACACATTAAAACTAAGATATTTTGAAAAATCTCTTTAAAACAGCCAATAAAAATCACCTTTTTGGATACCCTTTTCATATGACTTGAATATTTTGTAACTCTTAAGCCCCCAACTTGTCTGTACAGCACAAGCACAATTTTAGGCTTAATTTGAGGGTTTCAAGGATTTTGGTGTTATTCAGGTTTTAAACTTCCTAAAAGTCATTACCAAGACTCCTACTCTAGATTGGAGTTATCCCTCACCATATAGTTACTCACCACATTCTTGGATTGAAGAATCAGACCTTTCAATCCACTCTAAATGCTCTTTTTCGAATATGTGATCCCTAACCAAACATGGTTTGCTTACCTAGGGCATCACACTAAAAATGCTTGTTGTGCTTACCATGAGATCTCCTTTTCTATACATAATATAAAAGGAGTATATCTCCAAATCCCAAAAGGTCTTACACTTCATATAATGGGAGATGGCCCTAACACTTCATTTTATGCTAGCTGCCCAGTTCAGAATAACAAACTGTTGGAACAAAAAACAATTAATCTAAGCACTATAAACCCTATGAAAAAAAAAAAAAAAAAATTAAAAAAAATTAATGATAACCTCCACTAACACTTCCATCTCAGAAAAACCTAAGTCTGATCTATACAAAGCATGAAAAAACACCCAAAACAAGAAATTGATGTAATAAAGAAAATGTTGATTACAATCTGTACACTGTCACTTCTCCTTCTTCCAACCTCTTGAAAAGGTTGAGTTAATCCTTATGTAGTTTTGGAATGTATGTTTTAAACTAATTTAAGTGGTTTAAGGGCTCCCATGAAGAAGTTTCTCTTTTTGCATAAAAGTTGCAAAAGTTGCCAATGACAACTTTGCAAAAAATGAGCAATTTTTGCAATTTTACAAAATATCTACTGAAAATTTCTCTACTTGCTACCAAAATTTCTAAAAGGCCTAAGATGGATCCAAAACACATAATAAGGACCCTAAAATAATTTATTTCCCTATTTGCCGCTCAAAACCCAAAAATGCTCTATTGAGCCAAATGAGTACTTTTTGAGCAATTAAGAGCAATATTGCATTGCGAGACTCTTCAAACCTATTTAACATCACCTTAGGACCAAGTTGATCCTATTATAATTTTCATGATGTGGCTAAAATCACTACAAGAAAAAAAAAACACCAAATAAGCCCTAGGTCTACCCTTTATCCTACCTAGTTGCTCCTACACCACCTACCTCTCCAATCTTTCCAGTGTAGCAACATCTCACATCCTAGATCATGAGAATCTTTGGTGGTATCATAGATTGCACACTAGATAGATATCCCTTGTATGAAATCTCAAGAATTTCTTAGAATGGGGTTTTCCTAACATCATTTCTTATCAACTAAGTGTTGAAAACCTATGTCCTCTCTTTTCTAACATTTGATGAAGAACTAGCTGCAATTTTTGACTCCTACGGTCTGTGAGAACCAAAAAATGTAACTTAGCACTAGTTAAATACCTCTTGAATCTAATGATTTATGTTGCATAGTAGTTTAATCTAGTTTTCAAACCCTTGAATCTATTTTCATCAATCGCCTTCATTCTCTTCAAACTCTGATGGATGCAAAAGAGTCAAAATTTGACTATATAACCCTTCAAATTCAGCAATAAATGCTCAGTGCTTATACAGTTATAAGCTTGACCAATATAGGAGTTTCATAACACTCAACTTGCATAGAATTCCTAGTATGCTCAACATACATAGCAAGCTCAACTTATACTATAATTCCTTTTTATGCTTAGAAACAACAGTGGTGTCTTCCATGCTCGGTACCAACATAGAAAACAATATATCTATAGAATAAATCTTGCTCTTAACTTCTTCATTGCATCTTGATTCATGCATATTTATTCTTTGCAAATCTTATATATTTGGAACTAATGCATAATATAACTTTTCAAATGTCAATTACACACATAACTTATATTTCCTAGTTGGGGGTGATGTGATCACCTGATCCATTGGATGAAGTGACTTCATTTGAACTTGGTGTACTATTATCTTCCTTCTTTCTCCATGTTTTGTTCATCTAAACCTTTACTTTCTCAACATTGACCTTTTCTTTCCCTTTTCTACATTCATTGCTTGGTGTTGGTGACCTAGCTAAATAGTTTCTACTATGACTGATCTTGAGACAACTAAAGCATGTAATATCACTCAACCCTCTATTGTAGTTGCCTCTAAAATGTGTCCTTATGCAATTTTCAAGAACATGTCCATATTCTTGAAAATAGTGAAAATTGTACCTCTTGTTGTAATCCCAATCATAGGAGTTTCTATTTTGGTGTACCTTTGTCTATTTGTTTGATGTCCACTTGGTCTTAGATTTGCATTCATATGGTTTATGTCCATACTTCTAAAAATTGTAGTAGTATCCATCAAATCTTTGAGTTCTCATGGTCTAGGTCCTGCATTCATTTTCTCGATGTCCTTGTTTGTTGCAGTTGTAGTAGTATCCTTTGTATTTCTACTTTTGATTATAATTGATAGTTTTTCTCCTACAAACATTTACTATATGACCCAATTTTCCACAATTATGACAAGTGGGTTTGTAGTTCTTACCTTTGTTATCCCTTTGCTCACCACTTTTAGATGATTCTCCTTCTTTACTATTTGTGTATCCCAATCCAGTAGTATCATTATTAGGTCTTGGTGGTTCCATCAATTTTCTCAAAGTATTTTATGGCTTCACTTGGTTTGCTAAATCTTTTAATGATTTCCTTTTTTGTTCTTAGTTCATTTTGTAGCATACCATTCTGTGACTTTAGGGTTGTGATCTCAAAGTCCTTTCCATTCAATTCATGGTTTGCAAGCATCAATTTTTTCCTTGTATCCAATTGCATGTTGGGAAGCTTTTGCACATCTAATGTCTTCTCTTCAAGTATGTTAGCTAGTATTCTTTTGTCTTCTTCAATAATGACTTTTTCTTCCTCAACTTTCTTTTTCATTTCAGTTATCTCACATAGAAATATTGATTGTACTTCTTGTTCTCTTTTGATATTTTTGACTTCTTTAGTTAGGGCATTGTTCTTTTCCATTAGATCTACAACTACTACATCAAATTCATTTGAGTTTCTATCCTTAAATAGTCAAGTAGTGTCTTCTTCTTGGTATTGAGTGTCATTTTGCTAAATATCCAATTCCTTTATTTTCTTCAATGAATACTACAATTTATCTCTTGTTGGAATATTCAAATAGGAATAATGGTTCTAAGAAGGGGGGGGGGGGGGGGGTGAATCAGAAGTACTGTACCTTGAACATTAAAACTTTTAACTAAAAGTAGATTGCATGCATATAAACACATCAAACAATTATGAAAAACACATATGCATCACCACATAACACTTGAGATTTTGGTAACCTAGAAACCCTCCATAAATAAGAAGGTAAAACTGGGGTGGGGATGATACCCACAAAATCATTGTAGTAATAATGTTTAACCACTTCTGATGGTCTGCCCTATTAAAGGCTTTACACTGTATCAATAGTGACCTGATTAAAAGATTTCAAACACTTTACATGAAGTGTTACCTTGTTAAAGGATTTAATCACCTATTTATAGGATCTAAAAATAGCTATTAAGCTAACCTATCACCATAGGGTTTCCTTTCTAATACAATTGCTAGAGAGTATTAGGTATAATAAACCTGATAGCTTACAATCCTTCGATTGCTGAATACAGGCACTTGATCTGCTTTCTCTGATCTTGATCCTCTGTGATCTGATAATCTTCACTCTGAAAATAGTTTTCCTTACACACCCTTATCCATCCACATATACAATGAGATTTAGTCTTCCTTATAAAGACATTCGAAGACTTAGGGTTAGGTATGGATCTAAAATCCATATTGAATCTCTATTTCCCACTCATTCCTTTCACATTTACTATGGGTTGCATGCCTTCTCCATTTTTCTTATTGGCTGCATGCAGATTGCATAGGAAATACAAAAGATTTGATTTTATTATTTAATCCTTCGAGATTCATCATATGTTGGCCATGAAAATGGTTTACATCTGCATTTGTAAAGTTACAAACTCATATGGGCATTCTGTGTTGCTCGACACTTACTGATTCTTGATGCTCGACACTTATATCAAACTGGCTTACTCGTCTCTTGTTGTATTTCTATATTGCTTGGCATTGTCTATGACTCAGCACTCAAATACCACTCGACACTTGTTTCATGCTTAGTACCGAAAGTCATTCGGCACTTGATCTTCTCTCAGCACCTGATCTTCACTTGGCACTTGAAGGATGCTCGGCACCTAAAGATCACTCAGCACCTGAAGGTTTTCCTGACTCGGCTCATGTTGTGGCTTGGCATACATGGTGTACTCGACTCCAATGTAGAAAGTGGTTAAGTGTGTTGGCACTCAAGTGTCAAAAACCATTTTGAGGCTAACATCTCTTGCCTCCTTCAGTTGATGTAGGGCAAGCTGTATTTTAATCTTTGAGTTCTCAATAGTCTTTCCCAACTTATAGATTTCCATCTTCAAGATCTTACCTCCAAAGCTATAAAATGTTCCTTTCTAGAGAACAAATCTTTGATACCAATTGTTGGAAATAACAATGGGAAAGTAGGTTCTAAGATGGGGGGGGGGGGGGGGGGGGGGGGTTGAATGAGTACTTAAAACTTATGCCTCTTAAAACATATCACCAACATCCATCTCATAACTTAACATGTAAATTGAAATAACTTAACATACATCACATCCATAGCATAAAGTAAATAACACATGACACAAGAAATTTGGTTACCTAGAAACCCTCTAGTGAGAAGGTAAAATTGGGGTGGCGATGGCACCCACAAATCTTCACTACTATAGTTGTAAAGTGTGGCCAATTATGTCTATAATGTGTTTGATCATAATCTATGATCTACCCTATGATAGGTCTTTCTTGTTATAGCTTACAAAGACTATTAGATCTCATCTTGTTAGAGGATTTCAACTTACAATAAAGTAAGTACTCAGTTAAAATTTACAACAGCTAGTTAGGACTACTTGGTTAAGATATTTTCTCTATATCACCTGTTAGAATGATTCAACACTGTGATCCTTCAGTTAGCACCTTGCTACTTGATGTCAGATCTCCTCCTTGCTATTTAAACCTTAAAACTCCTAATAAAATATGTCTCCTCTGTCCTTTCACTTCTTTACTATGTTCTTCTCAAACTGATTCTGCAATGTATAACTCTATCATAACCATCTAAGCCACCTTGAATGCCTTCTAAACTCTTAGCATTAATCTCCTCACACACTCTTTTTATTTACTTCTTAGGGTTTAGCCTTCTTAAATAAACATTGGTGGTGATGGATTAGGTATGAATCAATGGATGTATTTGATCCTTATTGCCACCTAAATCTTCCCTCAATCTAATTGGTTGTATGTATTGTTTAAGGATTCACAATATGTCTCCATTCTTATCTTCTATGTTTGTAAAATGTTATTTATGTCAGCCCAAAAATGATTTACATAGAAGTTTGTTCCATTGCAAATATCTATGTCATAAAATGTTCACTCTGCATCCAAAGGCTCTAATGCTCAGCCTTCACTATGCTCTTAATGATGTAACTTGGCTTCTGAATAGCTTGGCACCCACTATTTACTTGACACCAAAATCACTCAACACATACTATTTACTCAGATCCCTCTGCTAGCTTGACACCTGAATGACTTGGTACACATTGACTAATCAACACCTATTAGTGCTTAACACTAACTATCATATTTCTTGACATGTATTTTCTTGAGACTGATGCTTGGCATGCTTTGATCACTCGACATGCACTTTATTTTTGCTAGATAACGACTCTCTTTTTTTTTCACTAGCTTGTCAAAACCAATATGATACTAACACTTTGATATCATAAGCATCAACAAAGCTATCTTTAATCTCTTATAGTACATGTTTCTGTTGATTCTCCCTTCTCAATTCTTCTTTCCCGGTCTTCCTTTCCAATAGGTCTTGCAATATTTGTATTTTCTCATGAGTTAAGTTATCAGTGTCATACTTCAAGATCACTATAACTTCATTAAATATTACTAGCTTCCTAGGTGATCTCACCTTCTTCTTCAATATCTTCTTCTTCTTGGACTCTAAGGTGTTGCTACTTGGTAATGCTAATTGTAGAGAGTGTGATGAGACATCCACACTTAGTCCTTTCTCTTCCTTTGTTTTCTTCAACTCCTAACCATGTTCCTTGGTCCTTAAATCTCTTGGTGACACTATCCCCTTTGTTCCCTTGGCAAGAGGTCTCGAGACTTGTGGTCTTATTTCACTAGTAGTAGAATTATCTACTTGAGTGTTCATCTCATCAATATAACCCTCTGTGGTTTGATATATATCTTTCCAAGCTCTCCATCTTATTTCTCTTCAATAGCCAGCATCCTTCATTCCTTGACATTTATAACAAGTATCTTGTGTTGTAATTGCATATTGTAATCAATAGTAATTCTAGGTGTTTCTGTTATAGTCATAGTTACCTATTGATCTAAATTTATCTTTCCAATATGTGGATATTCTTTAATTTGCACAATAATTGGATTGGTGGTGTCCATCAGAGTGTCTATGATAGATTTAGAAGCTTGTTCCTCTCTTTTTTGACTTGGTAGACCCTAAATTTTATTGCTCTTTGACAACTATAGTCACAGTGGGAAAGGTAGTAGTAGGGGTTTTATTCTCAATGATGATTGTTTCTATCTATTTTTTATTTATTGATCCATTTTCTCTACTATCTTTACTAATTGTTCAACATCATTTTAATGTCTTATGTGTTGTCCAATTCAACTTTTTCATCTTCCTTTTCTTCCTCTTCCATTGATGTTGGCATCAACCCAAAATCTTTCTTCTAGACAATTTATCTCTCCTGTACAACATCTTCAATTCTATTTCTCAAAATTTTATATGCTCTAGTCTTTGGTACAAATTTCTTCATGTAGTCCCTCAAGGCTACGGATATATGAGTTTTTCCTAGAAATCAAACATAGTTTGGGCCAATGTAGTTTCCCTTATTTTTCTTTTAATGGTTAGAGCCCATTTCCAAATTGCATCAAATTTATTATATAATTCTTCATGAAATTCCTTACCTAACTCTATAGGTATATATTTAAAATTCATGATTATGTCCAAAACACTGTATTCTAATTTCTCTTTATCACCTTTATCTAAAGTATCATACTTTACATGTTTAAAACCCATTAAACCTGTTAAACTATGTTCTAACATACCTTTTCAATGTCTTGAGGATCTTTCCTTGGTATTATCTAAAATTTTCTCAAGTCATCAGATTTAGTCCTCTTGTCTTCATCATGCTCCTCATTGTTGAGTTTCACGACAAGTTTTCTCCTTGGCTTTTTCTTACTCTAACATTTCTTGGTCTCCTTAGCTTAAGATGTCCTCTTCTTTGGAGCCTTTCCCTTTCTTGGTTTTACTAGCCCTTTCTTTGGTTGGTAGTAGTAGGGCTTGCATCCTTAGATCCTTTTCTAGTAACCCTCCTTGGTGTAGAGGTGAGTGGTGTAGCCACTTTCTTTAGGCTCTTTTTCACCTTAGGATCAACAACTACAATATTTTTATTTTTTTTTCCCTGAGGTTCAACAAGAACAAGCTCTTTTCCTTAGCTTGATCTTGTTCCTCTTCGTCACCTTCACTGCCATGATCTTCTCCTTTACCTTCTATGATTTGTTGTGGTGATTCTCGAAGCTTACCTTCAAAGTCTTGGATCATTTTCTTCCTCTTTTTGTCCATCTTAGGGACTTTTGTCTACATCATCATTTTGATATTTTTTAGTCTCATATGTATTGAATTTCTCGACACTCTTATCAATTTCTTCTTCTAATAGTGTTGTAATAGTAGTAGACACTTCATCAACATTAACTTCAGACTACATAGGCCTTAGCCATCCCACTCTTGGCATTGTTTCTTGTACATATGTATACTCAGTGTCAACCATAAAGCATATGTTATCATAATATTGATCAACCATCGACCTAGGTATCCTTGACCTATTATTTATTTTCTTTTTGAAATCTTCAAAATATCCATCCAAAATTATCACATAGTTGTTTAATAGATTTGTTTATCTGCTCGATCATGGGTCTAGCCTTATCCCATTCTACATTTCCAATCATAGGAAAGGAGTTCTAAACATAAAATAATATACATAATATTAGTGAACCAAACTTACATAAGTTGTTTTTGGCTTTCTTGATGACTACAAGATTTTTTGCAAGCTATACCAATTGTAGCTCGGCCAAGTCATAACTATGGTCCTTCCTAACTAGTTTGTATCCCATGTCAATTGTTATATAGGGGACACTATTAAGTCATCTCAACTAATAAAACTTATGTACAATCACTCTGACTTCAAAATCAATGATTGGATCTATGGTTGTATCAATAGACATCCCTCAACCATTGCACTTTACCTTTGTGAGGTCTTCAATAATCTTTCTTGCCTAGCAAAAAACAATATTTACTTGGTCAAGAGTAGTGTAACTAGTTACATGATGTATGTTTGATTTAGTAATTTTAACTAGCATTTTCTATAGCCATAACTTTATATCATGTAACCTTCTCAAAATAGTTTTGATCCATTCAATTGTAATGTCCCCATTTTAGCAGTTGACCAAGTGTGTGTGTGTGTTAGCCTTGTTCTACATGGTCTCGAGGGCTAACGAAGGGTTTAATGGGATCCTGGAGTGTTTTGGCCTAGTCATTTCTAGTTTGGGCCAAAAGGAAGTTGATTTACTCAGTTTCAGGCATACTTACTATTTTTAGTAAGTCGGTAGGACACAGTGCAGGTCAATTTTGGTGATTGGATTCGATACTCCTCGGTGAGAGCTTTCCGATGAGCTATCACTCGCATTATTCGGAGTCTGATTGCTAATACATTTTAATGCCTAAAGTTTTATTAAAGTAACATCTAATTTAATTGTAAAATATTAAAGTGTTACTTTAATATTTATTTTATGGTGATGTGTACCCAAGGGAGACATAAGGGGTATTTTAATATATGTTTTATATATTACACATCTTTTATCCCACATTGCCCATATGAGTTGAGTGGACCCTTGGGAATAGAATAAAAGGAAGCATTTGTGGCTTCATTAGACAGGTTGAATATGAGAAGAAATTGGTGTGTGAGTTGTAGCTCTGTTCTTGGCATTTGAGGATGTTTATCCTCTCTTGTAACATTCTAGACGTCATTCCCTTGGGGTTTGGCCTTTGGAATTCTTTGTTATTGACTTCATTATCAGGCAGTTTAGTTGCATTTTCGGCTACAGGCAGATTTGGTATTTTGCTCATATCTTCTTCACTACTTGTTCGATGCTTATGCCACTTTGAGGGAATGATATTACAAAGTTAGTGGACTGATTGAAGGACAAAGTACTATAGCAGCAAGTTTGAAAGCATGCACTAATGTATTATGTCAATAATGCTGAAGTAATTAGTGAGTTGATAAATCTACCATGTATTTGGTTTTATGAATTCTGAAAATAACATTTTATTAGCAACAGTTCATTTCCACTTTGCATATTATTGTAGTTTCTTTCTTGTTTATGTTGTATGATACCAATTCCATGCACAAAACACAACAAACAAATAAACGTTTGATTTCTGGAGTTATAAGGAGTTTAAAACATTAAACAGAGAAATAAGAGGTTGAATGCAAACTGTTTGACATAATTCCTTTCAGCAATTTGGTTTAGTTTTTGGGACATTCAGGGGTGCCCATTACAATGGTATCAGAGCTATAAGTCCTACCATCCTGTGGAGGTCTTATAGGGAATTTGGAATAGCTGGATAGAGGGAAAAAGTGTTTGACAAAATGTCAAAACACTAAAATCAGAAATAAATAAAAAACACAGGCTAAGCATTTATGTTTGAGCATGCGACAAGGGTCTTATAATTTTTGCAATACCAGAGCAAGAAAAAATAGGATTTTAGACTTGCAAAGAAAACAGTCTAGTACATCCGTGCAGGTGGACATTGAATCCAACCATACAGACACAGAGGAGATATTCTTTGATCAGGACAATAATATGGGTGATCGAGATGACAGGAATACAGGATTAGGCGGAGGAAGAAATGCTAGTCCAGATCAGGGGGAGGTATTGTTCAGACAGTTATTGGATACATTAGAGCAGGGGCAGTGTATGCAGCAGGAGCAGAATAGGCAAATGGACATGATGTTGCAGCTCATGGCTAGACAAATGGGTGTCAATATTAATCCAGGTGATTCCAACAACAGAAACAATAACAACGAGGGAAACAATAACAACAGGGGAAACAATAACCATGGAGGCCAAGGCAACAAAAATGGTCCTGAGAATAACATTAATGGTAATAATGGACACGGAAACAATGGGAATGAGGCGAATAACTTTAGACACGTTGCACACCCAGCGCGGACTGCGAGCTCGAGACCTCTTCGACCCACTTTCCCACCCAGAGATCCGATTCAACCAGTAAATGAACCATAGATTACCGAGTTACAGGATCAGTTCAGGAGGGACTAGGAGGCTAGTGGACCAGAGTTTCAGGCAGATATTTCCCTCAGAGATTATATGGACTTGAGGATGATACACATGCCTAGAGCAGGAGGGAGGAATCAAAACTTTGAGCTGAGGAAGAAAGTTGGAAAACTTTCTTTACCTTATTATGATGCTTCAAGGAAGATGATTGCACGAGCTTGGGTGCAGAAGGTAGATACATACTTGCAACTAAATCCTATGCCTAAGGAGAAGGCTATCGAGTATGCGGCTATGCACTTGGATGACATTGCACATGAATAGTGGCATCATGGCATGGTGACTTTGGGGCATAATCAGATTACATCCTATGAGGAATTCATCGAAACATTGATTGAGAGATTTGACACTAGGGATCCCGAGTTACATTTCAAGGAGCTAGCATAGTTAAAATAGTCAGGTTCTGTGGATGCTTACATTGCCGAGTTTCAGCGCTTGTCTGTACTTGTTACTGATATCTCTCCTAGGAGATTGGTGGTGTTATTTTTTGATGGTCTTGCTGATCCATTATGAGGTTGGGTGAAGGGACATGATCCACTCACCTTAGCTGAAGCAACTAAAAAGGCACGAGATTTAGCCCCTTCGGTATACAAAGGAAAAAACCATCCAACAGATTCTTCCTACCGCAAGGACCAAGACAAAAAATTGTTTCAGAAAGAGTATAGCAAACCCAAAGAAGGATCAAAAGGACTAGACAATGAAACCTTGAATGAACTTCGAAAGAAGAAGCTGTGCTTCCATTGTAGAGAGCCTTGGGACTTATCTCATAAATGTTCTCTCAAGGCTAAGGCAAATCAAATGGAGTATTTTTCAGCAGAAGAGTTAGAGTCAGAGGGGGAGGGTCAGCACTTCGATTCAGATGAGGGTAACATTATAGAGGAGAGTAGCATTCCTAAGGATGATAGGTCATTGGCACGCTTGACAGGGGCCCAAAAGGCAATCACATTTAAGGTCAGGGGTACTATCCAGGGGCAAGAAGTGATATCTCTTATTAACACTAGGGCTGCACATAACTTCATAGATGCATAGTTGGTAGCCAGGAGAGGGTTACTGACAGAGGAGCATGATGGGTTTAGAGTCATGGTGGCTAACAGTGATAAATTATTATGCACTCGGAAGATATCTAATCTTCATATTAGGTTTGGAGATGGCTATGAGTTGGAGGATGAGTTCTATATTGTGGACATGGGAGATTATGATGTCATCCTTGGTATGACATGGATGGCTTCACTAGTTGAGTTCACACTCAACCTAGCAAAATTGGAGATGAGATTCCAGCATGAGGGCAGAACTGTGGTACTTAGAGGGCTTTCAGATGGAGGTTGCAGAGTAGTGTCCTTGAGGAGAATGCAGAGACTTTTTTGTCATGATGACATAGAGTGGGTGACAGAGTTCCACATTATGCCAACTTCACCAGAGCCACAATAAAAGAGTCATCCACCAGATGTCCAGAAGATACTTGATAGACACGCTAAATTATTTAGCGATATTCCTCATGGGGTTCCTCCTAATAGAGGGATGGAACATGTTATTGAGCTCGAGGAGGGAGCCAAACCAGTTATGATTACTCCCTATCGTCATCCTAAGAAACACAAGGATGAGATAGAGAAGGTGATTAAGGATCTGTTGGAGATGGGGCATATCAGGCCCAGTAAGAGCCCCTTTGCTTTAGCAGTAGTATTGGTAAAGAAGAAGGATGGGACAATGCACATGTGCATCAATTACAGGGCACTGAATAAGAAAACAATTAAAAACAGGTATCCCATTCCTAGGATTGATGAGTTGATTGATGAGTTGCACGGGGCATGCTTCTTCACCAAAATTGATTTGCGATCCGGATACCATCAGATTAGGATGAGAGCAAAGGACATTGAGAAAATAGCCTTCCGATGTCACTATGGCCACTTTGAGTTCATGGTTATGCCATTTGGTCTAACCAATGCACCTGCTACATTTCAGAGTTGTATAAACCAGGTATTCAGGAAGCAGCTGAGGAGATTTGTCTTGATCTTCTTTGATGACATCTTGGTCTTCAGTAAGACCTGGGAGGAGCACTTACATCATCTGCAGGAGGTGTTATCTATTTTGGAGAGAGAGTCATTGTATGCCAAGGAATCTAAATGTGAGTTTGGCATGACTGAGCTCCTTTACCTTGGGCATATCATTAGTGCAGATGGTGTTCGGGTCAATCCTGAAAAGATTAGAGCTATTGTTGAGTGGCCTACTCCCACAAACCTTACACAACTTAAGGGATTCTTTGGTTTATGTGGTTTTTATAGGAGGTTTGTTAAGGGATTCTCACAAATTGCTACACCCTTGATAGATCTTACCAGGAAAGGAGCCTTCGTGTAGACAGGGGCAGCACAAGGGTGTTTTGAGCATTTCAAGCAGGTAATGTCTTCATGTCCAGTTCTAGCTCTACCAGATTTCATGAAGCATTTTGAGCTTCATTGTGATGCATCAGGTGATGGGATTGGAGCAGTATTGATGCAAGAGAAGCATCCCATTGCATTCAAGAGTAGGAAGCTCCAGGGAGTTGAGAAAAGTTATTCTATCTATGACCGGGAGATGTTGGCCATAATGCATGCATTGGCCAAATTTCGATCATATTTGGTAGGTGGACGTTTTGTGATCAAGACTGATCACAACAGTATTAAATACTTCATGATCCAACGTGATCTTAATGACCAGCAACAAAAATGGGTGACCAAATTGCAGGCTTATGACTTTGACATAGAGTTTGTCAAAGGTAAGAAAAATGTGGTGGCTGATGTCTTATCTCGGAGACCTCACTTATGTGCTCTAGTAAAGATTTCAGGAGATTGGAGAGATCGGATTATAGCAGAGTATGTGGGAGATGCTTGGGCTTCTGGATTGATTTTAGGTACCATACAGGATGATCACTATGAGGTGATAGATGGATTGATCAGAGTTCAGGACAGGGTTTATTTGATTCCATCATCACATTTGAGAGAGGCGATACTGAAGGCATTTCATGATGCACCCATAGCTGGACATCCGAGGGTCTTCAAGACCTATAGACAGATCCGAGAGCAGTTTTCATGGAAAGGGCTCAAGGATGATGTTCAGAGGTATGTCAGGAAGTGTGTGGTTTGTCAACAGAATAAGGGAGAGCACACATTTCCTGTAGGTTTATTACAGCCCTTGCCCATTTATGGTAGGAAATGGGAAAGTATTTCGATGGACTTCATCACTGGTTTACCACGAGTACAGGGAAGGGATTGCATCTATGTGGTGGTGGACCGCTTGATGAAGTTTGCTCACTTCTTTGCTATTCCATCCACTTACACAGCAGCAAAGGTGGCAGATCTTTTCTTTAGAGAGATATTCAGGTTACATGGGCTACCCAGATTCATTGTCAGCGACCGAGATAGTAAGTTTATGAGTGTTTTTTGGCAAGAGTTGTTTAGGTTGTGTGGTACAGATCTTACACCTAGCACTAGTTATCATCCGCAAACAGATGGGCAAACAGAGATTCTGAATAAATGGGTGGAAGGATATTTGAGAAACTATGTAACTACACAACAAAAGGCTTGGATCAGATGGTTGCATATGGGAGAGTATTGTTATAACACCACTTATCATATGTCCATCAAGATGACTCCTTTCATGGCACTCTATGGTTATGAAGCACCTAGCTTCATGGATTTAGTTTTGGGGGACAGTAGAGTGCCCAAAGCCAAAAGTTTATTGCAGGATAATCAGAACATCCTGAAAGTGCTCAAAGAGAATATACAACAGGCCTAGAATCAACAGAAATTGTATGCTGATCAGCAACGAATAGAGCGTAGCTTCAAGGTAGGGGATATGGTCTACTTGAGGCTACAACCATATAGACAGTCATCGCTCAAGAAGAGCGGAGCTAAAAAGTTGAAACCTAGATTTTATGGTCCCTACAGGGTGATTCGCAAAGTGGGCAAAGTCGCCTATGAGCTTGAGCTTCCAGAGGGCAATCGAGTGCACAATGTGTTTCATGTGTCTAGGCTGAAAAAAGCCATTGGTCAGAGTGTAGTGCCTTCTGTATATTTACCCCCTTTGGATGAGGAGGGGAAGCTTGTGTTAGTACCCGAGGCTATTCTAGACACCAGAGAGAGGAAGCCTAGAAACAAGATAATGAAGGAGTATTTGGTCAGATGGAAAGACCTGCCGGAGGAAGATTCTACCTGGGAGAGTGAGCAGGTTATTCAGCAGGCTGGACTGAGATTGCTTGAGGACAAGCAATTTCAAGGGGGGCGGACTGTAATGTCCCCATTTTAGTAGTTGACCAAGTGTGTGTGCATTAGCCCTATTCTACATGGTCCCGAGGGCTAACGAAGGGTTTAATGGGATCCTGGAGTGTTTTGGCCTAGTCATTTCGAGTTTGGGCCAAAACGAAGTTGATTTACTCAGTTTCAGGCATACTTACTATTTTTAGTAAGTTGGCATGACACAGTGCAGGTCAATTTTGGTGATTGGATTCGATACTCCTCAGTGAGAGCTTTCCGATGAGCTATCACTCGCATTATTCGAAGTCCGATTGCTAATACATTTTAATGCCTAAAGTTTTATTAAAGTAACATCTAATTTAATTGTAAAATATTAAAGTGTTACTTTAATATTTATTTTATGGTGATGTGTACCCTAGGGAGACATAAGGGGTATTTTAATATATGTTTTATATATTACACATCTTTTATCCCACATTGCCTATATGAGTTGAGCAGACCCTTGGGAATAGAATAAAAGGAAGCATTTGTGGCTTCATTAGACAGGTTGAATATGAGAAGAAATTGGTGTGTGAGTTGCAGCTCTATTCTTGGCATTTGAGGACATTTATCCTCCCTTGTAACATTCTAGACGTCATTCCCTTGGGGTTTGGCCCTTGGAATTCTTTGTTATCGACTTCATTATCAGGCAGTTTAGTTGCATTTTCGGCTACATGTAGATTTGGTATTTTGCTCATATCTTCTTCACTACTTGTCCGACGCTTATGCCACTTTGAGGGAATGATATTATGAAGGTAGTGGACTGATTGAAGGACAAAGTACTGTAGCAGCAAGTTCGAAAGCATGCGCTGGAGTATTATGTCAATAATGCTGAAGTAATTAGTGAGTTGATAAATCTACCATGTATTTGGTTTTATGAATTCTGAAAATAACATTTTATTAGCAGCAGTTCATTTCCACTTTGCATATTATTGTAGTTTCTTTCTTGTTTATGTTGTATGATACCAATTCCATGCACAAAACACAACAAACAAATAAACGTTTGATTTCTGGAGTTATAAGGGGTTTAAAAAATTAAACAAAGAAATAAGAGGTTGAATGCAAACTGTTTGACATAATTCCTTTCAGCAATTTGGTTTAGTTTTTGGGACATTCAGGGGTGCCCATTACATCAACCTTGAATACCTTGGGGAATGCTAGGGTACGAGTTAACCCTTTCTTAGCAATGACTTTTTTTTCTTCCTTTAGTACCCCAATCTCACATAGCTTATCATATGCATTTCTTGATTCTAAATTACCAATTTCACTCATGTAGCATGACCATACATCATGCACCATGATCACATGGGGTGGAATTGAGGACAATACCCCAAATGAGTCTTTAATCATTGCAATCTCTGGATATGCTTTGAATTTTGGAGGAAGGCATACATCATTACACACAATCTAAGCATTATTGTCCTTCAATGCCTCCATCTTCTCACTAGCAGATGCAAACTATGCTATTTTCAAACTAGGGTTTGAACTTCAAATGATTTCATAAATTAATCAACTTGGTTTAAAGAAAATTTTGTACACTTACACTCTTTGGCGATGACATGCACCGTAATCTATTTGTAATTCACAAAAATCATTCTATAGTCACCTTGATATCACTCTAAGAGTTTTTGATCTATAGTTGAATGAGAAATGAACTCAAAAATTAATTATATACATTCAAATGATTGAAATGTTCTTTCATTTAATGATCCATACTTTTAGTAGGTGGATGTAAAATATGTGACAACTATCTAAACTTTCATATAGAAACTCATCCTTTACAATTTCATTCACTAGGTTGGTCAATACATCAACTCATTTGATACGAGAGCTTGATTCATATTGTAACTCGCTCACAACTAACATTGATACTGATGCTCAACATCAACTATTCTCCAAAATGGTATATGTGCTCTTTGGCCAGTTCACACTTTAGATCTATTCTAATACATCTCATCTTATGCAAATATGGACTTCACTACATCACATGTTAGGAATTGATGTATAATATATCATTTGAAATAAAGTTCCTCACACACCTTTACTTAGTTTGAAATGGTGTAATCACTTGATCCATTGGATGAGGTGATCTCGGCTTCATTAGTGCCACTACTACTTGCTTCTTCCTTATTCTTCCATGTTTGATTCATCTAATTTATTGTATGTTCTACATTAATTGTACTTTTACCTTTGTTCTGTTCATTGCTAGGTGATGGTGCTTGGGTTCTATAGTTTCTACTCAAATGTCCAATCTTATGACAACTATAGAAAACTATACTATCATTCGTCCAACTCTTGGATTCACCTCTGAAATGTGTCCTAATAATTTTTTTTCTATATGGCCACATTCACCACATAAATGGTGGTTGTACCATGTATTTTAATCTCAATTGTAAGAGTTACCTTGCTTAGGTGCATTTCCTTTCTTCTTGGGTGTCCAGTTAGGTTTTGCCTCTGATCTACATTCTTGTGCTCTATGTCCATACTTATAACAATTGTAGCAATATCCTTCAAATCTAGGTGCAACTGGTGTATTTCTAACTTTAGATATATACTCACGTGCTTGATGTCATTGCTTCTTACAATTAAAATAGTATCCATTGAATTTGGACTTAGGGTTTTCCTTACCAATCTTGCTTCTACAAACATTTGTTGAGTGACCTAGTTTTCCATAGTGATAACATGTAGACCATTCCTTTGTTCTCCACTTTTTATGATTCTCCTTCCTTGGTAGATGATAGGTTCTCAACATAGCCTAGTCCAGACATTTCATGGGGTCTTCTCTATAATCTCATCAACTCTTCATAGCATCTCATAACTTCTTTGGTTTTATTCAACCTTTTAATGAATTCCTTTCTAGATCTCAAATGATTCGTTAGATGATCATTTTCTGATCTCAAATTTTCAATCTCCACATCATTCCTATTCAACTCTTGATTTACACCTAGCAATTGATTGAGCATATCAAATTTCTTGTGTGTGAGTTTCTGCACATCAAATGTCCTTTCACCAATTCTTGTGGCCATTTGACTTTTGTCTTCATCAGGCATTATCTTGTCTTCTTCAACTTTCTTGTTTTAGTTAGTCACTTTACATAGTCTTACAGATTGGATTTTATATTCTTTCTTTAGTCCTCTAATCTCTCCATTCAGTGTATTGTTCCTCTCCAATATATCTAGTATTGTTGCATCACTTTCACTAGAATTTCCATCATCAAGTAGAATTTTAGTGTCTTCCTCTCAATATCACGTATCATTCTACTATATTACCATCTCAATCCTCCTTTTTAAGGATCTCTTTAATCCCTCTCTTGCTACTTTAAGTTTGTATAGTGCTAGCTATATCTCAAGCTTATGACTTTCAATGATCTTTCCCAACTTATAAGCCTCGATCTCCAAGATCTTGACTCTTAAGTGGTTAGAGTTCTTCTAATAGAACAAAGCTCTGATACCAATTGTTGGAGATGACACCCAAAAGAACTAATCACATAAATGAAACATGTAAACAAATGATCAACACACAACACAATGATTTTGGTTATCCATAAACCCTCCGAGGTGAAGGTAAAAATGGGGTGGAGATGACACCCACAAATCTTCACTACTACAACAATAAAGTTCACCAATTAGGGCTATAATTTTGATCACTTGTGATTATCTACCTTGTGAGGGGTATGCCCTATTAAGATCTTACAAGACTTATTTGGTCTACCTTAATTAAAGGATTTAAAATTTACAACTAAGTACTTTGTTAGGAGATTTACAAAGGTATGTTAGGACCACTCTATTAAGAGATTTACCCTAAAACACTTTGCTAGAATGTATCTATACATGTTCCTTCAGTTTTCACTTCAAATGTTAATAACAAATATTTTCTTTTCAATCTTTGAACTAATCTCTATTCTGATATATCTATATTATGTAATTCACTACTCTGCTCATTCGCTCTATCTAATTCTCCTTCAAACTTTTCTTGTAGCTTCCAAACTTAGCTTCTCTCGTGCATACATAAAATTAGGGCTTGGATCCTTCTTTTATAACCATGTGTAGAAATTTCTAGATCAAAATCAATAATCCAGATCCTTCACTTTTGCCACTTATACTTTCCATTTTTTTTATTGATTGATCACCTTGCATAGGTATTCATGATCTTCAAAAAAGCACATAATCATCTCCTTAAATGACTCTATGTACATTAAATGATGCATTAAGTTGGCTAAAAATGGTTCACCCCAATGTTTATGCAATTGCAAAGAAATATACCAAAATTTGTTTTCTCGACACATGAACATTATGATGCTTAGTAAAAGCTAATATCTATGATGTCCCTTGGCTTCTATCTACTCGACACAAACTATATGACTCAACATTAATTGACTCTAGATAGCTGAGCTTATATAGTATCATGATCAACTCATCATGTGTAGGAGTACTCAACGACTAGACTTGCTTGGTTCTATTTACATACATTGGCTTCAAATAAAATATGAACAAGTCCAATATACATAGTTCAGCCTTAGTAGGATGACTCGATGTTAGGATAAACCATGAACAGAAATAAAAACTACATGCAAATATAACCAATAAAAAAAAATAATAGATCACATAGAAATGAACACAAGGCACCAAGATTTAACGTGGTTCACCCAATCCCTAGGCTACGTCCACCAAACTGCAAGTCCAATATTATTACAATCCAGTGATTACAACCTAATTACAATCTGTAATCCCTTACATCTCAATATAGCTGCAAGAAGCAATTTCGCATCACAACATAATGAAAAATACCTAACCCTAAACCCTTTTATACAAGTATTTTATGTCATTTTAGGGTTACAACATGTCAACCATATGTCGGCCATATGTTAGCTACAATGTCGACCATGGCCCAAAATTATGAAGTATGTACAGTTCTTTCCTGATCAGTCACCATAATCTAACAATCTCCCACTTGGGGAGTGATCAGGCTCCACACTAAACAACAATCTCCCACTTGGAGACTAATCCTGTAACAATACCACTATGACATGGGGCTCCCACTGGATCAAACCACCCTGGGCTCTACTGGTCTTTGATTCATGTTTAGTCTAAAAGACCAATCGAACCTAAAGAGGAGTTTAGCTTCTCCCTTGTTACAACCTTTGTCAACATATCTGTTGGATTGTCATTTGTATGGATCTTCTCCAACTTTAATTGTCCATCCTCTGAAACTAACCGATTGAAATGGTACCGCAACTGTATGTGTTTGGTCTTAGAATGCAGAGCTGAATTCTTTGCAAGATGAATGGCACTCTAACCATCTGTGAACAAATAATTATCCTTCTGAGGATGTCCCAATTCTTCCAAGAAGAACTAAAGCCATATCATCTCCTTGACTAACTCTGTAGCAGCAACATACTCTACCTCTGTAGTGGATAGAGCATTAATCTTCTGTAACCTAGAAATCTAGCTCACAGCTGCCCCACCAACAGTAAAGACATAACCTATAGTACTCTGCTTGGTATCAATATCCCCTACCAAATTTGAGTCAACATATCCCTATAAATCAGTAGTAGAGCCCCCAAAGTGTAAAAACTTATTGGATGTTCCTCTCAAATATCTGAGAATCCACTTGACAGCATTCCAATGCTCAAATCCTAGATGACTCATATACCTGCTAACGACTCCCACTGCATGTGCAACATTTGGCCTAGTACATACCATAGCATACATCAAGCTTTCTATAGCTAAATCATAGGGTACCTTAGACATCTTATCCTCCTCTTCTTGTGTCTTAGGACACATCTCCTTAGTCAATTTCAAATGACCAGGTAAAGGTGTGCTGACAGCTTTAGCATTCTCCATAGAGAAACATTGCAACACCTTCTCAACATAATCAGCCTGAGATAGTGTTAATGTTTTGTTCTTCCTATCTTTGCAAATCTTCATACCAAGGATTTGTTTTGCTGCCCCCAAATCCTTCATAGAAAATGCATGTGCTAACTAGCATTTTAGCCCCTTAATATGATCCATGTTAGACCCAGCTACAAGCATATCATCAACATATAAACATAAAATAATGTAGCTATATCATCCAACCTCTTAAAATAAACACAGTAATCTGAATGACACCTATTATATCCATGCTCATGCATAAAACTGTCAAATTTTAGATACCATTGCCAAGGTGCTTGCTTCAAGCCATATAAACTTTTCTCAATTTTCACACTAAGTTCTCCTTACCTTTGACCTCAAAACCCTGTGGTTGAGCCATATATATTTCTTCATCCAAATCACCATGAAGAAAGGGTATTTTAACATCCAACTTCTCTAAATGCAAATTTTCAATAGCCACAAGACTTAAAATAGTATGAATAGAAGTCATTTTAACAACAAGAGAAAATATCTCATCAAAATCAATTCCCTTTTTCTGTGCAAATCCTTTTACAACTAACTTGGCCTTAAATCTTTTTTGACCTCCTTCCTCTTCTTTCAACCTATAAACCCACTTATTCTATAAAGCCTTTTTACCTACAGGTAACTTGCATAGATCCCATGTCTTATTCTTCAGAAAAGAGTCCATTTCATCTTTCATTGTAGACTCCCACTGAATCTTAGTATTCACCTACACAGCTTCATCATAACTTTCAGGTTCACCAGCATCAGTAAGTAAAATAGAATACAAAGAGGGAGAAAATCTTTGTGGAGGTCTAATTTGCCTCATTGACCATCTAACATTCACCAGTGTGTGTGGTATTTGTTGTTGTAGTTGTTGCACATCATGAGGAATGGCTGGAACATCAGCTTTTGGAGTATCATCCAGCACTACATAATCATCTTGTTTCTTCTCATGTTGCTGCAACATATCTTTGTACAACACTTTCTCATTGAATATGACATCCCGACTTCTAACAATTTTAAGATTTTCAAAATCCCAAAGCCTATAACCAAATTCATTAATGCCATATCCAAAAAAGATACATTTCTTTGATTTAGCTTCTAGCTTGGTTCTATTTTCAGAGTCTATATGAGCAAAAGCTTCACAACTGAAGGTCTTCAGAAAAGAATAACTCACCTTCTTACCAGTCCATGCCTCCTCTCGAATACCACAGCCTAAAGGAGTAGAGGGACCTCTATTAATCAAATATAATATAGTATTGATAGCCTCCGCCCACATGTGTAAGGGCAACCCAACATGCAACCTCATGCTCCTTGCGCGCTCCATTATAGTCTTGTTCATGCATTTAGCCACTCCATTTTCCTACAAAGTCCTTAGAATAATTTTCTATCTACAAATACCATTAGTGGAGCAATAATCTTCAAAGTCATGACTGCAATACTCACCACCATTATCAGATCTGAGACATTTTAATTTCTTACCAGTCTCATTTTCAACCAAGCATTTCCATTTCTTAAAATTTTGAAATACATCAAATTTTTGTCTAAGGAAATAAACCCATACTTTTCTAGTTGCATCATCAATACATGTAACATAATAATGAGAACCACCAAGGGAAGATACCTGAGTTGGTCCCCATACATCTGTATGCACAAGCTCTAATTTCTCCTTTTTGTTTTCCTTCCTAGTCTATACAAAACTCACTCTCTTTTGTTTTCCATACACACAACTTTCACAAAAATCCATATTAACACATTTTAGACCTGGTAAAACTTTCTTTGAGTTAAGTACTTTCATACCTTTCTCACTCATGTGCCCAAGTCTGTTGTGCCACAGTGTTGTATCAGAATTTACATCAGCTATTTGTTCTCCCTGCTCAACTGCAGCAATTGTTCCTAAACATTCATTTTTCTCTGAAATAATCAAAGTAGAAGGAACAATATGAC
Source organism: Cupressus sempervirens (assembly GCA_028749045.1). Taxonomy (NCBI): domain Eukaryota; kingdom Viridiplantae; phylum Streptophyta; class Pinopsida; order Cupressales; family Cupressaceae; genus Cupressus; species Cupressus sempervirens. The sequence goes on along the minus strand of CM053785.1, from coordinate 991,036,486 downwards.
CTATACAAAGATATAAGGTGCCTACTTTCACACCTTTTGCTACTACAAGGGAACCTTTTGAAACCTTCCAATTTTTATCATTAAAAGTATCTACACAACCCTCATCATCAAGTTGCCCTGCTGAAATTAAATTCCTACTCAGCCTTGGAACATGTCTTACCTCATGTAGTAGCCAATGATTCCCATTCTGCAACTTAATCTTAATTTTTCCCTTTCCAACAATCTGATAGGGTTCATTATCCCCCAAATAAACAAGCCCAAAATCCCCTTGGACATAATCAATGAAATAACCTCTATGAGGTGTAGCATGAAATGAAGCATTAGAATCTAAAACCCATGAATCATCAACACTTTCTAAAGATAGAAGCAAATCATCCTCTTCAAATTTTTTACTTACCACATTTGCCACCTTGCCTCCATCTGATTTATCTCCTTCATTTTTCTTTCGATTCTAGAAATCTTTATTTTTGTGCCCTGGTTTCCCACAGTACTAGCAATCGTTTGGTCCTCTCGATTAATACCTCTTCCCCTTTGACTTTCCTCTTGATTTCTAATGATTTCCAGAGTTACTTCCTCTCTCATTTGTTATGCCCCTGCTTTGTGTATTCAAATCACTTCCTAACGTAGATCCACCTGAGGATTTCCTATGAGTTTTCTCACTCAAAACAACACCGATCACATCATCATATTTTAGGGTACTAGATCCAGGAAAAAAATTACTCACCACCATTACCAAGCCACTCCAACTTTCAAGCAAAGAACACAAAATCAAGAGAGCCCTAATTTCTTCATCAAAATTTATATCCATAGAAGATAGCTGACTAGTAATAGTATTAAACTCATTTAAATGATCTGCAACAGATCCACCTTCTACCATTTTCATATTAAATAAACGCTTCATGAGAAATACCTTGTTTGAAGTGGAGGGATTTTCATACAGTGTCGCTAGGGTTTTCATCAACTCTTTTATCGTCTTTGCTTTTGTAATATTAAATGCCACCGATGGTGCCAAGCATAACCGAATGCTTCTGAGTGTCTTTCTGTCCAAAAGATCCCATTCAACATCTGACATAGATCCTTGATTCTTGGCTTTTCCTTTCAACGATTCCCATAAATCCTTCTGATACATATAGTCTTCCATTTGCATCTTCCATAACTGGAAGTTCTACCCATTAAACCTATCAACCCTTAGTTTACCCTCATCTGCCATTGCTCCCACTCAATAGTGAGACTTTTCTATAGAGGATAACTAAAAAACAACTAGGCTTTGATACCACTTGTTAGGATAAACCACAGACATAAATAAAAACTACATGCAAATATAACCAATAATAGAAAATAATAGATCACACAGAAATGAACACAAGGCACCAAGATTTAACGTGGTTCACCCAATCCCTGGGCTACGTCCACCAAACTGCAAGTCCAATATTATTACAATCCATTGATTACAACCTGATTACAATCTGTAATCCCTTACAGCTCAATATTGCTGCAAGAAACAATTTTGCATAACAACATAATGAAAAATACCTAACCCTAAACCCTTTTATACAAGTATTTTATGTCATTTTAGGGTTACAACATGTCAGCCATATGTCAGCTACAACGTCGACCATGGCCCTGAACCCCTCTAATTATGAAGTATGTATAGTACTTTCCTGATCAGTCACCATAATCTAACACTCGGTCACAATAATGACCAACCAACTTTGTCATAGGAATGATTAAGTGTTTGATACTAATAAATAACAAGACTTAGGAATTGATGTAACTATGAGTCTTGCTTCTACCCCCAACTTCTTCTAGGGCCTCCTTAGATCTTTCTCTTGATCTAATAGGGTTTCTTTGTGCCCCTAATTATCCTTAGGATCCTATCTATGAGAACCTACTCCATTCAACTAGTGAACACCAATTAGGTAGAACATTAACTCTTTCACTACTTCCTAGGCTTGTTTTGGCCCTCATTGCTTCCTTTCCACTAACTCCACAATCTGCCCCAACATCTTAACTATCACTCCAAAGGAAGGAATGACCATTTAAGAAGGCACTAGGACCCTCTTCAAGAATTACAACTACAATTGGCATTGAAACCATAATCAAGTTCCAAGAATCACATTAAAATGCACAAAAATGCTTGCAACAGGGCTACAAGCAATTAGCCTTCCGACTGATGAAAATATTGAATAACTTGCAAAAGTCCTCAACAAGGGGGTGAACTAATCCTTGGTTGAGACACCATTTTTAAAGAACTCAAAGATAATGGCAGTCTTGGGTTCCCAACCAATCTATACAATATGACCTCTAATTATGCCTAAAAATTAGGGTCTACAAGGCATTAAGCCCATCTGATAGGAAGGAAGCTTTACCCTCCATTGGATCTTTACCATTGTCTCCCATTGTGGTTGGGACTCCACTGCTCATGCGTCTAATATTCTCCAAGATTTGATTGAAGTAATCTAGGCATTCAATCCCTCTTAACACCTTTGCAACTTGTTGTGATCCCTAGCCATGCAACTCTGCCTCGCCTAGGGCATCACCATCCTTGCTTTCCAAGGCCCCTCCTTCATTGTGAAATATGTACATGGATTCATTTTCTTAATCCCAAAATCTCATATAGGTCCTACAGTGGGAAGAGACTCTATGACCCCATCTTGGCCAACTGCTTGGTTCAGGACAACAAATTGGCAAGAAACAAAATAATTTAACCTACCAACTAGAAAACCACAAAACTGCAATCTAACACTAAACAAAATCTAGGAAGGAACTATACTAAAATTTCTACTAGTTAGCACAGTCCATTCAATCCAATGAAAAGCCAAAACACTTAGAAAACATGAACTGACGCTATTATTACTTTGTTTCAGTCTGTACATATTAAACCAAAACCTCTTCCAACCCCTTGATTAGGTTGGGAATGCCTTAAATACTTGTCCAAAATCCAACACTAACTATTTTAGATAGTTACCAAGCCTCATCCATGGAGTTTCTCTAATGCAACAAAAAGTTGTCAATGTTGTTAATGACAACATTGACAACTTTTGAGCAACTTTTACAACTTTTTGAATGTTGTACTCAAACTTGTTCCAAAGGCTGCCAAACTTTACCAAAAGCCTAAAAAGGAACTAAAACATGTAAAAAGGACCTTAAACCACTTATTTGGCCATTCTACCCTCAAAAACCTACAATTAGCCTATTAAACCTAAAAAGGACAATTCTTGCAACTAAGGCCTAATAAGACTTCCTACACTCAACACAACTCAACTTCTCAACTTAGGACTAAGCTAGTCCCTTTATTATCTTAGTGATGTGGCTAACACCACTACAAGCCAAAACAACTTAGGAGCCATAGGTCTTTCATGAGCCTTAACTAGGTGCCCCTGCACCAAGAATCAATAGGTTATACCCCTTACTTAGTTGGGGATCACCTTGTTTCACTTCATGTATTTATTTATTTTGAAGAGGATGGATTTGTTTAGAGGTTATTGATAGTTGTTTCTTTCTACATTTACTTCATCTTTATTTTTAATTTTTAATTGTTCCATTATTACTTTTGCCCTTCTTCCAATAGACCTTCATCTACTGATTTAATTGTAAGTTATTCTATGTTGTTCTGTTTCATTTTCTCTTGTAAATGTTTATGACTTTCTCTTTGATGTTTCTTTTCTATTCTCTTTTGCTCATCTGATTCAAAGTGCAATTGGTCTCCCTATAGCTAGTACAAAAGAATGCTAAAGTTACTAACCTAAATAGTATTTATACCTTTACTATCTAACAAATTGTATACATATACATGTGAAATCATTATCTTAAAAAATAATAATTAATTAAAAGTAATAATAAAAAATATTCTAGGCTTTGGTCCATTACCTATAAAAAAAAAAACCTCACTATAATATGTGATAGTCCAAATTGACTTTCTCTTCTAAATTTCCAATCTCTCCAACTAGGCTAGGAATTGATGGTCATATTGGTCGTTTTAGCACTTTTGAACAGTATAAATTGTTAGACAATATGAATTGATAGGCTAAATTTTTAGCAAACCATCAGTATGACAAGTAAATGTTTTACTAAACCATCAATATTTTTTATGGGCAACTTAGTATTTTATTTAATAATATACATAAATGTGATTTTATAATATGTACAATATATGTATGGTAAATTAAATTATTTTATATTATTTTCTTTTTAGATATGTTTCTAATTTGATAATTATATATTTATATTCATTTATAATCTTGTTAAAATATAATACAATATAATTTTAAATATTTATGTTTAGTAATATACTATATATATTCTTCTTCTTTTTAAAACATAAAATGAAAGACATTACAATAAGTAACTCATCATTAAAATAATCATATGACAATTAGGGGCAACCTCAAATTCCAAGCCCATCTCCAACTTTATTTGTAAAAATAATAAACATTTCCAATCTCTCCAAGTTCACTTGTAAAACAACAAATGAAATGAATAGAATTATATGAGGAGACACACATTTATAATATTGAGAATGTCTCCTCATATTCCCAAATGATGCCTCTTGAAATTCTATGTCCTCTCCAAATTCCTGAAGAAAACATAAACCTACCCACCCACCCCCCGCAAACCTCCCCCACCCCCCACCCAAAATAAAAACCTTTTAAGCATGCACATTTTTTCAAAAAAGTTTTTCTTACAAGCTTTGCACACTTGGGATAGCAACATGAGTTCACCTCACATAGTGGGAGTTATTAGCTGATAGGCTATTATAGGTGGGCATTTCAGCCAAACCTATCCATTCATTTAAAACTAGATACCATTGTTTGTTTACCAAGTTGAAAACTACTCTCAATGAGCAATCAATGTGAATCTTAAATCAATCTTCTAACCATATTTATTGTGATATTTCAGATCCTAAATCTTTATATTTCTCAACGGATCTTTTAATGATATGTGAGATCTATAGATTGATTTCAACAGATCTTTTAAAGATATGTGAGATCTGTATATTAATTTCATGTTTTTGACTGCCTGCCTTCTATAAACAACCTTCATGGATGGCGTAAACACTATCAGTGAACAATGTAAACAGTATCCATTTTCAATATCAACTAGACTCTTGAATAACATATTTTTTTGGGAGTTGTCCTTTTAAAGCAGGCAACTTTGCAAATCTTGACTAAGCAGTATGGGTTACATTGCTTAGAGAAATTGAATACTTTGGGATGTCGTTGAAACCATTATCATCAAGTTGTAGATCGGTGAGATTGGTGAGTTTGGTAAGGGAAAGGGGAATTGCTCCATGTAGGTGATAGGCACACAATTGAAATGGGTGAGAGAATACATGGTGGAGATGGCATTGTCCAACTCATGATTGATATTGATGCCTAACATATTCACTTCGTCAAGGATAAGCTCCCTCAAATCTCCCATGTTTCTCATCCACGTCTGCATGTCTACCATTCTCAGATAGCTTGAGGAAAGATCCAGGTAGTGCAAAGTAGACATGTTCCCCAGCTCTGTGGAAATATCTCCACTTAACCTAGCAAATGAAAAGACCATGTAGCGCAAACTCTTGAGTCTACCCAATCCACGAGGGATGGAAACCCCTTCAAAGTAATTGAGGCTGAGATCAAGGTACTCTAGATGTTGGAGATTGAACAATGCAAAAAGAACATCCCCACTTGCATTGCTCAAAGAACACATATTGTCTGTCAGGCATGTCAGATGTACCTTCTTTTGGCTAAAAAAATACAGTGAGATATAGGACCAACACTAAATTCCATGGCCTATCTACTTGATGTCATCCATCATACTATCAGCCTGCCTACCTGGCATTCTAGCATGTAGTTCACTCGCTGTCACATAGTTAATTTTAACATCTGTTTAATATATTTTTTAATGATGAATATCTTAATGTCTTATTTATATTACACTAATTAATTTATTTTAGAATTATATCAAATTCAAATTCATTTAGCATTTCAATTAATTTTTTTTAATAATTTGAGATATAATAATGAAATTTTTTAATTTAGAATTACAAATACTTATTTTGTTTTTAAAATTGTGATAATTATGTATATTTAGTGTGATAATTTATGTTTTATTTTGTAATTTGAATGATATTACAAAAATAATTCATGTTTTAGAATCTTTTTTTTTTCATTTTTGAACAAATCTAATTGATTAATATTATATGAGATTATATTACAAATTAATTTGTTTCATTCTATCTTATAGAAGTCAAAATTGTAGAAATCATAAAATAAAAATAAAAATAAAATTTTTAAATTTTTTTTTTTATATAAATATAAAAGATAATGTAAAATAATTTATATGATTGTACAATTTATATATTTTTACAATTTCTATAATTATAGAAGTCAAATTAGAATTAAAATTATTTTTATAATGAGAATTATAAAATTTGATTTAATTATGTTTGGTTTCTATAATTTTAATTTTTTACAATGTTTTTCTAATATCAATTTCCTAATTTTTAAACATTAAAAAAAATGAAAACTAAAGAAAACAAAAATGTATTTATGATTAGGAAAAAATTATATATATTTGAAGTAAAATTAAAATAGTAAAAAATTATTGTTGCTTGGTAAATTATTTAAGAATTATTAGAAAGATAATCAAAATAATAATAAAAGTTAAACATCAAATAAATTCACTAAAATAAAAGTATTGAGAACATAATCCAAATAGTTTTGAAGGAGCAGTGTATTCAAATTTAAATTGAAATAAAATTAATGATCATTAATAAATTATGAGTGTCAATTTTTTTAGAAGATTTTTTAAATAACAAAATAAATCAACTTTATAGATAAAAGTTTAGTCTATATAATAAAATTGAAATAAAATAATTTCAATGAAGATTAAAATGTGTCAACTTAAATTTAATTTTATATAACATGGTTTTAATCTTATAAGAAATAATTAGTTTCATTTTTAATCTAAATTTAAAAATATAATTGTCAAACAATATGATTTCAATTTAATTGATGGCACACAATTGTTTTTGAAATTATTTAGATAATTAAGATTAAAAATCTTTGAGTAAATTAATAAAAAACAAAAAATAATTTTACATTGCAATTTAACTATCTAATAATATTGTCTCTTTTGATAAATATATATTTAAATATTTAATTTATTTAAATGTTGAGTGGAACGAATCCATTTGTTCAATAATTATTGATGTGACTCCGTAATACTAATCAATTAAATATGAGCTAATAGTTACTAGCTTGGAATAAAGGCACTAGCATTGTACATATGGATGGGATGACCATGTAATTGAAAGTGGCATGTGAATGACAAGGCTGCCAATTGACTTAAAAGACCCTAAGTATGTTGATCAATTGTAAAAAATAGATTTAATCATGAATACTTAAATTAAAAACTACTTTCATACTATTTTTTATTGTTTTATTTCTATATCTCCACATAAATGTGTTAATATTTTCATACTTAAATATATTATGAGCATCAAATTTACAGATGTATAATGGTTGTGGAAGACCATCTATTGGTGAATGAATGCAGTTTGGAGGATGTGGATACAACTAAAGAAGTTGCAAAAATGATAATTAAAGAATTGAATGAAAAAAAGAGTATAGAAGAAAAAGTGTTAGTTTTGAATTGGACCAAAATGTTCTAGAGAGCTACAAATATGGATTCATTTGGATTTGTGGTGCACTTGACATAGACAAATTCATTTGGATTTGTGGTGCACTTGACATTGACAAATTCAATTGGAAAATTTATGAGAAAGTAGAATGAGTGAAGTTATTCTTTGAAAAATATGCGAATGCATGTAATCCCCATACTCCATGCAGTAGAAATAACAGGTGACATCAATCTAAGTTGCAAGAATATCCTTTCTTATTGGAAACAACTTCCATCTTCTCTAAAGATATGTGTGTTGACTACAAAAAAATGATCAATCATGTCCAATGACACACACAATATAGTGAAGAAATGTGGTTATGCAAATGAGGTACTATTTTAGATTTTTATTACAAAGCCCCTTGGTCTAAAGTGTTAGCTCATCCTTGGCCTGTGATAAGTGTGGAAAAAATATATATGTTCCAACAGGGAATGATGATAGGTTGATAATCCACTCCTTACTATTGTTCCTACAAGAATTGTAGCAATCAAACCCTACAAAATCTTCTTATTTTTGCTTTCCAAGCATGTGACATCTAGGTCACTACTTTCATTTTCTACATACATTTCAATATCTTCCTTGCAACAAAAGAACAACTTGAAAAGCCTTTGACATACAATTTAAGAGTAGAAGATCACTATGGGAGGCGGTAGATATTGTGTATACACTGAGCTATAAACCCCTAGAACTACCAATATAGGTGGTTGTCTAGTTTGATAATTATAGTGGCCCACTTTGTGACCAAGAAGATCCAAAAAGTTTATCTATAACACATATAACCTTGGGTAATCATAGGATAATGTCATTATCCATCTCATGGGCACTCACCATACATAATTTGAAGGATTGACACTTCATAAAAGAAAAACTGATATTTGTAAACTAGAATGACATGGTTTGACTCTCACACTCGTATGAAGAGTTAAATCACTAGACAACCTTTGTATAGAGGCACCATCCTCCTTTGATCAATATTCAAGAATGAAAAATAATCCATGTAAAATTATTAGAAAAAAGGAAGAATCTTGATTGCAACAACTCTCACTATTGTAAGGAGAGGTATGCATTCTTACTTTGTTAGTTTTTTAATTGGACATGTCTATGCATTTCAATATCATCTATCCTTAATGTATAAAGTTGTTGTGTTATATAGGAATGGAGAATATAAACCTATTGTGTCAATGAGATGTAGTTTACTAATTTGTGCACATTTACATATGTCCAATGTTAGCTATTAATGCTAGTGTTTACCATAGTTCTATTGTATCTAATGTGTATTATGATGTGGGCATCTATTTTGTTTATGTTGAATGAAACTGATTATTAAATAAGTGTTTTGTGGAGAAAATGTTTGTAGCATGCTTTGTCTACATAGCTTGAATTTGAAATATGTTAACTATGACCTGATGAAACTTGGTGATCTTTAATGACAAATTGGAACATCCTTCTAACCTTTCACAAAACTGAGCAAAAACTTCCTAAAGATCCTCATTGATGAAATTAAAAAGAATACCAAACTAAAAGGTGCAAACTTTATGTAATGTCTATGCAGGGACCACCATTCATCTAAATTATTAATTTTTAAAAAAAAATGGAAAATAGTTGTATTTTGATTTATTTTGGTGTTGATATTATTGAAAAAAAATCTCGTGAACATGCAAAGTTTGACCAAGCAATAAAAATAATTCCATGATAATAAGTAAAGGTTTCTTTGTTGTGACAATAGATGAGTACCCTCATCCAAACAAGTAGAACAGGACTCTTTAGACTTAATATTAATTAAAAAGTAACTCATGAACATTGTGATTTCTATCTTAGATTTCTTGTTTTCCTCTTCTACGTTTGTTATATGAATTTAAGTATCATGGATTTAATAATTAACTATGTCAAATTGACAATGTTTAATTTTTTTCCGCTATTTATATTCCTTTTATATTGTATTAAATTTGTGACAAAAATATACATGAGCAACCATCTTATATAGACTTCCACCTTTTGCCACCATCGGCGTACCCCTTGCTCCTTCAGGTGCAAGTGCTAGTTAATTTTTAAAACATCTTATAGAAATTAGGATTACTATTTTTTTGAAAAAAATTGTACATACTGCATTCCTTTTTAGCCTTTTAAAAAACCAACATTTAGCATTTACCAATGACTTTTAATTTAATTTAATTTTTTTCAATGTCATTTGATATTTATGAAATTTAATTTAAATGTAAGTGTTATCAACTTTTCTAACTATGTATCCTACTGAGAACTAAAGAATTAACGTGTTAATCAAGTTTCATATGAAAATTATGTCAACATACTAGTGACACTTTTCTTCATTTGTACACTATTTACTACGCATATCTTACATCTATAAGAAACAAAAAGATAATTTTGAAAGGTCTTTCTATAAGAAGAGGGAGTGCTTGGATGTTAGAGTCCTCCTTTTAATTTCTTTAAAATAATCAAGCAATAAATATTATATAGATTAGAATTTTTTTATTCCTTTTCCTTTCAAGATCTTCCATTATACAATGGTCATTATGTTTGTCGTCTTTTGAGTACAATTCAACGCTTGAATATTTTATCGAAAAGTAATGGAAGTCCATCTCAATGGTAGTTGAACTTGTTTTGTTTCATTTTTAATTTTTTTTAAGGAAATAATAATCTAATGGCAAGAGAATTCTCTTAGGGAAACTTTCTCACTTAATTATTATTTGATTATAAATTATAAATTTGAATGATAAATACGTTGAATTAGAAAAGTCATCTATCATATCTGATTTGGTTTCAATAAATTCTAGAAATCGAAATGATTATTTAATGGCATAAATTTTAATAATTTATATATAGTTACTACAAAATTCTTAAAATTATAATAGAAGTGAAAAAATAATAGTAGATATTGATAAGTCAAATTTTCATATGTATTCATATATAATATTTTATAAGTTTAATCATTTGTTTATAAATGAAATTTCATTTCATTGAAAAAAAAATTCTTAGTTTAGATTTATAAACCTAATTGGCACAACTACTCCATTAATAGAATTGTTCAAATCCCATTGAAGGTAATGAAGGGCTAATCATATAATATATTTTATTATAGTAATATGTGGAGATTGCTCACTAACTTGTAAAAGATGAAGGATAAAAGAAAAGGACAATTAATTAGCTTGTTATTATAATCTTATTAACATAGCTTTACAATGAATTGGTTGTCTTTTAGTTCATTAGAGAAAGGTGGTTTTACATCTCATCCACACGTTGGCTTTTAGAAAGTCTATATTAATAAAACAAAAACTAATTCTATTATAAGTTAAATTACCCACTAGAATTAATATGCAAATTGTAGTTTTTATTTATCAATAAACATTAGAGCTTCAATGCATTGGAAGAATGTTCATAGTGTTGATAGAATAAGTAAAAGTAAAAAAATGTATACATTGATTAGATTATGAATTGTGGACATATGGTACCATGAAAATAGGCAAATATGGAAAGTGTATCATTTAATAGAGATATTTTCATTAGGGGAAGAGACCTAATAGCGGTTTAGGGGTCCCATAACTGATATGATTTGTTAAAGATCCTTTCCAATTATCCCAAAAAAATGATAACACATGTACTAATAGTCTATCACACATGTATTGATAGTTGATCATTTTTTAACTTTCTTAATTGATAAAAGACTAATTCTAAAATTCTAAATTATAACATTGAAAATTTCCCTAAACTTTTATTTAAAAAATAAGATAAAGTTAGAAAAAAGGGAAGGAAAACATATTCATAACCATCATAACATATAAAGGAGGTGTTTTTTTTTTCATATTAAACTATGAATAACTGTGGGCACACAAAGCTTAATGACAGAGATCTCATAAAAGACATCTATTGATTTTAAAAATCAGAAAATGAGAAATGTTTTCCCCAAAACAAAGTCAATTGCTTGAAGAGTCATTACTACCAATGTAGAGGAAATGTATATTCATAGTGAAGATCAATCCCTGCTGCAAGCAACTTCATATACAAGGAATAAGATTCTTCTTAGTCCAGATTTGATTCTTTCACAAATAAGAATGAAATAGAACATGAAAATGTCTGAAGCCCCAAAAAAATTCTTAAATACAGAGAAATCAGTTAAAATTATAATCTGTGGAAAGTCATGTTTAGCTGTACCGTGTGGTAGGGCCTTATTAAACAATTTTTCTCTGTTTATCTTTTATAGTACACAAACATTTTGTTTTTTGGGGTTACAAAGGGAGATCAGATAGAGTTTTAGTTTTAATCTTAAGAGTCATAAAACGTGCAAAGTCTGTTGACCTGTACTGTGCGGATAAGGTTTGCTGCAACAAAATTTTTTTCTCTGTTTTCTTGAAGTGCTCAATTTTTTGGGAAGTAGTTTTAGTCTTGAGTTATAATCTTTACATAGTTTTAAGCTATAGAATGTGGATAAGATTCGCTGAAGCAATCAATCTTTCTGTTTATCTTTTATATTGCTGAAAATCTTACAGCAATTAATATAGCTTTCAGACCCATAATCAAAAGAGGGATTATAAGCCAATTCACCATTAGAGGACTGTAGAAAAATAGTCAGATACAGAAATGCTAAAATTTGATTAAGATATTGAAAAGGGGGCTCTGAATAAATATACAAATCTTCTATCAGATATATTGCAGAAACAAGATGAAAGAAAATTCAAGTTCATTTTCCATAGGAGTAAATCTTATCAGCATCCCAGAAAACAAGAAGATTCGGACTGAAAATGCCCAAAAAAAAACCTTGGCCAAGAATTATCAATGCCATTAATAAGATTGAGGGAATCCCACAGTGCATGGAATTCCAGATTTACATCTTCCAGCATCAAAACCTGTTCATTTGCTGGCCAAAAGTAGAATCACCAGTAACATTGAGAAAAGTTTAAGACCTAAACAAGTATAGATTTAAGCCCTGAAGAACAGGGTATCATAGGCTCGAAGATTTGAAAAATTAAAAGTTCCCTAACCTTATTTGTGCAGCTCAATAATCTTGAGAACAGTGATGAATATGATTCCTCAGTCTAAATTCCAATCTACCCTCACATCACTGTAAAAAATCTCATATCACCCACAAACAAAAAGTTCAGGAGGAGTTGTAACATCATTATTATTATTTTTCCATCACCATTTTCAAGACTCAGGCACTTCTTCGCTGTGTTGGAGAATGGAGGGGAAACAGGGGAAGCAACTCTGGTTCCCTTTTCACACTTATTGCTGAACCCTCAAAACAAAACCCTTGTTCTTCTTCTTCCAGATGTGATGATTGATTGCCAGATGTTGGAGTGGAAGAATAACAACAACTTGGGGAAGAATTGAAGGGATCGGCAGGCTCAAGAGGAGTGATTGGGCTGGGAATCAGTGCTGAAGCAATTGAAACATCATTATTATTTTTATGATTACCTGATAATCTTGTGGGCTTGTGGAGTTCATGATAGGAACTCCTCTTGGTCTCAATCTTCTTCTGAAATTGCCTCCTCTGGTGAAGTTTAAACCCTGATTTCTGAACACCCAATTCAACTAATTTCCCCACGGCACCCGGATCTTCATCCGATTTCCCCCCTTTTCTTGAATTTCTTGCCGGCATGGTGACCGGAAGCTTTTCAATTTCGTTTTCCCCCTCTGAAACACCAGTGAGTTTTTGCACAAGCTCCCTGAATCCATCTGAATCTGTTTCAACAAATGTTGTGTAAATGATGGTCTGTTTGGGGGAAGAACCCCATTCAGAATCTACAGATCCCCATTGCTTTGAGCATTCAGCCATGGCTGCCGCCTGTGATTTCGTCACAAAATTTTGGCTTCAACACACAAATTCCTGCAAACAGAAAGAAAAATCTTTGCCCAGATGAGTCCTCTGAAGTCTAGAAATCAGAAACATCCGTGTGTGAGTAGAATTCCTCTCTTCCAATTTTTTTTCCCCCGGTCAAAACAAATTGAAGTGTTGTAATGAGATACTGACAATATAGTTGAGGATGAATTACACTGTCAACAATACTGTTGAAAACAATGTTTGGGGTCGAAAATAGTCAAAGTTGTTTGGTCGATTAGCCATTGATGCGAACTCGAGAAGCTTCCGGTTGAAATTTTACTTCCTTGTTTGTATGTTGTGGACGCGTGGATTGAAATTTCAATAATTAATGATTTTTTCTCTGTTTTTATGAATGGAAATATGCAGTTGGGGTTTTCTCATTAAGCTTTGCTGAGGCACTTATCTTCCCTTGCAAGATGTTAACAGTAGGTTAGGGAGTTTGGGATAAAGATAATCATTTTTGTATTGATCCTGGTTATCAAGGGTCACAATCTGGTGAGTTGGATTGTGATCTCATTTTCACTCTTGTTCCGTAAGAAAATTAGCTAGGGGAGAGGATCTAGTACTTGAACACCTTAATTTCGGGCTTATCAAAACTCTATGTAAAAATTTCAAGTCGCTCACAGTTTTTTTACAACAGCTTACTTGGCCACTTGTCTACTTATAACTAAGGTTTCAAGTCCATGTCACCCATTATGATGCCACATCAGCATGTTTTTTACCAAATTGTCCAAAACAACGCCCAAAAAAAAGTGAGACCAATGGTCATGCATAAAGGGTACCAATAGGTGAACAATTGATGTGGCATCACATCATTGGTTATTAAAATTAACTAAGGGTACATTTTATTCAATTTTGGGTAGTTGGCATTGTACTAACAACTTTAAAGTTACAAGTATTGGTACTATGTTGTCAAAAAAATTGAACATTAAGTTAATAAGTGTAAGTATTAAGTGAACAATTTCTATCACAACTATTAGAACTCGTTCAAGTACTGGGTCCTCTCCCTTAGGTGGGAATCATATTTTTTCAAAATATTATTAAAAAAAAAAATTTAATTTATCTATGAATGAGTAATTAAAACTTTGATTCAAATCTATGTTAGATGTTTGGTAAAATAGATATACATTTAATTTAATATTCATGTATAGACGAGTAATATGATGTATCCATGTTTTGTGTGTTTATGCAAAACAATCGCATTTTCATTTGAGTGATAGATGTTTGGTGAATAGAAATTGAGTCTCATCTCCTCTCTTATGCCCTTATTTAGACTGTACTAGATATACATGTAATTTTATACTTCTGTATAAATGACTAATTTAAACTTGACTAAGTGTTGATGTTTTGTGTGTTTATGCAAAACAATCCCATTTTCATTTGAGTGATATAAATTGCAAGATGTTTTTTAATCTAAAATTGCAGTGTATCTTATTTTTTTAATGAAGATACATTTGTTTATTATTATTTATTTCAATTAGAACTCTTTGTAAGGGGTGCTAATACCTATTATAGTGTGATGAGGTACCATTCATTATAAATGTCAAATTTTTAGCTTGGTCAAGACGAGGTGAACCCACAGATGGGGGACCTCATCCCAAACAATAGAGCACGTTTGAAGATCTATTGATACCCAAAACAGAGCTCCACTTGCACCATCCCACAAACATACAGGTATCAAGAACGTGTATTATTGCCTAGGAGGGGAGAGTTCAAACTCACTAGTGCCAAATGTGATTTCTCAATCAAGAGAGATATTTGAGTTATGTTATCTCTACATGCTTTTAAGGGAAAAATAAATAAAATTTATATTTGTGTAAAATAATAAATGTAGTAGTGAAGAGTTAAGAGAACATACCTTTTGAAATATCTACGTTAATTAAATGCAATATAACAAGCATTCATTAAACTGATTAGGTAAAAGAGTTGCATCAAGAAAAGTACAAAAATATATGTCAATATTTATTTAGAGTGGTAGATGCACTTGTCTTTATTGGCAATAGAAATATTTTGTTGAAATGTCCATTTCTTATTCTTTTGGAATTTTCTATCTAGATATGCATATGCTAGGATTTAATGTACAATGCTACATGAACTATGTTGTGTCTAAGCTCATAATTAATTTTTTATTCTAGTCCTTAAATTGTGGACTTGTAATTCTAACTCATAGTAGTAAATCTTATGCTCTCATTCTTGATAAGTATGTGCTCATGTGTATATTTGACTTGGATGGTGCTTGTTAGTGTCATTAGGACTTGTTGACAAATGGACTAATAATTGGCTTGACTTGATTATAATAAAGTAAGGTATATTTAATTATGTGGTGTTTGAACAAGATTGAATAAATCCATGTGACATGCAAAAATACTTAGGCATGTATCCTTATGTATGTTGATATTTATGCAATGGTTTCTCTAGATGCTCGATTATGTGTAATGATAAGGTCTATATTGAGTGTTTTATTGGTTTAAATGAGCCAGAGTATTATCTTTCTATACAAAACCATAGAGTTTAAATATGAATATTTCACGTGTGATTCAATGAGACTAACTAGTTAAGATTACGCTGGCTTGGACATGTTTAAATTTTAAATATTCAAATTGAAGATTTAGATCACTCTAATAGCCTAAACCAAAGTTCTCCCATGTGATCTCAACATGGGACCAAGAATATAAAGAGTTAAGCATTATATTTAGGCCATTAGAGACCAAGGGTTCAAGATTGGTTCCAGTATAGGATAAGTGTTAACTCATACATAAAACTACTCAGATTTAGTATCAAACTATTAATCAAGAAAAAAAAAGGTCCAAGTCCAAAATGAGTAGTAGAAAAGTCTATGTTGCACTTTCACCTCTTCAAATATGTTAATAAGAAAATAGTGAGCATATTATAGATGTAAATGACCTAATTTTTATGAATTATATATTATTAAAAGTAAATCAATGATAACAATGAAGTTTTTACATTGATGGGATCATGTTAATGGTTTTTCTTTTGGAAAAGCAAATTGGAGATGAATCATGACATTGTTGGTACATTGGTACTCATTGTAATCCTAGAACATGTGGCACTCTATGTATGTTGATAATCATTATAAAAGTGAGTGTGATTTCAAATCTAAGAAAAAAAAATTTTTTTTTATCAGTAAAAGGATGAGGGCAAGATTTTTATTGTTAGTTAATAAATATCATATGTAATTTCTTCGTTCAAGTAGGCCTGCAGTCAACAAAATCTTCATTCTTTTCTAGGAACTTACGTCCACTAACGATATAGAAAAATATAGGGGCATTTCGGAAATAATGAGGTTATGAGGGTTCTTCCTTATTTACACAATTTAAAGCCTTTTAATTTAACTTTTTCTGTAATTTCCTTTTTAGTAGGTGTTCTTCTTGCTGCTTTGACTTTAGATTCAATTGCCCTCTTTATTTATCTTGCACACACTCGCCTCTTTGACCAAGATTGTTGTTAGAAATAATCAATAAATATTGAGTATAAATTATTTATTTTAAAAACTCATATGTATTCTTAGCCGGATAATCAATTAACCTTTATATTGCTTTTAAGGAGATGTTCCATATGATCTCTATCGTGATAACTAAGTGTTTTAATCTTTACTTTGTCCTCTTAATTGGGTTCTTTAAGTTGCACTATAATTTATAAATCCATTATTATAATAAGAATATACTTACCCTTACTAATTTGTTTTGTTAATTTGAAATGACCATGAACTATAGTTTCTCTCTTCCCTATGATAATGAATTTGGTCTAGTCATTACAATTAAGAAAATTAGTATTTTGATGTTGTTCATCTATCTTAATCAATTACTTTATATCCAACCTAGTTGTAATTATACTATTCATTTTTATATCCTTAGTATTGTATCAAATTTGTCTAGTTTAATAATATAATTACTATTGATTTTAAATTAGAATTGTATATGATCTAGATATGGAATCTAAGATTAGTTTGCTACCTAGATAATCTAATAAAAAGGTCTTCTCCATCTACAACTTTGTTTGTGAGGTTGTCTATATATGTTTTATGATTATTTCCTCAAATTTATCAACTATGACTATGTTGGAAACTACAATTGTGATGCAAGAGCATCAAGCTTGGATTTTGGTGGAGTTATGCTAAGCTTGGATTTTGGTGGAGTTATGCTTTTCATGGTTAGAGATGTGTTGGAGACACATTGGGGAATCTTTCCTCGTGATTTCATAGAGATTGGATGGATTGAGTTGAAGTTTGAGCTGTTTATACCTTGTTGCTAGAACTGTGTTTTTCTGATTTTTGGGTGCCTGTTACAAGCCATGTAACTAATTTTGTATAATGAATGAGAGGATATGCTATTCAAATATTGGAGAGGTCCTAGTGTACTATCTATGGTTAAAGACGCAAATTATAATTTTTTATAAGTTGGGAGATATGGCAATTCTCTCGAAGTATCAATTTCTAGTAGTTTGTGCGACAGGTTTCTATGCATGACTTTCTGGATGGATGCGTACTTATCCTTGGTGAATCAAAATTTATGCACTTAAGGGGTTGTAGAGGACCTAAAGTACTACCCATAGTTCAAAGCACAAGTTCTAATTCAATCGAAGCTAGGAGATATTTCAATTTTACTCAGGTATCGATTTTTGGACAGTTAATTTATGTTGCAGGCCAACTTGTGGCTCTTCAAATATTTGATGTTAGTTTTTGGCATTCTGGGCAGACTTGTAGCTTAGATTGGTACGTAGGGGTTGTGGTGAAGTCTTTTTTCATGAATCATGGAGTAATTCATTCATTTGAAGGAGGAGTGAATGTGAGAGAAACTAAAGAGTGAGTTTTCCTGAGTCTATGGATAGAGTGTTGAATGTGAGGTAGTTTACAATAGGATTATGATGAAGTTGTGAGTGTGTGGGTAGAGCGCCAAATGTGAGGTAGTTTACACTTGGATCTTGGATAAGCTAGAGCAGAGCTAGGGTTGCAGTTAGAAAACAAGGAGATTTTTTGGTGGGCTTGCGAGCACAAGTTTAGATTTCCTTGGTGGTTTCTTCTAGATCATTGTTATGTTACAAATATGGGCTAGCTAAGATTGGTTTTGTAAGTTAGATCTTGAGGGATCTTGTAGAACTAATTTTGTAATTTATTTGTATTTGGCCCTAACTTAGAAGGCCTTATAGCTAGGCCTATTGCATGTAATCAATTATATTTTATGAACAAATTATTGTAATTTGGTATCAGATCTTGCATTGTTGCTTCTTGTTGTTGTATCTTCTATTATGTGGTTATTTGTTGGGAGCTAGGACATCTCCTTTGGGGATACTCCTACCTTGCATTGTGTCAGATGGTATCAAAGTGAAGGTTGTTCCTAAGCATGTAGATAGACCATCAAAGTTGAGGTAGTTTGCACAAGGACTTGGGTTGGAGAAGTAGATCTAAGAAGATCTTGATCTAGTGGTGTATTTTCTTTCTAGAGTCCTAGATCTCTTGGTTGCAAGGTGGTAGATCATGGTTCTAACTTGTAATTGTAGAGGGCTTAGCAAAGATGGAAGACTGATCTTTTTGAGGCATGATTGTAGAGAGTTTGTGGATTGCAGATACGTGGTCCTGGACTAGTTCTTGATTGTTCATGCGAGGTGGCAAGTTGTGATCTGACTTGTAAACAATTCAAGGTTGTCACAAGGAGCGTGGGAAGGATTTGTTGTAGAGGGTTTGTGTAGATCTTGGGAGATGGCTCCAAGAGGATTGGTACCTAAGATGATTGTGAATCTTGGTAATGTGTTGGAGAGGAGGTTGTCTAAGATGTCTACTCGGGTTAAAGCTAGTTTGGATGATCAGACTAAGAAGGTGGTTTCTTAGTTTGAAACTAGTTTGGCTGATCAAGATAAGGATAGGATGAGGAAGGCATTTCATAGATTTTTGTGGAGTTGGAGTCTACCGATCTGGAAGAGAGTTGTTTGGTTGGTTAAGAGACTTGTTCATGAGAGAATATGGCATGGCAAGGTTGAGGTGGAAGAGGTTGGTTTTGTTGATCAGTTTGTGAAGTTTGATACAAAACTTGTAGAGTAGTTGGAGGTTGTTGTTGAAGATATTCCTAACCTTTTTGATGATAGGATAGACATTGGTTTTTATGATTAGTTGGTTGGATCTGACATGAAAATTGTAGAACATTTGGTCATGGATGATTTGGTTACTATTGGTGATGAGTTGTGTATTGTAGAGCATCTTGTTATGAGAAATGAGGTTTCCAGTGTTGAGAGTTTGGCATATGTTGCTGAGGAGTTACATATTACTACTGATGTGAAGTTTGTTGATGCTGGTATGGATTCACTAGTTGTTGATGTTGATGAGGATTTGTTGATGAAGCATTATGTTTAGTTTGTTTTTGGGTGTGAGCATGTTGATTGGGTTGCTAATGTTTATTTGATTCTAAAGTTTCAATAGATGAAGCATAGATGGTTGATTTTTTAGATATTTTCTATTGACTTTGATGAAGTGGAAGCCTTTAAGATGAAGTTGGTTGCTGATCTTTCTTTGGGCATCAAAGTATGGACATACTTTTCTATTTACCTAGGGAGTTTGATGTAGGAGCATCAAGCTTGGATTTTGGTAGAGTTATGATTTTCATGGTGAGGGATGTGTTGGAGACACACTGGGGAACCTTTCCTCATGATTTCATAGAGATTGGATGAATTGAGTTGAAGTTTGAGTTGTTTGTACCTTGCTATTGGAACTGTATTTTTCTAGTTTCTGGGTGCCTATTGCAGGCCATGTAACTAATTTTGTACAAATAATGAAAGGATGTGATATTAAATTATTGAATAGGGCCTAGATTAATATCTATGATTGAAGGCACAAGTTCTAATTCTTTATAATTTGGGAGATATGGCAATTCTCCCGAAGTATCAATTTTTGGTAGTTTGCACGACATGTTTTTGTGCATAGGATAGACGCACACTTATCCTTGGTGAATCAGCCTTTGAAAACTTAAGTTGTTGTAGAGGACCTAAAATAATACCCACATTTCAAATTTTGAGTTCTAATTCAATTGGATCTAGGAGATATTGTAATTTTACTCGAGTATTGATTTATGGATAGTTAATTTATGTTGCAGGCTGACTTGTGGCTCTTCAAGTATTTAATGTTAGTTTTTTGTATTTTGGGCTGACTTGTGGCTTATATTGGTATAAGTAGGGGTTGTGGAGAAGTATTTTTTCATAAATCATGGAGTAATTCATTCATTTGGATGAGGAGTGAATGTGGGAGCAGCTGAAGGGCAAGTTTTTCTGAGTCTGTAAATAGAGCGTCGAATGTGAGGTAGTTTATAGTAGGATTATGACGAAGTTGTGAATTTGTGGATAGAGCACCAAATGTGAGGCAGTTTACAATTGGATCTTGGATAAGTTGGAGTAGAGCTAGGGTTGTGGCTAGGAAACAAGGAGATTGCTTGGTGGGCTTGCGAGCACAAGTTTAGATTTCCTTGGTGGTTTCTTCCAAATTGCTATTATGTTATAGATTTGGGCTAGCTGAGATTGGTTTTGTAAGTTAGATCTTGAGGGATCTTGTAGAATTGATTTTATAATTGCTATTTGTATTTGGCCATAACCCATAAGGCCTTACAACTAGGCATATTACATGTAATTAGTTATATTTTGTGAAAAAATTATTGTAATTTGGTATGAGATCTTGCATTGTTGCTTCTTGTTGTTGTGTCTTCCACTATGTAGTTATTTGATGGGGGCTAGGACATATCCTTTGGGGATACTCCTACCCTATGCTACATCAAATTTGAACAATTATTATGTTGTTTGTGATTTCAAACCTACTGGAGAGCTATTTACTAATAGTGTAGAGTGCCATGTTTGTTGATTGATGAAGAGGATTTGAAAAGAGAGGTAACTAGATAAACTAGTGAAATTGTTAAGTGAAGAGGATCATACATGTTGGAATTACAATGGGCACTTGGTCAATTAGTATTTGATAAGATGATGTATTATTTACTCAGTGTTTGAAGTATAGAAGTATTGAGTTAAACACAAGTAAAGCTTAGTAAATAGTGGTTGGTCAATGAAGAAGTTGAAACATAAGATTAAGGAACTTAAACATAGCCAAGTCAAACAATATTAGCTGAGTTTTAGTTATGGTCGATAAAGTTGAAGAAGAAAAATGTAGTAGCTATTGTTAACCAGGATTGCACCTATAGCGAGATGTAAAATCTAGCCATCCTGTTGAAACATGGAAACTCTCTCCGGTGGTGGGTTGTCCTAAAATGAGAGATGAATCTCTGGAAGCTAGGCTAATTCTTAAATTGTGATCACCTAATCCTAAATTATGTGCGAGATAAAGGGTGAGAATTGAATAATGAATAATGAATACTAATCCTAAATGAGGTGATATACCGATGGTTTTGAATGTAACTTTAATCAAATCAAAAAGAATTATAAAAGACACACTTGATTCACAATACTCAGACAAACATGCAAATTCAAAAGTGTTTCTATGCAAGGACCAAGATCTTCTACTTTGAAAGGGATACTTAGGTTTCACCAATTTTCTACAAAAAGACTATGATCACAAACATAGACTTGTAATCACATGTATCGAGATTTAAATTTGCAATAAGGAACGTAACTTAAATGAAGGTGAACACAACATTAAAGTAAAAAATCTATAATATTGCACGAGAATCAATGAGAAGGAACTGTTGAATCTCTATAACCAATGCTGAAAAAATCTCTACTACAAATTTGCTCTTACAATCAACTCAAAATCTACAATGTGCAAAAATCTGAATCTGAAAGAAGATCCTCATAATGAGGTGAATGTAAAATATATAGAACTCATAACCCTAACTCAAATTCCAAGATCATGGAAAAATCAGTCAAAAATGATAAAAACTATGAAGAAGCCTCTAAAAATTGCTCTCAACAACCTGCCCAATTGATAGATAACTGGAAAACTGCCTCTAGCTCCTCAAAATCATGCACAAAAACCCAAACTTGGATCCCTCAAACAACCCAAAAATATAGCATGTAAAACTCCTCATAATTATGCAATATATGCATAAAATAGGCTCTTCATACGAATTGCATGCATAAATACCCTTAACTACTCCATAAATCGCTAAAAATAGCACTAATCTGCTCCATCGTCGCATGAGAATCTCGAACTGCCCTTAGCCTCCAAAAATAGCTCCATACTCAAGTGTTAACTGAATGTCTTCTTTGGAGTTCAAAATTATCTTCTCAACTTCCCATCCTTGCATTTAGGCATTAAAAATATTTAAAACTCCTTTTAATTCCCTTTAATTAATTAATAAAATCAATAGTTTTATAATTATAACCACTTGATTTATTAATTTTACAATCAAAAGTTCTTTTTATTATATTTAATATTAATGTGTTTATTGACGTGTTATTTTTTATTTATTTTATCATTTTCTTTTTAATAAACACATTAGTAATAGATATAATAAAGGGAATTTATAAAATATATTTTACAAGTATTGTATATATTAAATGATCAATCGTATTTGATTCATTTAATATATATAATATTTGTAAAATACATTTATTAACTTAAATTAAGTTATACCATGCATTAATGTATAAAATATACTTTACATTATGAAGATTAATGCATGTATAACTTGAGTAAAATATGGAGTTGTTTTAAATAGCATACAATGGTTACCCTATGCATGGAACTGAAATTTGATTAAATGGAGTTTATGGGATTTTATGAATTTAGACAAAAAGGAAAGGTGCAAAGACTTAGTTTATTTTTTCAGTTTGGAGTTCACGTATGAGAGGAAGGAGGGTTTATTAAACCCTAGTTGCCTAGAGAATATCTTGCTGCAATTTGTTCTTCGACACCATATTTTGGTCTCTGGTAGTAGATTTTTGTTGGTATTGGGCAGCATTGGATGCTTACTCCTCCATGCCTGAGCTTGCTGTTTTTTCTTGGATGCCATGTATGATCTTTCACTGTGGGTTTTATGTACTAGTTATACATGTTTGGATGCCATTATTTTAGTTTTTCTTTTTTTGTTGGCTTTTTCTTGGCTCAATTTTGCTATTTGTTGTGATCTTGAGCATCTTGTTGCTCTTGATGTGAGCTCCTTTCATGGACACCATAAGTGTTCTTTTCCTCTAGCAAATTTCTTGGTGAGTTCTCTTTTTATTTCAAAAGTTTAGCACGGATCTTCATGGTTATTTTCTTGTTGTATGGCCAGACTTAATGATATAAGAGTTTTATTTTCTTGTCAAACAGCTGCCATTCTTCTAACCCTGACAAAGGATATTCGTGGGTTTGGTTTTTTTATTGGTTTCCTTCCATATATGTCATGAAATGTAATGAATACATATGTATATACCTTATCAAGAAGAGGGAGATTCTTACCTTCAATGTCTCTCATCTGCTATTGACATTCAAGAGATAAATCAAGTTGTGAATACTACTCTACCACAGTGAACCCTTCCTCACTAAGGATGACAAAGATAGACATTTAATTAAAGAATCCACTTTGCTTATTTCACATTTTTCTACATTTGTTGCTTGTTCATGCATTTATAGTGAGGGAAGTTTCCTAACCACTACTTTCATCAAATTTATTTTACCCATAAAAATTGTTTCATTCATCATATTGGCACCGTTGGATGATTCATTATGTTGCATTTAAACCATGCTTCTTCCTTGCATTTTGAATCAACTGTAAATTATATAAATAAATGGGAATTTCCATCAGATGATCTTAAAAACTTTGCTCCTTTTATGATTTTACTCATAGTTTATAGACAACATAAGAGGGTTTTAAGGACATAGAGCTAGCTGTTTAGATTTTAAAATAACTAATGAAGTTTTACCTTTTCTACTATTTGGAAATCAAATGTGAAGCTTTATTCTTTCTGTATCTTGCTTTAAACTTAAACATTCAACTTTAGATTTTGCAAGTTCTTCCCTCAAATGGTTGACTTTTTATGTAATTTATCTGATTCTACAAGCTTCATTTCAAGACTAAGTGCATGCTGAACTGTTGCCTTTTCTTTTACATTCTTCATTTCTATCTCCTCCTACAAATGTCCTAAGCATTCTAAAAATCTCATGAAAGATAGACCACACTGATAGCTGATAAAGCATTCGTGCCAACATATAGTCATCACAAATATGTTGTAGCATGCAAAATACATAATGATTTGTAGTAGTAGAATTTTTCTTGTAGAACATGAGTAACCGGTAGTATTTTTGAATAACATAGTTGTCTTTTTGGATATCAAAGTCTGCTTCAATTCTATTGCCTCTTATGAGTTGCTTCCTTTCAATTGGGTATATAATTGTATGCTAAAACTATTGAGTATGCTGAAATTTTTTTGAAACTTATGACCAACAATGACCGAAACAAAAATATACCTTTATCCTCCTTTCTTGTGTATTTGAAACTTATAATCCTTTAACCTTTGTTGAACCCATTTTGACTAATCTACCTTGATGTAGCTGACTATATCC
The DNA here is from genome assembly GCA_028749045.1 of Cupressus sempervirens. Taxonomy (NCBI): domain Eukaryota; kingdom Viridiplantae; phylum Streptophyta; class Pinopsida; order Cupressales; family Cupressaceae; genus Cupressus; species Cupressus sempervirens. Next base: position 991,011,493 of record CM053785.1, on the reverse strand, counting down.
TTTTTTCTTAATCCTATTGCTATAATTTATGCATGTCACCATTGACAGTCTCCTTGTGTCTTTGATCTCCTACTATGATTCAACTAGAAGGTCTCATACTTTTAATTTATGTATACCCGCTCAACAGTCTCCCCATGTCTTCAGTCTTTGTTGCTACATGATTTGATCAAAAGGTTTCACGCTTGTAGTTTATGCATGTTCCTTCAATAGCCTCCTCTGTCCTTCAGTCTTTGCTACTACATGATTTGACCAAAAGGTTTCACGCTTGTAGTTTATGCATGTCCCTTCAATATCCTCCTCAGTCCTTCAGTCTTAGCCCCTACATTCATTTGAAAGGCTTCAAGCATGTAATTTATGCAAGATCCTTCAACAACCTCAAACTTCATACTTGTATCTGCACATGGAACAAACTCATTAGCATAAACATGTTTTATTTTTTAGATTTATCTCTTGCCTTCTTTTCTTTTAACATAGTCATCTAAATAACCATATTGTAGGAATCGTATAGTATAGATGAAAGGAAAGTTTTCCATTGCTCAGTTCATATGAACTGACCCATCTCTTCTTTCATTTTTTGTAGGTTTACTCCTAGATGGAGATGCGGGATCAACCCTTTAATATTTAGCACAAAAAAAACTTTTGTTCAGGCAATGGATGCCTTTCCTCTTATCTCTTTTCAGTACTTTTCTATTTATACAATGTGTTTAATTCATATATTATGTTAGGAGCTGAGAATGCTTGTGATATTTGAATGCATTGTATTTAAGTATTGTGTAAAACTTGAACACTTTGTACCTCCTCAATTTTTTTTTGGATATTTCAATAAAAAATGTACTATTTTGGTACTTGTATTCTGAATAAAAGTGATCAATTCTCTTGTTTACTGATTCCTATACTTTACTTTCTACATTCTTTTCATTCTATAATGTATATTCTCAGCAACTATACACACTTAGTCAGTAAATAAAACATACTTAGTTTAGCATATAACATAGCAATTTAGGAGGTATGTTAAATTGGTAATAGTAGCAATTAAGCATAGTGAAGATTGACTAAGCCAGTGAAAGCCGAGTGAGATAGAACAATAGAGATTGAGCAATCTAGTGATAATCAATTAGAAGAACACAATGATGACTGAGTGTTAGCAAAATTAAAGTTTGTGAAAGAATTGAGTTTGAGGTCAACATAGTTGAATTTTTGGATTAATCAAAATGTGTGGATGATAAGGATTGATGAGATGGAATATTAAAAGCATGAATTGAGTTTTTTATGTGATCAAAGGCAAGGTGTTAAAGAGAAGTTTCTAGAAGTATCAAGAAAGGAGTAAGACGACAAAAAGATGGATAGATTCATTGAATCTAACCTAACCCTAAGATCTATGGTGATGTTTAAGAGGCAAAAGATCAAAGATTCCTATTTAAGGAGGCATAAGAGATGTTTTCCAAGGTTGGTTCATTGTTGATTTATGATTTTATGGAGAGCCTATGAAGAATAGAGTAGTAGAGGAAAAGTAAGAAGATTTCTGAAGTGTGATTGCTTAAAGGGTTTCCAAGAAAACCAGAGAAGGAGATGATAATGAAGTCCAGTCAATGAACCAATAGATGAGCTAAATGGAGATGTGAATTTTCAAAGAGAGTTGTGTTTTATAGATAAAACCTATTGTTACTTTCTAACCATTGTGGCAGAAAAAATCCTTTAATCAAGGTTGATCTAATAAGCCACTCCTAATAGGTTCATTAAATCCTTTAATAGATTCATACCTAACAATGTGTTTTGTAACATTTAATAAGCTTGGATATTAACCGAGCTCACTTTAGAAAAATGAATAGTGATAGCATGTTACTTGATGGTTTTTCCCAAATTGGGTTTCCATGTTAAATCCTAGTGTCATATATATGTGAATGTTATATGTGTGATGCATGCTATTTACTATTGTTTTATTTACTATTGGTCGACATATAGTGAACAAAGAGCTAAGCAATGAATGAATATGTTAAGTTACTAATGAGTTTCTATATGGATCAAGTGGTTTAAAGATATTATTTAGGTTGTTTGGAGTTAGTAAAAGTTGAATTGGTACCTCTACACTTGAGGATAATTGATTCACCCCCCTCTCAATTATTCTAAATATTCTAATAATTGGTATAAGAGAATTCAATGCTTGTAAGGAAAGTTTGAAGGACTTGAGCGAAAGATCAAGATGTACAAGAAAGAGGTACCTAAGATGAACGAGGAGAATTTCCCAAAATGGCAATGATTGATGAAATTGCATCTATCTAATGTTGGAGACTCTACAACATATTACCTAGAAAATGAATACATTGAAGTGCCTAGACCCATGACTATTGAACAAATGAAGGAGATGAAATAGCACAATCAATAATAATAGATGTGACATCTTGCCTGATCTATGCTAAATTTGATGATGTGATGGAATGCACTACAGCAAAGAAAATGTGGGATAAGTTATGATGCTTGAGCATCCTAGGGTAGTTAGCAATCCTATATGCAAGGGCTTTGAGCTCAGATTTGTGGAGGCATGGTTTGCATAGTTGGGGTTGTATTCAAGAAATATTGGGAAACCTTGTCCTAAGTGCACATAGAGTTTGGAGTTATCACTTTGAAGTTGGAGATATTTTGGTGACTGTTGGTTGCATGTTCTTGATTTACCAGTAGACTTTGGAGATTATATTCACAAGCTTCAATATAAGGGAGTTAGCATGTACGCTGTTGGATTTGGATTGTTGGATGGCATTTGGACCTATATCTAAGTGTGTGTATTCTTATGTGGTCTTTTGAGTTAGTTATGCATTGTAAACTTGGGGCCTATCTTAAATTTTAAATTATTTTATGTATTTAATGTCTATTTCTATTGGAAACTACAATTAGAACAATTGTTATGTTGTCATTAATGTCAAACCTTATTAGTAAGACAATTTTCTATCTAAATAGAGTGTCATATAAAGATTATTGATGAAGAGGATTTGATAAGGATATAAAAAAATGACCTAGAGGAAAGGTTGAGCAATGAGAAACTAAAATTAGCACTTGATTAGTTGGACTTTGACAAGATAATGTTGTTGAAGTTGATGAAAGATCAATTCCATAGCTCTCAAGAATCACTTGCATGCAAACACCTATCATAGGAAGAGAGAAGCAAAAGCTATGGAGGATAAACTTTCCAAATCCATAGATGAGATAATCTTGATGAGAAAAAAAAGAAATTTCTATTATCAAAAGTGAATGAAATAGTAAATTACAATGAGGGATCAATCCTTATAAAAGGAGATCCAAAGCCCTAAAAGGTAAAACCTAGGTTGCATTATAATAATTAATAAAAGAGTTAATCATTAGATGCCTAAAGTTTAGCTTAGGTGAAATAGAGTTAATTAGGAACTATCTAATTACTCTAACACCCCCCCTTAAGATAAACTTAGGAAGTAGCTAAAAACCTAGAAATTATTGATGAAAGTAAATTTGGGTCCCAAAAATAAGGCTTGATGAGGTACCCGAGCACAAACAAATCTCTAAAAAGAGGAGAAATAGATAAACCACATGGGAAAAACCCTACTCCAAAACGAGATGGAAATAATGTTGAAAAGAACTAGTGAAGGATTGAAGAAGCCTCCAAAATAGGGATGTCCTAGAAGATGGGAAAAAAAGATGATCATGAAGAACAATATTGAAGCATGTAAAAGTTTCAAAGCTCTATCAAAAGTAACTATTGATCTGAAAAACCTCCAGTAAAATAGAACTTGACCAAGTAGAGAAGATTATAATCTACATCAAATCATGAGGCACACAAAGGAAAACAACTTAACTTGATGATGTAGATGACATGAAACACCAAAGTCCTAAGAGATAATCAATCGAACATGGATGGTGACAACCAAAATAGGAATGAAAAAAAGAGTGTCTATTAGGTAAATGATCCATCTCACCAAAATGTATAAGTACCCAGCCACTGTATCCACCTAGTACATAGGAACAAAACCTAAATATGTAGTTCAATCCATCAAACCAACTAAGCATAAGAAATAATAGAAGAAACCCCCTAATGTAGACATAGGTGAGGTGACAGGCAACTAGAAAAGTTAGCCAATAGAACTACATGTCAAGGAACTGTGATCAAGATACACAAAAAAGTACATATGTGTGTATTGAGGTGATCAATCTCAGACACATCATGAGGCTAATGTTTGAGAAGAGAAACTCATTCAACAAAGGAAGATGGAAAACATAGGAAAAATATCAACTCCCATGGCACTTTAATCAGAGTAGTGCATATACAATAAGGCACAAGATATGGTGAATCCCAAGAATACAATAATCTACATGAGTGTCCTTAAATGACATTGTTCAAATCAGAAGGCAAAAAAAGGCAAAATAGCTAAAACAAAAATACAAATGAAATATGACACTTTATCTCAGTGTGTTTGCAAGAATGCATACAAATGATGTCTAAATAGACTAGAAGAGACATAAATCTAATACAAAATATAGTACCACCCATGTAAAATTATTTGAAGCAATGAAATTGATCCCTAGACCTGAAACCAAAGAAATGAATAGAATGCACCTAGAGTGAAATCTAAAAAAAAAACTAGCATCACTAGAAAGAGCTCTAAAAGACCTTTCCAATGATATAAAGAATTACCAAATTGGAGATTGGATCCTCAAGATATGTTTCTAGGAGTGTAAAATAGAACCTATAACTTTGAATGCATAAACTAGAAACCAAATAACATCAAAAGTCCCAATAAACTGCACCATCACAATGGTCTTAGAATCAAGTTTCTAGTGATATCTCATTTGCAAAAAATAGAGTCCAGATGAACAAGTTATAACCAAATAACCACATGTAGCTCAAAAAAAGTTACTACCTCGGGATCTATGCCAAAATGTCTTGGGAAGTATCCTGAATAGCACCACAACTTGGGAAATGTGTTAGTTTCATACTAAAACATGTCTTGATTTTTGTGCCAAAAAATCTCAATTTGTGTTCAAAAATCTTGATTTATGCGACAAAAATATTGATTTGCATGCCCAAAATCTCAATTTTCATCTAAAAAGTATCAATTTTTGGAACAAAAATCTTGATTTTTGTGCCAAACATCTTTTTCCATACCAAATAATGATAAGATTTCCACCTCGATAAATGTGCCCAATCTGAGAACAATTTTTTTTTGCCTCAAAATCCAACTATTTCTAAATTGGACATTTTTTTATATGAAAATATGGGTTTCTAGGTGCTCTATTCTCAATGGTGAGGTTTGTTTGGGATGAAAGTGCACCAAAAAATGGTGACCCCCAGATCCAATACAAAAAAAACTCTGCAAAAATGAAACCCTTTGAAAGAAAAAGCATAGACTTGAAAGCCAAGCCAAACTTCTCATAAAAAAAACTCATATCTGGACCTCTGATACCATGTTGAAGTTGATGAAAGATAAACCCCATAGCTCTTAAGAATCACCTACATGCAAACACCTATCATAGAAAGAGAGAAGCGACAACTATGGAGGCTAAAATTTCTAGATCCATAGATGAGACATACTTGATGAGCAAAAAGAAAAATTGCTATTATCAAAAGTGAATGAATTAGTAAATTACAATGAGGGATCAATTCTTATAAAAGGAGATCCAAAATCCTAAAAGGTAAAACCTAGGTTGCATTATAATAATTAATAAAAGAATTAATTACTAGATGCCTAAAGTTTAGCTTAAGTGAAATAGAGTTAATTAGGAAATATCTAATACTCTAACAAAAGTGATTTTTTAATCATAATACAAGTGAAGAAGATAGTTGTACTTAAGCCTAGAAGAAGTAATCAAAGAAAGACCAAATGCATAGCCTTGACCGAGCAAAAGAGAAGAAGATTAAGGAACTTGAAGTTTATGCTGAGTGTTTCTAGTATTGATAGAGTGACAACATAAAACAAGAAAAATATAGTTGTGAATAAGAATCAGTATTAACTAAGTATCAATAAATGTGTTGAACATAATAGTTAGTAGTGACCAAGTAATTTAGTGATGACTGAGTGTCAAAAGATAGTGTTGGTCAAGGACATCATTTAGCAAATTATGAGGAAATTGTCATTTCTAGCCGACACAGTTGATTTCTTGAAATATGTAAAGAGTGTTGAAGATAAGGATGGATAATATAGAGCATTTAATTCAAGGGAAACTAGTTTTTAGCATTTTTATGCAAGAATTTAAACTTCAACAATGTATCTATGTTTGTACACATTAATGCAAAACAATCTCATTTTCATTTGAGTGATAGATGTTTGATGAATAAAGATTGAGTCTCGTCTCCTCTTTTATGCCCTTATTTAGACTATACTAGATACACATATAATTTTATTTTTCTATATAGATGAGTAATTTAAACTTGACGAAGTATTGATGTTTTGTGTGTTTATACAAAATAATCTCATTTTCATTTGAGTGATACAAAATTGGAAGATGCATTTAATCTAATATTGTTGTGTTGTTGTAATTTACAATTGGGAAGAATACTTCTGAGAGGGGAGGGGGGGGGTGCGTGAATCAGAAGTACCAAACTTATTAAATTTTTAGCTAAATATACATGCATGAAAACAGACAACACAATATTTGATCACCTAGAAACCACTCAAAATGAGAAGGTAAAACTGGGGTGGGGATGACACCCACAACTTATCACTACAACAATGTGTAACTTATCAAGGTTAAAAAGTTTGACCATAATTGATGGTCTACCCTATTAAAAGCTTCAACACCCTATTAATGGTGTACCTATCTAAAGGATTTACAAACATTCACTTGGAATGTCACCCTATTAAGGGATTTACAAAATGGCTATTAAATCAACCTATCTTCGTAGGATTTTCATTTTCCTAATACAATGGCTAGAAAGTATAGTATAATGTGTTGACCTAATAACTTACAATCCTTAATTGCTAATTTTAGATCAATGTTTAGTCCATTCCGATCTAATCCTCATTGATCTGATATGATTTTGTTCATAGTGCTGATACTCTATTCTGATGTCCACTGATCTAGTGATTCCTCTATTTTTCTAAGTCACCTTGAATGCATTCTTCACCCTTCTATTCTTCACTCTCTTTCACATTATCATTCCTCTCTTCAATTCTCTTCTCACATACTCTCTCATGCATTCTCGTACATTATTGAATCATGGGGTTTGACCTCCTTCAAAAGGTTTCATGACTTAGGGTTAGGTATGAATCTATGATTGAGATTCATCCATTTTTCCTGCCTAGTTCTTTCCATTTTTCTAATTGGCTGCATATTGATTTCATAGGGAATAAAAAAGATTCGATCTTATCTTTTAATCCTTTGAGATTCATCATATGTTGGCTCAAAAATGGTTTACATCTTAGTTTGTGAGGGTAAAAACTCTTATGCTGATTTTGTGTTACTTGGCACTTGTTGATTATTGATCCTCGACACATATAGAAATTTTGTCTTGCTCAAGACCTATAGAAATTCTATCTGCTTGGCATCTGAATGACTTGGAACTTAATGAATTTTTAGCTCAACACATACTATAACTTGGCATCTATATTATACTTGGAAATATCTAAGAAAATTTCTTAAGTATGTTGACACTCAATTGTCAAAACCAATCTGAGACCAACAATCTTCCCCTTTGACATGAATGTCAAAAACACTTAACTATACATGATGAATCTAATAATTTTGAGTATAGTATACATCTATTTAGCATACATACAAAGCTTCAAAAATTGCTCAAAATTTTGTGAAGATACCTCAAGTTTGTAACTCCCCCTAAGTTAATGTGCCTTTGTTGTATCCACAACTTCTCATGTTGGATTTGTTTGCCTCATGCTGATTTTGATACTCTTTATCTCTACCTTGCCATGTCATTCTACTTTGTTCTGACACCCCTTTTCACATATCTTCCCTTGTAGTTATAGTTTCCTTTTGGATTTTCTATTTCTCCCCCTCAAAATTTATCTCCCCCAATTTCAAAAATATTATCTCCCCCTCTTTTGATACTTATGTCAAAGGGGTCTATACGTTAACTAAATATTATGCTAAAAAGGATTTATTTACTTCCATTACTATCCTCAAAGAAACATCCCAATTTTGTAATGCAATTTCTAGTGATTTTATCTAGATGGCCGACTCTACTACAAGGTGAACTAGGCCTTCCAATGTAGAAATATTGGGGTCTTTCTTTAACACTTTCAACATAGGCTAGTTCTTTTTGCAAAATTTCCATGTGTGGCATTATGGCAGATTGAATTTGTATTAACTTGGCCTTGGTATTTGCCTCATCTATTGTTAACATAGCTAGTTCCTTCTGAGTGTGAAGCATAGCTTGAAAATTCTTCTCACTCTGAGTTGGATCTTTAGGTAGTTGCATAGCAGATATCTTTAGGTTCCTCTCTAAGCTCATAACTCATTGGCTAGTTTCTTGTGTGAAAATTGATGGGTCACACAATTTTGAGTACAATGAGAATATATTCTCAAGTACTGACTTTACCTTTTCAATCTTCTTCGCTAGATCCACCTGTGATAGTGCTATTTCACTTGACATTCTTTTGTTCACCTTTGTTTGAAACCTCTTTTCAAACCATTCTAATAATTTTGCATTAGTATCAAGGTCTTCATTCTATACCTAGTCCACTATACTAGATAGTTGTTCCATAATAGGCTTGGTTTCATCAAGTACCTGCAAGCTAAATGCATCTAGAAAGATGTCTTTAATCTCAATTAATGCTTGCCTTTGTTTATACTCATTTTTGAGTATCTCGTATTTCTTTTTCTTTTCTAGTGCCTCTTGCACTTCATTTATCCGATCAATGTTCATATTTTCATAGTCATACTTGGGAATGACTATGTCCTCATCTAGTGTAGGTTCTCCATAGTGAAGTACTGTTGCAACCTTTGTAGAGCTTGAGCTTGGTGCTAAAATTTGAAGTGGTATTGCCTCAGTGGTTGGCTTTTGAGATGTTCTAGTTAGATTCCCTCTTGTAGGAAAAATTATCAATGTTTGTATTGCCTCTTGCTCCTTCTCCTTAGGACTTTCCTTGTTCTCTTCAGATCTTTCTTTATAAATTACCATGATCTTTGGGGGTGCACCTTGCACTTGTGTTGTAGAGATATAGGTATCCATCTATCCTATTTGATCCTTTACTAACTCCTCAATAGGTGTAGTGACTATAACTATGGAGTCTGTTGGTCTAATTTTCCACAGTGCAAATTTTTTTGGAAATTTTAGTGAAAAATCATTTAAGACATGGTATCATACAAATTAGGGTTTCGTTCCTTATAATTTTTCAAATTCTTAGGATGCTCTTGTTAATGTCCTAGTCTCTGTATTGTTTAAATTCTACCAAATTCTCAAGGTTTATCATCAGCACAATCATTGAAAATCCATAAGTGTGTAAAAAACCTTAATGCCTTATCTTATTTTACCCTAGTTTTGAAAACCTTCAAAAATAATATTTCAAAAATGACTTTAGGCAAGACATTTTACCCTAAGTTTCAAAATTATGCAAGGATGACTTCATAATTTTGCTAAACCTTTTATATCCTTACTTTTTTATTGTAGTTTGTGCGAATATATTGTTTAAAATCCTAATTGCAACACCTTTTCAACCCACCATCAATCTTAGTCAGATTGATGGAGGGTGCTTTTCCACATCATTGAAGTGCAAGGTTTTTAAATATTCTGGGCAAGTACCTTTACACCACATAGCCATTTCTTACGTTAAGAATATCAATGCACCGCAAAAATAATGACTTGTCAAAATGGGTTAGAACTTTTCTTGTAGACTTGTTAGTACCATTAGTGCACATTTTGAAAAGTCTAGCAATATCATTGGTTGATCATTTAAATGAATGTATTGCTCTATTTTCATTTTTATGCACCATTGATCAACTTTAGATCAAAGGCTAGTGCTTTCCTACAATTTGTAGATGCACAAGAAATAAGCAATGTGGGGAAGCACAAATAAGACACGTAGCATCATGGGCCTACCTTGTCAGAAGGTGATAGTGTTATGTCTTCTATGACAATTATCAGGTGAGTTGGATTGAAAAGAAGTATCTCATTGGTTATTTCAGCTAACTCAATGTTATAAACATGCATGATTTCATGATCATTGATCTGTGTAAGATCCACGATCAGTGCATGCGTACATCATGAAGTTGCTCAATTTTTAAATAATGCAAGAAAGTGCTATAATGACACATATCTAGGTGGGACAGAAAATGAAAGGTTTGTGCTACGTTGTGCCAGGCTATAAGAAAATGTTGATGTGTAATGCAAATTGGGCCAATAAAGAGATTTTTCAATTAAAAGGGTTGAAAGCTCTATGATCATTGATATATGTAGGGTCAATGGCTAGCGCATGCCCATATTAAGAAACTGCTCTAGATTTAAGAAATGCGGGTATGCACCTTAGTGCTGTGTGTCATAGTGGGGCTAGGTTTTGGAAAGTTTGCTGAGTCATGCCACATTGTAAAGCTGCAATATTCAAGCACATTCATTGGTCAAATATGACATGTATGCCAAGTTGGGAATGATGACATCATAGGCGCAACGGTTTTAATAACTGATATGGAAGTCATACTTGTTAGATGAGCTGGATTAAGAGGAGTTATTTCATTGGTCAATAGATGATGGGACCATAAAAAGACAAAGTTTTTACCTACTATCAATCTTGATTTGATCGACGAAAGGCACTTACCTGCATTAGGAACTTGAAGGAAGTTTAAGAAAAGTGGGTATGCACCATGCAGACATGTGTTTGTGGTGACATCAACACCCCCATCTCAAAATGTTTAAAAGGTTCAAGCTATGTCACCGTTGATCTTTCTAGGGTCAATTGCTAGTGCATGCCCACATCATGAAAGTGCTCACATGTTAAGCAATGTAGGAAAGTGCTAGCCTAATGTGTAGCAAGTGTGATGTCAAAGACCACTTTCTTAGAAGTACATATGGGACTTGCTTGTGTGGAAGTTTTTCAGGAGGCACAGATTTGCATAAACACTTTCTATTTGACAAGTATAGCTAACTGGGCCTTATTCAATTATAAATTTGTGTGATCATTGATCTTGTCTTGATCAACAGATAGCGCTTACCCACAATTTTAAGATGCAAGAAATTTAAGGAATGCAGGTAAGTGGTAATGCTACACATGGCCACATTTTTAAAGCCATAAAGCTTGTTTCTTTTTTGAATTAAAGTTGTCTGATCTAGTGAAATTGATGGATAAGATTTAAATTTTGATGCAACTTGAGAATAATGGCTACTGGAAGTTAATATGGTTCAGAGCTCATTTGTGTGATTTCAATGCTCAAATATAATTCACAATCTCACCATTATTGAACCATAGAATTGTAAAAATTTATCAGAGCACAAAATTTTTTTGGAGCTAGGGCACAAAATTTTGTAGAGAAATCTAGTGAATTGCAGCGAAAATTTCATAGAAAGAAGTGGAATTTTGTAGGTAAGTGCTCTGAAACTTCTAAGTAGCAAGAATTTGGTGTGGTAAAGTTTTAAATCTTAGAAAATGCCTCCACAAAAGGAATTCTTTGGGAAAACTAATTACCTAAAAAGGGTTGTGCATGATGATTTCCTTGAACAATTCCCACTATCTACCAATAAAATTACTAAGGGGAGAGAGCTAATTCCTAAGAACCCTAGGGTAGCTATAGTAGAGGGTTTCTATGATAAAGCTAAATGGGTAAGAGATGCATAGGTTTCTACGAGAGGTTTATAGTTGTTCAAGAAATGATTTTTCAGAATAAAAACTTGATACCCCTATGAGTAATGTCTAGGAGTTTAACATTGAGAAATTAATAGTCCCCATAGTTTTCTTTGATAGTGATTTATTGATGGATTTGGTCAATAAGTATGATCCTATTATAGGGTGGGTGGAGAATCATGCTGGAGTAAATCTTTTTAGGGTTTGCCTTGAACTGATTAGTGAGGTTTTCAACCTCAACCCTAACCATGTCATGCATGAAATCATTGATATGGATGACCTTCAAGCAAGGTATGATGCACAAAGGATTTACTTAAGGATAAGGCCATTGCAAGAACATGCTGCCAAGATTGGTACATTGTTTGTGATCGCTGCTAGTACCCTAGAGCCATTGTTAAGGAGACATTTTAATATCAGGGCTCAAGCATTATATTTCTCTCTTTGCAAGATTTTCAAGATGGATGATGCCAAACAAATCCCAGGCCCCATTGTTCTTATCATGGCTTAGACTCTTCAATTTGGGATGAGCACTATTTTGAATTTTACTACTTTTTTTTGCATGAGAAATTCACAATGGTTTGGTGGGGATAGCACAAGGAAAAGTAAATAAATCATTCTGTTGGTATTCATTTCTTATGCATGTATGTTTGTATAAGGGAGTTACCTACTTCTCTAAGGGCATGGAGCTAGAAGTAACCAAAGATGGAGAGAAGAATTTAATCCAATTGTGGAATGTTGACATGACCTTAGAGGCTAGAGATGCTAGTTTTGTGAGGTTTGATAGATATTTTGCATCCTAGCTTAGATTACTCTTGAGAGGAGACAACCCTAGGATTCCTCAAGCATTGATTGAACTAGTCAAACCTAAGGCCCATTCAAAAGGGCTTTTGGTCAGTCATAATTGGGGGGATATAATCCCATATAATGTTTCTATAGTAATAAGAGTATATGGATTTTTTGGGAAGCCTCATGTGCTACCATTCCATATGCCTCTGAAGATAGGGATAGCGGAGTTGTTGTGGCAGATTGGTACTATTGATTAAAGAGATTTGCCTAAGAAAGGTACCTTTTTCCTAGTTGTCATTGTAGTACATGATTTTATCTTTGTGAGAAAAGGATGGAAACACCTCAGCTTATTTTTGGATAAGTATAACATGGCAGAGTCCCATGCACAATTTATTGATCTATAAGGGTTTTATGACCTCTTAAGAGAAAGGAAAAAAGCTCTTTGCATGGTACAATAGGTGTACTCTCTTGAGGATATTATCAAAAATGTTTTTTCTTTACAAGAACAGGAGTTAAGAAAATAAAAATGGATAGTTTTTAGTAAGACTCTAGAATTCATTAATGCTTTTGACTCCAATTATGAGCCATTGAAAGATAAAAAATATTGGGGAGCCAAGATGCAAATATTGATGAATAATTTTGCTATGATAATACAAACCATGAATGAGAAGAAGGCTAAGTATGTTAAGACCTATCTAGATAAGGCCGTAGAGGTACAAAGGAGGATAAACAACAAAAATGTAGTACTAGAGCTCCTGGTCAATATACTCTATAGAAAAGGGTAGGTTATGTGATAGTGCAGAATGTGCAACAAGCTCCCCTTCAGTAGAGACCAAGACCAGAAAGTCCATCTACAGCCAATGCTCTAAAGAGGCAAAAGTTGGAGCAAGGATCTTCCTCCCATTTGGAACAATACTCCCCAAGCTAGACCCCAATTTAGATAGATGATGAAGCATCTTTGAGGGAGAAACTTAGATAGATTGGTGGAGAGGAGGATATTATTGTTACTATCATAGACCTAGAGATTGGAGAACCACAAGAACCTCCTACACCCTCCTTGGATCTCACTATTGTTGATTACCAAGGTAAGGAGATAGATCCTATAGTTGCCCAAGCTTCTGAAAGGTTTATTAATGATGAAAATTTTGTGAAGTCTAGAGCCTTTGCATAATTTTTGTGGAGATTAAACATAGGAAATTTTGAAAGGACATGTGAAAGGATAAAGGCAGAGCAACCCGATAAACTAGACTCTATTATTAAACAAGTAAAATCTAAGTTTTTAAATGATTTTTCTCAATTTACACCTGAGGCTAGAAGGCAAGTAATTAAACAGTCAAGAGTCCTTAGTTTACCAGAGTGGGATATAGTTAATGCCATGGTTTTTGATTCAATAAGGAAACAAAAGGATGTAAAATATAAGACTAAAGAAGAGCTATTGTAGGCTCATAGAGGAGTCAAATTCAATGATGACCACCAGGCCTTGGTAATTTGGTCAATTGAAAAGAGGGATAAAACTAGAATGTAGGAAATCTCTACTATATAGCATACTGGTGCATTAATAGTATTTAGGGCTAGTGAGGTTGGCAGCAAGCAAATTATTGGAATGGCTTCATAAATGTTGAAATTTTTTAGTGTGGTGTCTAGTCAAGAAGAGGATAGGTTTTTACAAATAAATGCTAGATTTGAGGAGGTTTTAAAAGCATATGAGGATAGGGATAAACAAATACAATCATTAGAAAATCAATTATCTCTAATGGAGAAACAATTGGGGAAAAGAAAAGTAGGAGAGTCAAGCAGACCCAAGACTGTATACCCCAGACCACCTATTGAGCCTTTTAAGTCAACTCCAATTATTGAAATACCAGACACCCCTAAGAGGCCACAATTCTACATTACAGAGGATTTTGAAGAGGAAAAGAATAAATTGTATGCACTACATGTAGAATTAAATAATTAGTATGAGGAAAAGATAAGATAGAGTGTAATGTATCTAATGGATATGATAGAATGGCTAACATTCTTTGACTAGCTGGCAAGGATTGCAGCCATTAGGGATGAATTGAAAGGAAGTGAAGAAAGAATGAAGCTTACTTTATAGAAATGGACTGAGAGGAATAATGATATTACCCTCATGTATGTATCTGTCATCCAACTAACCTGTCACCAGATAGAGAGGATTTTTGACTTGTTAAATAAGTTAGAAAATTTTAATGAAAAACAAGATTATTTTCAAATAAGAGTGATAGTTTGTTTCTCAAAGTACATAGCTGAAAAATTTGATTTATTTCATAGTGCTCTCAAAACTATTGATAAAGTAAAGGAAAAGGAAGAGTGGAAAAAGGAGTTGGATGAATTATTTTGTCAAAGATTAAATAATGTAATAAATGAAATGGGACATTTATTATGGGCAATGACCAATGAGGAATTTGTTAAAGTGTAGTTGTTTTACAATGCCATCAGAAAATATTTTGTTGAAATAGAAGCTATTGGAAATTCTTTACTAATTGTACAAAGGGATGTTGTAAATTTTGATTGGCCCAATGACACTATTTACAATGAGTGGAAGGAACAATTTATGTCAACAAAATTGATGGAAGAAGATGACAAGGTAGAGGAAGATACAAGAGTAACTATTACTTTAACTGTTGATGATGAAGACAAGGAGAGCCCCAAGGTTAAAGTAGACTTGCAAGTAAATGAAGACGACACATCACTTTCAAGCCTTATAGCTACTTATTCTAAAGATTCAAAATAATTAGAGAATCAAATCATAAGGCTTCATTGTTCCAAGAAATGTAACAAACATGGGGCCTACCAAAAGAATGTAATAACGTTTAAGTTTTTGTTATACACATTTTTATCTTTTTGTGACAACTGCCTATAAAGATTCTTTGTAAAAGATAGTTGTTAGTTCTCTATGCCTGAAGCTTATTGCATCTCACATTATATAAGTGATATCCCAAGGCTAGAGAAAGGGTTCAAATTTTTGTATGTTTGCAATTTTTAAGAAAGTACAATTGGTCTAGTCATGTGTGATTGTTTTTTAGTTTACTTCCAATTATGTACTTTTTGATGACAGATAAAAATGATAGAATTAGTTTGAATTTTTGGGTCTCTCATTGAGTTTCTATTGGTCATTGTATTAGTCAGCAAGAAGGATAATACAAAAGGGTATCTACACCAGATCCATGTCATCATTTTCTTTCTCCATTTCATGAGTTTATTAATTTTGAAGATCATTTGAATAATGTTCATCTAATTGAATGCAGTCTGGATGGGGTGCATATTGGTTATATTGTTTCTTTTAATTCAATGGATTATGTAAATGCTTCAATAAATCAGTAGAATTCATGAGTTTATGAAAAGGATATCTCATAAGAATGGAAATAGGTGATTATAGTTGATGAATTCAATTACAAATTAATTAAACAAGATCTCCTGCTAATAGTTGATTGTTTGCCCCCATGGATAAAGCACTGGTCATATAAATCAAAGGTGTTGGAGAGTAAATTCTACTTCTACATGTCATTTAAAAAAAAAAATTCAAAGTCATTTTCATTCCATTGTGTTCAAGGTTATAATGCTGGTTACCACTCTTTTACACTTAATTTTTGAGTCTTAGGTAGCTTCTTTTTCTAGGAATACTTGTAAATTCTAAGAGAATTATGACCAGATCTACTTATGAGAGATGTATATAAAATTTAAAGCATTAAGGAAATTGGTAAACTGTTTATGTTCCTCAGGGTAGAAGATGAGCATTAGAATGAAATTAAGATAATTTTCATACAACAGTTTGCATTAGAATCATCCCTAGGTATACCCACCTTGGTTTTGTAGAGCCTAAAGAGTAGGAAACCATCCTTGGTTTTGTTGAAGTTGGGTCCAAATGGTTTACTTATGTAATTTTTAATGGAAATTGGCTAATCCTTAGGTTATATGAGTGTTATAATTTTGGTATTGAGCATTTTGTTGTTTAGTAGTTTCAAACACCAACATAGTCAACCTTTGTAGATGTGTCTATTGCTATTTGTACTATTGGTTGTCCACTTGTAGCTGTTGGTATATGAGAAGGTGGTCCTTATGGATTCACCTTATCCCTTGTGAAGTTAGCTACAACATTTTTTAGTTCTTCCACACTCACCAAGATTGGATTTGTACATAGTTGTGCTTGTAGGGTAGTTTGGTGAAGGATCCTTTTAAGGTCCTCTATAGTTAGTGGATTTATGTTTTTCCCATAGTGGTTAGGAACACATTGAATAGTTACTATATCTTTAGGTGTGGAAGTTACATGTGGAGGACTTGGTGGTGGCAATTGTGTGTCTTGCACACTCTATTCTATTTGTTGCTATTCAACAGTTGCCGTGTCATCTTTTTGTGTTTCCTTCTCCACTATATCATCTACCTTGTCTTGTCCTCCTTCATCTTTCTTATCATTGTCTTCTTTATCTCCATTATTTCTTCCCTCAAATGGATCCGCCTCTCCTTCTTTCATAGTTGTGAGGCCATAGATTAATTTCCACACTTGAGTGGACTTTTTCACAACATCTTCAATTTTATTTTGTAGAATATTGATGCTCTATATCTAGGTGCAAATTTTCTCCCATGTTTCTTATTTTCTTTGCCAATTTGTGAGTTTAGGAATTAATCAAGCCAATGTTGACTCTCTTATTTCTTTTTTCAAAGGCAATAATACAATTTATTTTCTACAATGGAATATAACTCCTTAGGCATTGAATTGTCAAGTTCAAGTGTAGTGTTCTTGAACTTTTCCATCATGGTGTAGACTAAATCTTCAACCATGTTTTGTTCCTCTCTATTCAACTTATGAAAATTAATACTATTGAAACTTGACAAGTCTGCATTATCCCTAATGTTATCACATATGTTTTCTAAATCAGACTTAGTGGTGTAACTTAACACTCTGAATTGGCTATTGTCATCAGATTCTATTCTCTCTTCATCTAATTTAGGGGGTGCAACATATTTTCTTCTCAACTTCTTCTTGGCTGGACCTTCCTATTCAGTGGTCGTCTTCTTTTCTTGCTCCTTAGCCTTCTTTGATGTGGCTCTTGTACTTTCCCTTGTGGTAGTCTTTTTTGGGCTAGGCTTAGCAACTTTCTTGGGCTTGGCAGCTAGTTTGGTGAAGGCTTTTCTTTTCTTTTCCTCTGGCTTGGTATGTGCTTCCTTGGTTTCCTCTTCCTCCTCAACACCTTCTACCTCTTTTGCATCTTCTTCCATGCCTTGGGTCTAGGCAAGTGGCTCATGGCCCTATTCTTCTTCTTCTTCTTCATCTTCATCATCTTCTTCCTTTACTTCTGCAGTCCCTTCCTTGAATCTAGCCTTAAGCTTTTTCACCAATCTATCCTTTTTCTTTAGAGTTGAAGTTGTTTTCAATTCTGTTTCAACTTTGGACTTCACAACACTAAAAGTGCCAAAAGGTTTTGAACTTTTATCAATATCTTCTGCTAGCAATGTTGTGATTGCTATTGATGCCTCATCAATATTGACTTCATATCCAAGAAGCCTTAGCCATCTCACCCTTGGTACTGCTGCTTGGAAGTATGTGAAATCAATGTCAACTAAGAAACACATGTCATTAATATGTTGTTCAATAAGAGAAATAGGTATCCTGAGTCTTTGTTTCATTAACTTCTTAAAGTCTTCAAAGTAGCTAGTCATTATAGGTTTAAAATTTACCCCCATCTGCTCTATGCATTCATTAACCTGTACTACTATCAACCTATTTGTTTTCCAATTTACCTTTCCAAAAGAGAGAAATTCATTCTAAACATAAAAGAATATACATATCAAAATTTCTCCAAATTTGCATTAGGCACCCTTGGACCTTCTTATGGCTCCCAAATTCTCCATAATCTATTGTAATTGTAGTTCATCTAGATCATAAGTATGATCCTTGTTAACAATCTTATATCCAACATCAATTACAATACAAGGTACACTATCCAGTCTACTTGACTGGTAGAATTTATGGGATATGACCCTAACAACAAATTCTACAATAGGATCTTTGATTGTGTCAATTTTCATCCCTCTCTTGTTCCACTTTGCCGCAGTGTTCTTCTCTATGGCTTCTTTAGAATCACTCCTTACGGTTTTTGGCCGTTCTAGGGTTGGGTACCTGATTACTTGATGTATAATTATTTTAGATAGTTTAATGGGTCCATCTTCCAACCATAGGCGTCCACCATAGATTCTACTTAACACAATTCTTATCCATTTAGTTTTGAATATAGTAGGCAAATCTAGGGCATAGGTTAAGCCCTTCCTTTCAAAAATCTAAAACTTTTCCTTCAATACCCCATTCTCACAAAGTTTATCATATGCTTGCCAAATTTCCATGTCATCAATTGCTCATATTTTATAGTTATAACACCTTCTAACATCTTGCACCATCACAACTCTAGGTGGAATAATGGATAAAGATTTGGTAGGGTCATTATTGTTTGCAACTTCAAGAATTGGTTTGAAATCTAGTTGTTTAACTTCATTATTGACCAATTGATCCTCAAATGACTCCTTGTCCTGGGGTTTCCTAGAGCTACATGCCATTTTTGAAAACTAGGGTTTCAAGATGTAAAAATTCCTTAACTACATAGATTGACACTAGTATAAATACCTTAAATTGACAAAATGATGCTAAATCTTGATTGGAATCTTTGCAAAAGTTTCAATCTCTACTTAGAAATCATTTATGCACTCTTCTTTCTCTTGCTCTATGTTCAGGATGATGAAAAATGATTGAAAACTTGACCTTACCCTTCATTTCATAGCATTTAATGCTTAGTGCATATACAACTCCTTATGAAATTCTATTTTACTCGGCTTCCATTTATTTTCCAACACTTGGCATCCGCTACTAACTTGAATTCTATTGACTTTGGCAGACAACTTAGCATATACTAAGATGTTACTCAGCATTTGAAGGTAATAATGTGAAAATTTTGAAGATTTAACTTTGCATCTTTATTCATGCTGATCTATCCTTTTAAGTACTAGTTTAGTCTTGGAACTGATGTATGATAAAACATTTAAATATTAGTCCCTCATACCTTCTTTTTCTTAGTTGGATGTAGTGTGACCGCTTGACCTTTTAGGTGAAGTGATCCCTCCATTGGATGTGCTACTTACATATTTTCTTTTCCATGTTCTATCAACTTTCCCTTTTCCTTTAGTGAACTCAGAGTTGGGTGTCTTTGATCTTGTTAGGAAATACTTGTTGATGTGCCTAGTCTTTAGACAACTGAAACAAGTGATTTGACTCAGCCACCTATTTTAGTTGCCACTAAAGTGTATTCTTATATAGTTCTTTGGAATGTGTCCATATGCTTGATAATAGTGATACCTCTAACTAGTGTTGTAGTCCCAATTGTAGTGATGTACATGATTATTTGTCTTTGCTAGTTAGTTTGGTGTCCACATAGGCTTAGATATACATTCAAAGTCCCTATGTCCATACTTCTTGCAATTGTACCAGTGACCTTGAAATCAAGGTGTCTTGATGATTGTAGTCTTGCAGTCATGTGCCTATTAGAAATGGTTTAGAATAATTGAGAGGCTGGGGGGGGCTAAATCAGTTATTCAAGGTCCAACATGTCCGATTCAAACTTTTTCACTAAGTGTAGTGAGCCCATTCAACCATACATTCATCCAAGCTTTAACATTCCTATTCAACAAGTTATTGTAAATCAACATGCAAGCATAACATATAAAAGATCAACACATAACACAGTGATTTATGTGGAAACCCAATTTGGGAAAAACCACCAGTAACATGCTACTTAATTCTCACTCTTTTGAAGTGATGCCTTGTGAAAGGCTTGCCTTGTTAAAGACTTATAATACACTATTAAATGTGACCTAGTTAAAGGATTTAACCACCCTGTTAGAAGTGGGCCTAGTTAGAGGACTTTAGAACATTCACTTGGAATTCCACCATGTTAAAGGATTTACAAATGGCTATTAAACCAACTTAGGTCCATAGTATTTTCATATCTAATACAATTTCTAGAGAGTATTAGAAAATCTTTGACCTGATTACAACATACAACTTAACTTGTAGATCTTAGATCACTCTTTAGCTCATAACATTGCCTGGTCTTTAGTCTTTGCAACTCTTGATAGCTTGCCCTCCTTTTAAGCTTAGTCTCCTTAAGTCTCCATGCTCAATGTACCAGTACAATCATCTCTTCTTGACCACTTGTAGAAGTAGAGCCTCTGTGCTCTATTCTTCCTTCTTCTAGATGTCTTCTCCTTGACACCCTTCAAACAACTTCACAATTTTGACACTCCAGTAGTAGTAACATTTTCTTCTTGGTCTATGACTCCTTAAATAGAAGTCTGAAACTTCTTTTCCTGCTCAATTCTTCCTTCCTTTGATTTTAATTCATATGGATTAGGTAGGATTCATTGTATCTAACCCATATTTTGTTTCCTCTAGAAACTTCTTGAATAATCCTTTTGAATTCACCCAAAAATGGTTTACATAGAATTCTATACCACCATCTCATCATCCTTATCCTCCAAATGGTTCAAAAAATTCTAGGTAACAACTATGTTAGCTCAGATTTGGAAAATCTTTGATATTTTCAATAATGCAATAGCTCAACATTATTGAAATCTTGATGTTTGGCACATATTGTGTTACTCAGCATCAACTACATTTTTACTGATGCTTGGCACCTAAAGTTCACTTGGAACTAAGATTTTCTAATGCTCGACACTTGATACTTTTCTTGGCACTTGAACTTCACTTGGCACCTAAAGATCACTCAAAACACACTAGATTTTCCTTTTGCTCAGCTCCAACTGAGAATTTTCTCAACTTTAACTAGCTTGCTCGACACCCACTAATGAACTTAGTTTAATCTTTGTAGTCAACCTTGTTACAACTTATTCCTCCAATGTTTCTAAGTTTGACCAACCTTTGTATCTTTGAGTATGTTATCAATACATCATTTAACCATTGTCTTAACTAATCCTTGCACTTCATTACCACATATTAACTCAACCTTTCCCTTAGGTGCTTTTGTTACATCTTGTTGATCAAATCCTCTTCATCAATCAACTAAGTGATAGTACTTGGATCTTATAAGAAAATTTCATTCCTACAAGTAGAAGGTTTGACATTAATGACAAAACAATGATTGAAAAAATTCTTTTAAAAATAATCTCCCTCTTTGATCTTCAACAATGAGCTTTTCAATTAAATTTTCAACAATCTCCCTCTTTGGCATTGATTGAAAACCAAACTGATCAACCATTAGACTAAACTATTCAACCATATGCTAACTAGGTTAGAATAGTAAGTTAAATGCCAAAAAGTAATTGTGTTACCATCAATTTCCACATGTCCCTCTACTATCCTGATCACTTCATTTTTGCTTCTCCCTCTTAGCTATTGTATCCTTTCTTTCTTTCTCTCCCTCTGTATGCATTTCTTATCTTCTGCTATTATTTCTCTATTTTGATGAAATTCTTCATCATCTCCTTCAATCTTCATTTGATCAATTTCTACATTTTCTTGACATTTCTCCCTCATGCTTTTGATCAAATGTTGTTGATTAGTTTTCTACTATTTCTCCCTCTTTGAAAACAATGCCAAAGACATATTAGGATCTTATTATTCAAGTGTAGCATTTGCAAGTTCATTCAATTTCTCCCTCTATCACCTTGCTTGTGACTAATTTGAAACTTCATCACTTTAATTACTTTAGGCATGATCCTAAAGTAAGCATCCTCTGCATCAATGTGTGAAATCTTCAACAATCAGCTCATTTGATGCAGGGTAGTCTTGATTTTACCTCAAGTAGCCTTGGTTAGGGGTATCACCCCTAACTTACCTCTAAGATGCTCAAAAGCATCTTTAAGTAGTACCTTTATGAAGATGTCAGCAATATGTTCCTTTGAGCTAACATATTCCATTTCACTTGTTTGTCTTCCACCAATTCTGTTACATAGTGATACTTGATTGCAATGTGCTTGGTTTTAGCATGCATTATAGGGTTCTTTGATATATTGATAGTGTTGGCTCCTGATTTAATAGTTTTGGAAATAACCAAGAAACCAGACCAACACATCTAAGGTTAGCAAATTCCTATGATTTGATGCACTTGATTATAGTCTTGGGCCAACTATACGGATAAATCCTTCTTCTTCTTCAAGCTCTGTTAGACCTAGGTAGGTGAACCTCAGACTCTTTATATGGTACTAGCGTAAAGGCATGCAACTAAATTTGAAAAATAGATAAAATCCCTTAATCTTCTATGTTTATGCAAGCATTCATGGATGAGATAGCTAATAATAGAGCACATGAACCTAATAAACTAAGTGAGAGAAAACTCTTTTAACTATTAAACACAAAAGGAAAGATATTTGATTAAGATTTGTATCTCAACATCATCTAGGTATGCAACAACAGAGAACATGTATCTTTCAAGCTGACGAGTTCCTTATCCATTAGGCATTAACTAAACCTTAACATGCAGATGGATACCTAAAATATACTAATATATTCAGGCATCTGATCTATCTATTTGACTTGCAAATAGACATCAATCTTCATAACAACTCTCATACTTACTATAAAATCCTTCTAGTGTAACCTGCAACCCTATTAGTATAAACAAGCATTTACTTGGCTTCTTTTTTCCAATAGAAAACTCATCTTGATATACAACCTTAAGGGGTTGCAATTGAGTCCAAGCCTTTTGTTCTCAGACACAAAACATTACAGATAACAAAAGAAGGAGATGAGAATTAGAATGAAACTAAGAAGGTTAAACTCTTTGCATTGATTTCCTTGAAACCAATACATCATCTGCATATCAAAAACTTAGAAAATATACAAAGAATGATTGTGTAATATGACAATGCTTCAAAAGAGATACCATATGCTATTCATACCAAAATAACATAGAAAATTGGTATCACATCTATGAGAAAACTCAAGAAATTGGAACTAGACTAGTATAACAATGCTCCTAAAATCTTCAAAAAATTGGACCCCTTACAATAAGTAGAAAAGGAAGATATATAGGAGAGAAGATCTTTCTAGGTCTCTAATCTGAACTTGACATCTATCCTACTGAAAGAGCCTTCAATCTGGAGTTGCTAAAATTGAACTTCCTCATCTACTTGGACTTTGAAAACCATAAATGATGCCAAAATATCTGATATATCCCTACTTAAAATATGCAAATATCTCATGGAGAAATATCAAGAAATCATCAAACTATATGGAGGCTCCAAATATCTAATCCAAAAATGTCACTTATACTTTGCCGTGAAGATCAACTTGTGCAGTTACCAAAAAACACTTGATTACTTCAACCACCTCCAAAAACATTCAATTCATCCTTATAATCACTGGAGAAGTCAAATTAGATGAAAATATATTTAAATCTAATTATAATTTTATCTACAACATTAAATTTGCAATTTTCACTGAGAAGCCCCCGAAAATCTGCTTTGCTCTGTAAAACTCTTTGCTGCAATTTGTTAGATTTCCTTGTGAAATTCAGTGCCCTAGCTTCGAATATTTTTTGTATTCTGACAGCCCTTTGCAATTCAATGGTTCAATAAATGGTGAGATCATGAACTATATTTGAGCATTGTAATCATGTGAATGGGATTTGCGCCATATTTAACTCCATTAGCCATTACCTCCAAATTGCATCAGAATTCAAATCTCATCCATCGATTTCACCAGATCGGATGACTCTAATTCAAAAAAGAAATAAGCTTTATGTCCTTAGGAGTGGGGCCACATGTCACCTTACCGCTTACTCACATTCCTTAAATTTCTTGCACTTTGAAATTTTGGGTAAGCGCCAATAATTGATCAGGACAAGATCAACGATCATACCAAATTTATAGTTGACTAAGACCTAGTAAGCTGCACTGACCAATGGGAAAGCTCCATGTGAGTTTGTGCCTCCTGACAGCTGCCATGCAAGCGGATCCCATATTGAAATCTAAGAAAGTGGTTCCTGACATCATCTTTGCCACATGTCAAGCTAGTGCATCCTTGCATTCCTTATCCAACAATCACTTTCCTAATACAGGATTGCGCCAACCATTGATCTAGACCAGATCAACGGTGACAAATGGGATGACTCATTTTTATTCTTAGCATGCTGGGAATCAAACCAATAAACTACCTCTATTTGTACCTTTCCTTCAATGTTGGCATTTCAAACTGGACCCACAAATGACTTAGGATACGTGTCATCAACTCACTACCTCACTATGCATAACTTTCGAGCACCTCTCTATAGCAAGCTAGCTAGTATCGTTGATTTGAGATGATCTAATGATTAAAAATATTGCATGACTATATACCTAGTCAATTGGATGGACCAATGAAACACCTTTTCTGCATTCCAACTCTCTTGACAATTGCCACGAAAGATGAGCTGTTACTATCTTTTGAGAAAGGCGAGCCCATGATATCACACCATGCCATGCGTTGCGAGGGTGCATACCCACAATATTTATTTGTCGAGCATCTTGAAAATGTGGGCATGCACCCACCATTGATCTTGGAGATATTAAGAATGTATAGAACCTGTGCCCTTTGAACTGCATGAATATCCTCTGTGATGTCATCATGGACAGGTGTCACTAGGGCACTTGCTCGCATTAGTTAAAAAATTTGCACCTTCATCAAGGAGTAAAGTGCACACTGTTGATCTTCTAAAGATCAATGGTGTGAAAATGTGATGCCTAAAAGTGAACCCACTGTATGATTTGACCAATGATATGGCTGGATAGTTGCACGTGCTTTGACAATTTTGCAAAAGTTTTGACAGGTTCTGACATTCTCCAGTCATTGTGGCACATTTTGAAAGCTCAACATCACCAAGTGCTATGTGGCACGAAGACGCTTGCCCACATTACTTAAAGCTTGAGCATTTTCATCTTGCGGGCATGCACCTACCATTGATCTTGTAGAGATCAATAGTTGGCCCAAATAAACCACCACAATTAAGATGTTTTGCCAATGCTTAAGAAAATAACCATGGTTAGAACAAAGGTAACTAGGGTAAAATGGTCAAGAAAGGAATTTTAATAAATATACTTGAATTTATAAAAAAAAAAAAAGAAAAAAAGAATAAAACTTCCCACACATTTTTGAATTCAAACAAATAAAACCCTACCCTTGGAAATATGGAGCACAAGAAACGTTAGGGTAACATGAAATTATGGGTTTTTCATTTAGGGAAAACAAATCTTGAAACACAACCGTAATTTCAAATAAATAGTTGAATTTTCACTATAATATGCAAAAATTTTGAATGGTGAAAAATTAGGCCAATAGTGGCTCTATCTGGGGATGATGGAAAACTTGTGTCCATACAAGGATTCAAAATTTATGGTTTGAGTAGACCACACACAAAACTTCGAGGAAGCACCAGAGAATATTAACAAGAATGTACATTCCTACAAAGGCTATACAAATTTGTACAAGCATTTATAGAAAGAAAATTGCTTTCTGGGAAAAGAAAAAACTTTTAATCAGAAATATCTTTTCAGAAATTGCCCATGAACTGGGCATTCTAAAAGGCTTCCTGACATTTCCTTAATGAAATATGAATCTTGACCCTAGAAAGAGTCAACCAAATAAGGTCCCAACCAAATGGGATTGAATTTTCCATGTTTACCTTTATCTTGTAACCTTGCATTCCACATAAAAACAAGATCCTTAGGCTAGAACTTCCTAATTATTGCCATTCTATCATATAAATGTTTTGTTTGCAACTATAATTTCATGTTTCTTGCAGAGGCTTCTTTCCTTGTTTCTGCTAATCCAACCAATTCATCAATTCTCTGATGCATATCATCAATGATGTCATCATCATACATCTAAATAAAGTTATATAAACCTATCATATTATTTTGAGGCATTCTAGCCTGAATTCCATATACAAGGTCAAAAGATGATATACCTATTGCCTTCTTGACTGTCACTTTATCAGCCCAAACAACAAAATGCAATTTTGAGTCCCAGGCCTTCTTGTTGTCATCCAAAGTTCTCTTAATGATTTTCAATAAACTTTTGTTGGTAGATTGTGCTTGTCCATTCCCTTGTGGATGATAAGGTGAAGAAACTAACCCAGTGATGCCATATTTCTCATAGAACTGAATGAATTCTTCAGACCTAAAGTACATAGCATTATCGGTCACTATTATTTCAGGGCATCCAAATCTAGTGATGATGTTGTTGAGTAGGAAATTATTTACTAATTTTCTGGTTGAATTCCTAGTAGGGATTGCCTCAACCCATTTTGTGCAGTAATCAATTGCAACTAGTATCCAGGAAAAACCACTACTAGAGCTAGGTGAGATCTCTCCAATAAAATCCATCTCCCATTTTTGAAAAGGTGCTTGAACCTCGACTGATTTCAAAGGTGTGTTTCCTAAGAATTTCAACTTTCCTACAAACCTCTAGCACTAATCACACTTTCTCACCAGAACTTGATCATCCTTAAAAAAATTAGGCCACCAAAAACCTACCCTCATAAGCTTATGAGCTATAGTCTTTTCCATATAATGTCCTCCACATATACCTGAATGCATCTCACTTAATATTTTTTTAGAGTTCTACTGATCAATGCACTTCAATAATATACCTTCAAAATTTCTCCAGCATAAGGCTCCATTCACAATAATATATCTAACTAAATGCGATTTTATAGTTCTCCTTTCATTTTCTGTTAGGTGAGGTGGAGACTGCATGTGCTGTAGGTAATATATTACATCTTTGTACCAATCACAGTAGTCCATGTCACATGAGCTAAGGCTAAGATCTTGATCTTCAACATTGATTTGATTAGCATCTAAATTTTCTTGTGCCATGAGCTTAGCTAGTCCCTGACCTCTTACTAGCTTAGTAATTTGGATAGCTATATTAAGTTCTTGGATCCTATTAATCCATCTACATCTTTTACCAGATACCTCTTGCTAAGAAAAAATATCCTTCACTGCTGCACTCAGTACAAAAGCAATAACAATAGCCCCTATAAGATAACATTTGAAAGCCTTAATAGATTTAACTAGAGCATATGCATGTTTCTCACTGATATCATATTTCAATTCTACAGGTTGTAGGGACTTACTAAAAAATGTTATAGGTTGTTCATGTCCACTTTCATTCTTCTGAAGTAAAACTGCTACAATAGTATGAAAAGATGCAAAAGAAAAAATATGCATCCATAATCGGGGTTCCTAAGCATTCGAGTATTCTTAATAACACTTTTTATTTCTTGGAAGGCAATAGAAGGTTCACCTTCCCAATTTATTGTAGCACCTTTCTTGAGCATTTTTGATATAGGCCTACTAATCTCTAGAAAGTTAGTCACAAACCTTCTTAAGAAATTAACTTGTCCAAAGAAAGACTATACACCTTTAACATTTTTTGGTTTTTGGACCTCATCAATTACTGCTACCCTCTTAGGATCAATCTTAACACCCTCTTTTGAAACTATATGACCTAGAAGTTTGCCTTCTGTGACCCCAAAAGTACATTTTCTTGGGTTCAAAGATACTCCATATTCCAAAGCTTTGAGAAAAATCTTTTCAAGATGCCTGCAATGATCTTCAACTTTCTTTGAATATATAGTCAAATCATCTTGATACACTACCATGAATTTTTTAATATAATATTTGAAAGCCACATTCATAGCTCTCTTAGAAGTTTCCCCTACATTTATGAGTCCAAAAGGTATTCCCACATATACGTAGGTTCCCCAAGGGGTGGTGAAGGCTATCTTGAATTGCTCTTTTTCATCAACCAAGACCTGGTTATAACCTAAAAAACCATCCATCATGGACATCAACTCTGAACTAGTGGCTTGTTGAAGCATGGCTCTATATTGGACAATCCATAATTGTCTTTTAGAGATGCAATATTTAGATTTCTAAAATCAACACAAAGCTTGATATCACCATTCTTTTTTCTAATAGGTACAAGATTAGACACCCATGAAGAATGTCAAATTGGTTTAATTATTCCCCCATCTCTAAGCTTTAATAATTCTTCCTACATCTTTGGGGCCAAGGTGGGATTCACAGGTCATTGCTTCTACCTAAAAGGTTTTACATCTTCTTTAAGCGGTATAATATGTTGGAAAAAATCTTGCCTATAAGCCTTTAGGTCATCATAGGACTAGGCAAAAACATGTCTGAATTTCCTTAATAAATAAATCTAAGACTTTCTAATTTCAGGATTTAAAGTTTTTCCCACATACACCTTTTTTGGGGTGTCAAGTGTACCCAAATTAATCTCCTCTAGTTCTTGTGGGTTATCATTTTTTGCATTTGAAAGTATCCTGTCTTGATTGTCAAAAGTACTTTCCAATACAACCAGACCCTTGGGTACCTTGTTATTTTTCAGTTGTAGAATCTCTTGTCCAAAAATTCTTTCTTTCCCATCAACTATTTCCACCCATGCACTACAATCAAGTTCTTGTCCATGATATTTATCCTTATTGAATAGAAAATTTAGAATGTCTTTGTCATCCTCAAAAACTTGCCAACTATGGACATTGTCTAGAACTGAAGGCCTATTCTATACTTCTATGGTGGAAACACTAGCAAATGATATGTCATTGAGCTTTATGGCCCTATTTGTTAGAAGGTCTACCATCTTATTGTTACTTTTGTCATTCGAAATTATCCCAAAAGCATCAAAATACTCAATTATATCCCAGAAAGCATTCCTATATTGCTTTAGTTTTTTATTTTTTGACACATAAACACCCCTAACTTGGGAAATAATTAACTCAAAATCACAAATAACATGTATTTTCTTGATTCCATGATGTGTTGCAACTTTCAATCCTAGCAGTAGGGCCTCATACTCTGCGACATTATTGGTACATGTAAAATTTAGGAAAAAGGAATAACTAAATGTATAATTGTCTAGAGAAACAAAGACAATTCCTACTCTTGATCCCTCCTTTGAGCTTGCTCCATCAAAATACATGCTCCAAAGATTCAGAGAATC
The DNA here is from genome assembly GCA_028749045.1 of Cupressus sempervirens. Lineage (NCBI taxonomy): Eukaryota > Viridiplantae > Streptophyta > Pinopsida > Cupressales > Cupressaceae > Cupressus > Cupressus sempervirens. The sequence continues at coordinate 990,981,934 of CM053785.1, read as the reverse complement.
TAAGCAACATGTGACCTCTTGCTCAATTAAGGCAGGTAGATTTTCAATCTCTTGAATGATCAATTTAGCTCTAAATGCATTCACATATATGTCTATGAAACAAGTTGCATCATTCTCAATATTTTGCTCAAATATATGAGTCACTCTAGGTTCTCTATTAACCTTGATGGCCTTTTATTTTACTTTGAAGGTGGCATATGATAGATCACATTGCATGCTTCCTCCCATTGCAACACTCCACTTTCTTGAAAGTGACATTCCATAGTGGGGGGGAATATCCACTACTAGAACTGATATGGTTAGCTCCTCATCAAGATGTGCAGCAAGTTTGAAAGGTAAAGCATTAATAGTACCTATGATAGGTACTTCTCCAGCATCCATTGCCCTACATTTTCCTTGTCTAGTATCAACTCCTAGACCAAGGGCCTACATCACTTTAAAAGGCATTATATTATTTGAGGCTCTAGAGTTAATCATGCAATTTTTAAATGTTCTACCCTTTATGATCAAACTTAATAAAAAAAGATCAATATCCTACAAATATGCTACCGATGAATTGTCTAGATACATTTGGGCTATCTGAGACATGACTCCAATATCTTTCTTTTCTTTATCAATCACTAAGATCTACAATGTACTAGCTAGTGCTTGTGTCACCACATCACTATCTTGTATCCCTCCCAACCAAGAAAAAGCCTTTCTTTTATGTTCTTGTATCCTAAAAATTTCTACCAAAGGTACCTTTACAGTGATTTGTGACAACATTGAGACCATATCAATTCAATCATAAGTAGTATTATTTGTATTAACATCTAAAGGTGTAGGAGTTTGAACAATAGATGAAAACTTTTGCTTTAAACTATCAGAACTTGTTTCCTTTCCCAAGATAGTTAGCTTACCAACCTCCTCATTTTGGAAATGCAACCTTTTCTTTGGTTCCCATCTCTTATTCTTGTTTTCTTTAATCTTAGGGATCTCATGGAAAACCTTCTTATTTTCATGGGTAACCTTTTTCGTATTTTCCTTGATGAAAATGCCAGATGACTTAGGAGGGGCACCATCTACAACCCTATTTCTCAGATTGTAAGTACTCTAGACTTGTGCCACTAACTCTAAAGTAATTCTATCAATTTCCTCAACATAAGGTTTCTTCAAAGTGACATGATCAGTAGGAGCTAAAGTGTTACATATAAAATTTTCATCTTGGTCCTCATTGTCAGAAAAGACTTGCTGGTGATGTATGTGGTATACCATTCTCTGATTTATAATATCTTGGTTAGGCTCATCAATAGCTGACTCTACATCACTATCACAAAGATGAATCACATTGCAAGTGATATCCTCTTGATCTTGGTCAATCATGTCTTCATTATTTTGCAACTGATGACTATCACAAAAAGACTGAGCAACAACATAGAAATCATTAGAATGTGGTGATTGACAAATATAACACTAGGGAATGTCATCATTCATATTTGCTAAATTTCTTTGTATAAGATCTACTATCTCTTTTCCTAGGTTCCCTTATGTAGGATTAGGAATTGGCTTTCCATCTTTCCATTGAGTAGTGTAGGGATAGTTTTGCATTCTAGGCTGCCTATTAAAGTTATTATTGAAAGGGGCCTTCTCTGGGATATTTGGTTTGATGGCAAAGAGAGTTGGGGAATTTAATTTTTTTAACAATTTTAAAACCCGTCCCATTTGGTTATCTTCTAGTTTCTTTCCTAAAATAGGTTTTTCATTATCTTTTTTTCCCCTAGTATTGAATAACTTAGGGTCATCCCTTTTCCTAAGCTTTCCTACAACTCTTCTATTATTTTCAATATTAACAGCCATTGTGTTTCCCTCCCTTAATATTTTTGGTTCTTTATCCCTAAGGACTTAAGCCATCTTACTCTCAAAGGCATTGAAATAAGTAGTAAGACACACATCTTTATTCAATCTCATTACTTGGAAAAGCTTGTACATACCTTTTTGGAATCTAACATTAAAGTCAAAGGCTGATTCATTTGGATTTTTCTTCATATTGTTAAAGTCATTCAACATAAAACTAGCATTCATCTTGTCACCATATTTCTCTTTGAATAGGGTTTTAAGATCACTCCATGAGTTGATACTATCATCAAGCAATCTTTTGAACTAGTCTCTAGCATCTTCGATTAGTGAGTGAACAAAAAGCTTCATCACCACATCTTCATATTCAACCTCATAATCATTTAGCATATAAATGAACTTTCTGAGATGCTCTTCACTAGTAACAACATTATTTCCAAAAAATTAGGTAACCTTGTCTCTAAGGTCATTTGGAATAGGATGAGGAAAACTAGGGATTCCCAAGAAAGATATCTACTTATATCTTTCCATATAAATTGGTTTTCTTTGAGAGACTGGGATACCTAAGGAACTTGCTGCACTAGGCTGAGTTTGGAAAGGGACCTGAGTTTGATGGGGAAGTTGGAGAAGGGGAAACTGACCAACAGTGGCAAGAGTTGTAAAAGGGGGTAAGAGTGGTGCACTTTAACCTATTGTAAAAGTACTGGTACCAGGTGCTAAGGGTAAAACTTATGTAGGCTGACTGGGTTGAATTGTTAGAGCAGAGTTTGACTTGATAAACTGGATTTTCCTTCTAGCCTTAGTAGCTTGAGCTTCATTTTCTACTCTCTCAAGTTCCTTAGTTAGATCTTTTTCTTTTCTCAAATTTTCCAGATTTAAGTCAAGTTTTCTCGTGACACAAGGAGTGGACTTACTAGGGGGATATGGCTCATTGATTTGTACTCTAATAGCCTTCTATTTACCCTTGTCCAAATCTCTCTTTTGAGGCTCCTCAATTGTAGTCTCTAAAGGTCTGTAAGGTTGAACTTGTACAACAATAGGATCCTAACTCTTTCTAAGCAGTTGTTCTTGTCTTTGAAAATTTGTCCTTAAATCACCCACATCACCAAAGATGTTAGAGTGAAGATCAGAAGATCTCTCCTCCAATTTTTTATTTTTCTCTAGCAATGAAGCCATTCTCCTAAGCAAGTTGTCCCTTTCAATTATAGTATTCATAACAACCTTTTCTTTCTCCTTTTCTAAACACAGGTGCTTGGCTTCCTCATCAACAACTTTCCTTTTGAGAAGGGAAAGTTATGGAAACAATTCCTCATGATCTGTAGCAGCAACCTTAGAATCAACTGGGTCAAAATTCATAAGATTTTCTATATAAGGTTCTTATCTAGGACTAAAACCCACTTCCATGTTTTCCTTGAAACCCCAACTATGGTTTATCTCATTTATCATGTTTGATCTATGTAGACAAGTAACCACAGGTGACACACTTTTGTCTTGGAAAATGTCTGGTGGGGCTAAGAAAGTTTTTCCCAAGAGCATAATCCCTTCTGACGCAGTACTCTTTGGGGAAAGTTCCTTCTCCTCAGTAGGATGATATGATGACTAGGGTGAGAAATTACTTCTAGGGACCCATGTAGAACTAAAATCAGATCTCTTCTTATTTTGATTTCCTTTTACCCCAGGAGGTAAATTAGTTAATAATGGTATCTCAAGATGATTCTTAGTAAAAGAACGTGTATTCTTCTTTTTCTTAGCCATTGATTATAGGGCTTTCTTACAACCCTTTAGCACTAGTTACAAAACCTTGAATTGAGTCACCACCCAATATTTGAGAAATATGAAATGAAACCAGAAAAGAAGCAACACACAGTAACCTTGACACCTTAACACTTTATGAAACAGTTTGATAGTAACTTGTTAAATCCCTAGTAGAGTCACCATTTTGTTGGCTCCTGATTTAATAGTTTTGGAAATAACCAAGAAACCAGACCGACACATCTAAGGTTAGAAAATTCTTATGATGGACGCACTTGATTGCAGTCTTGGGCAGACTATAAGGATAAATCCTTCTTCTTCTTTAGGCTCTATTAGACCTAGGCAAGTGAACATCAGACTCTTTATATGGTACCACTATAAAGGAATACAACTAAATCTAGAAAACAGATAAAATCCATTAATCTTCTATGTTTATGCAAGAATTCATGGATGAGATAGCTAATAAAAGAGCACATAAACCTAATAAACTAAGTAAGGGAAAACTCTTATAACTCTTAAACACAAAAGGAAAGATATTTGATTAAGATTTGTATCTCAACATCATCTAGGTATGCAACAACATAGAACATGTATCCTTTAAGCTGACCAGTCCCTTATCAATTGGGCATCAACTAAACCTTAACATGCAGATGGATACCTAAAATATACTCATATATTCAGGCATCTGATCTATCTATTTGACTTGCAAAATGACATCAATCTTCATAACAACTCTCGTACTTAGTGTAAAATCCTTCTAGTGTAACCTACAACCCTATCAGTATAAACAAAAATTTACTTGGCTTGTTTGTTCCAACATCAAATTCATCCTGATATACAACCTTAAGGGGTTGCAATTGAGTCCAAGCTTTTTGTTCTCAGACACAAAACATTACAGATAATAGAAGAAGGAGATGAGAATCAGAATGAAACTAAGAAGGTTAAACTCTTTGCATTAATTTCCTTGAAACCAATACATCATCTTCATATCAAAACTTAGAAAATACACAAAGAATGACTATGTAATATGAAAATTCTTCAAAAGAGATACAATATGCTGTTCATACCAAAATAACACTAAGAAAATTGGTATCACAACTATGAGAAAACTTAGGAAATTGGAACTAGACTAGTATCACAATGCTCCTAAAATATTCAAAAATTGGAACCCTTACAATAAGCAAAAAAGGAAGATATATAGGAGAGAAGATCTTTTCGGGTCTCTAATCTAAACTTGACATCTGTCCTACTGAAAGAGCCTTCAATCTAGATTTGCTGAAACTAAACTTCCTCATCTACCTAAACTTTGAAAACCATAAATGATGCCAAAATATCTGATATATCCCTACTTAAAATATGCAAATATCTCATGGAGAAATATCAAGAAATCATCAAACTATATAGAGGCTCCAAAAATCTAATCCAAACATGTCACTTATACTTTGCCATGAAGATCAACTTGTACAGTTGCAAAAAAACACTTGATTACTTCAACCACCTCCAAAAACATTCAATTCATCCTTATAATCGTTGGAGAAGTCAAATTAGATGAAAATATATCTAAATCTGATTGTAATTTTATCTACAACATTAAATTTGCAATTTTCACTAAGAAGCCCCTAAAAATCTGCTTTGCTCTGTGAAACTGTTTGCTGCAATTTGTTGGATTTCCCTATGAAATTTTATGCCCTAGCTCTAAATTTTTTATTTATTTTGATAGCCCTTTGTAATTCAGTGGTTCGATAAATGGCAAGATCATGAACTATATTTGAGCATTGTAATCACGCGAATGGGCTTAGTGCCATATTTAACTCCATTAGCCATTACCTCCAAATTGCATTAGAATTCAAATCTTATTTTTCTATTTCACCAGATCAGACGACTCTAATTCAAAAAAGAAATAAGCTTTATGTCCTTAGGAGTAGGGCCATGTGTCACCTTACCACTTACCCACTTTCCTTAAATTTCTTACACTTTGAAATTGTGGGTAAGTGTCAATCATTGATAGAGACAAGATCAATGATCATACCAAATTTACGGTTGACTAAGACCTAGTCAATTGCACTGACCAATGGGAAATCTCCATGTGAGTTTGTGCCTCCTGAAAGCCTCCATGCAAGTGGGTCCCATATTGAAATTTAAGAAAGTGGTGCCTGACATCACCTTTGCCATGCATCAAGCTGGCACATCCCTACATTCCTTATCCAACAAGCACTTTCCTAATGCAGGATTGCACCAGCCGTTGATCTAGACCAGATCAATAGTGACAAGTGGGCTAACTCATTTTTCTTCTTAGCATGCTAGAAATCAAACCAATAAACTACCTCCATCTGTTCCTTTCCTTTAGTGTTGGCATTTCAAACTAGGCCCATGAATGACTGAGGATACATGTCATCAACTCGCTACCTTGATATGCATTACTTTTGAGCACCTCTCTATAGCGAGCTAGCGAGTATTGTCGATTTGAGATGATCTGATGATTAAGAATCTTGCATGGCTATATACCTAGTCAATTAGATGGACCAATGAAACACCTTTTCTGCATTCCAACTCACCTGACAACTGGCATGAAAGATGAGCTATTACTATCTTCCGAGAAAGGAAGACCCATGATGTCACACCATTCCACATGTCATGAGGGTTCATACCTGCAATATTTATCTATCGAGCATCTTGAAAATGTGGGCATGCACCCACCATTGATCTTGGAGAGATCAACAATGTATAGAACCCATGCCCTTTGAACTGCATGAATATCCTCTATGACATCATCATAGAGAGGTGTCACTAGGGCGCTTGCCCGCATTAGTTAAAAACTTTACACCTTCATCAAGCAGTAAAGTGCACGCTATCAATCTTCCAAAGATCAACGGTGTGTAGATCTGATGCCCAAAAGTGAACCCATTGTATGATTCGACCAATGATATGGCTGGAAAGTTGCACATGCTTTGAGAATTGTGCAAAAGTTTTTACATTCTCTAGTCATTGCGGCACATTTTGAAAGCTCAACATCACCAAGTGCTATGTGGCACAAAAATGCTTGCCTACATTACTTAAACCTTGAGCATTTTCATCTTGCGAGCATGCGCCCATCGTTGATCTTGTTGAGATCAATAGTCGACCCAAATAAACCACCATAGTTAAGATGTTTGGCCAATACTTAAGAAAATAACCATGGTTAGGAAAAAGGTGACTGGGGTAAAACAGTCGGGAAAGGAATTTTAATATATATATTAGAAAATAAAATATTTTAAAAAAAAGACTAAAACTTCCCACACATTTTTGAATTCAAACAAATTAAACCCTACCCTTTGAAATATGGAGCACAAGAAACATTAGGGTAACATGAAATTATGGGTTTTTCATTTAGGGAAAACAAATCTTGAAACACAACCCTAATTTTAAATAAGTAGCTAAATTTTCGCTGTAATATGCAAAAATTTTGAATGGTGAAAAATCAGGCCAATAGATAGCACTTGTATTATCACAATAATGTATCATAGGTTCATTTACCTCTTCCTTCATACCTTGCAGTAAATTTTTGATACATACAATATTAGTGCAATTGATAGCAACTGCAACATATTTAGCTTCTATAGTGGACTGTGAGGTACAACTTTTCTTTTTGCTAATACATGTATCAATCTTTTTCCCAAGAAAAGTGCTCCTCCATTGGTGCTTTTTCCATCATCAATATTACCTCCCCAATCTATATCAATGTAGGCTCTTAGCTCAAACATTTCACTCCTCTTGTGGTATAAACCAAAGTCATCAGTTCCTCTTAGATACCTCACTATTCTCTTCACTACCATTAGGTGATTTTCTCTTGGATTTGTAGAAAATCTTGCCACTATTCAATAGCTAATGCAATGTCTGGTTTACTATGTACAACATACTACAACTTTCCAACCAATGATCTATACAATGTCTAATTCACTTTAGCTCACTCATCATTCTTTAATAACTTATGTCTTGTTGCCATTGGTGTGCTAACTAGTTTTGAATCTTCTAACCCAAATGACTTGAGTATCTCCTTGATGTATTTTGATTGGGTCACAAATATGCCATGCTTCAATTGATGTACTTGCAAACCAAAAAAGAATTTTATTTCTCCAAACATTGACATCTCAAACTCATGCTTCATTTGATCAGGAAAATCTTTGCATAGAACATCTTTTCCTCCAAATATTATATCATCAACAAAGATTTCACATATTAAAATGTCTTTACCTTTTTTTTCCTTGATATACAAGTTTCTACTGTCATTTTTTCTCTCAAATCCTATCTTCACAAGGTATTTGTGCAATCTCTCATACCATGCTCTAGGTGCTTGCTCCAAGCCACGAAGTGCCTTGTGCAGTTTGCAAACCATATCCTTGTTCTTGTCATCAACAAATCCCTCTAGTTTTTCTATGTAGACTTCCTCTTCTAGTATACCATTTAGAAAAGAAAACTTGACATCCATTTGGTAGACTTTGAAACCTTTGTATGTAGCCTATGCAAGCAGTGTTCTTACTCCTTCCATTCTTGCAACATGGGAAAAGGTTTCTCCATAATCGAGTCATTCTTCTTTACATAGCCTTTGCAAAATAATCTAACTTTGTTTCTTCTTATCTCACCATTTTCATCAAGTTTGTTCCTAAACACCCATTTTGTACCAATTACATTCTTGTTAGCTAGTGTAGGAACTAGGGTCTAGGTTTTGTTCTTCTCAATCTGATCTATCTCCTCTTCTATAGCTTTATACCAGTCATCATCTTGTAGTACATCTTTCACTATTTTAGGTTCAACCTTTCCCAACAAACATGATTCATTCCTTAGCCTATTCCTTGTCATTGGTCTGGCATCCTTGTCACCAATGATTTGATCATCAGGGTGATGTCTTACATATTTGGCTAACCTTGGTTCTGTCTTTTTTTCCATGTTTGATCCTTCAACTTCACAGCCATTTTTCTCTTCTCCATCTTATATTTCATCATTTCTCTCATGTGCATTGATTTTAGAGTTAGAATGTGCATTTTCTACATTCTACAACTCAACTTTTGAATCTAGCTCGACATTCACTGGCTGTGACTCGGTTGATACTGAAATTTGTTACTGATTCTCAACTTGATTTGCAACATTGTCATGTCCCCTTTTCAAATAATAAAAAAATAATAATCTTTGCTAAGACAGGCAGGCCCAAGAAAGTGAAGTTTTGGAAAAAGGGGGGTTAATCTTTGGAAATTGTTGGACTAATAAATGAAATTATTATTAAAATATGTTTCATTAACCTCTCTTGGACATGAGTTATAGTTATGGCCTCTTTTAAGGGGTTTGGAGGCATTTTGGGCAGGGAGGAGAATTGGATTTTCGCTCATTCTTTGTTATTCTTCAGAGGCTGCCAAACCTGTGGAGAAGGAGACCCAAGAACGGGAGTTTGTAGGTTTCCAGGGAGACCCAAGAATGGGAGTTTTCAGGTTTCTAGGAAGGCTAAGGATGTGATTTTGAATCCATTCCATGTGCATGTTCATATAGAGTTTGCCTTTGTGCTGAACAGTGTAGATTTGTGGGTTTTTGGGTGTGTTTTTTTCATGAGTTTGGTGTTTTCAGTTGAGCATTTCATATCAGTTTTGGTTGCTGCTGTATTTCAGAGTTTAAGCTGTTAAAATAGATCTGAATATATGTATTGGGACATGATTAAACTTTTGAGATAGTTTATTAGTGTTTTTGTGGTGTTTCCGGGCATTTTTGTGTTAATTTCGGGAGCCCGATGAGCATAGTTTTTGTCCTACATTTGTGAGCTGCTGTGTAAAGGCTATATAGATTTGGAAATTTCATTTTGTAGGCTGTTATGCTACTGAAATTTCTGTAAAAATGTCCATTTTCAGATTTATTAATAATAGGTGAAGCTGTGAAGCTTTTGGCACCATTTCTGGCATACCCGATTTGGGGTTTCTTGAGAATTTTGGAGGATCTTTGTGATATTAGTTGTTTGATCTTAAAGATATGATTAAAGGTTATAAATATCATACAAAAATCAGAAAAGGGACATTTCAAACATTGTCTTCAACAGTCATTCCTTCATATATGTATACAAAATATCTATAATATTTTTATTGTTTAGTTCAATCAACTTAAACTTCTACATGCTCATGAAAATTTACATTTTCAATCTCCACAATTTTGTTAGTGTTAGTATTCAAACACTTATATGCTTTGCTTCTAGTGGAGTATCCAAGAAATATACCTTCATCACTTTTTGCATCAAACTTTCCATTTCTAATATCTTTAAGAATATAAAATTTACAACCAAAGACTTTGAAATGTTTTACATTAGGAAAGTGACCATACCATAGTTCAAAAGGTGTTGCATTTGTAACTTTCTTGACTTGGAATCTCTTCAATGTGTAGATTGCAATACTTACAACTTCTCTCTAGTACTTTAGAGCAACATTCTTCTCCATCATCAAGGTCCTTGCATAGTATATTACTAATCTATTCCTTCTTTTGGAAATACCATTTTGAGGTGGAGTCCTTGGTTCTAATGTTTTCCTTTTGATACATTTATCATTGCAAAATATCTCAAATCCTTTGGATGTAAACTCACCTCCTCTATCTAATCTTAGGCACTTTAGACTCTTTCGTATTTCCTTCTCAACTCTAGCCAAATACCACTTAAATGTTTGAAATAAATCAAATTTTTTCTTCAAAAACATAGCAATCATCATCCTAGAATAGTCATTTACAAATAAAATAATGTATCTATCTCCTAGGTAGCTTTGCACTTCTATTGGACCACATAAGTCTATATGGACTAACTCTAGTACTTCTTTGGAAGTGTATATTTTGTTTTTGAAACTAGATTTAGTCATCTTCCCTAGTTGACATTTTTTGCACATTGTGTTTTTAGGTTTCTTTAGTTTAGGCAACCCTTTTACCTTCTTCTTGTTGTTGATGCTAATTAGATTATCAAAGTTGACATGACACAACCTTTTATGCCACAACCACACATCATCAAGTCTAACAACAAGAAAAGTTGCATCTTCCATATGTAGGTAAAATAGATTACTCCTAGTTTGTTCATCTTTTCCTATTAGATTTCCATCAGTGTCATAGATCTTAGTAGTTTTGTTTCCAAACTCTACTTTGCAACCTACATTTCCTAACTATGATACACTCAACAAGTTGGAGTTCAATCCTTCAACATAGTATGCATTATCACATGTGATTTTCTCTATAAGTTTAATTGAACATTTTCCTTTGATTTGCCATGGAGCATCATTTCCAAATCTAACACTATTTCCATCGTATTGAGTAAAGGTAATGAACTTACTTTTATCTCCTAGCATGTGATGTGAGCATCCACTATCTATGATCCACTTGTCATTCTTGTTCACATAGGTAACCAATGTTGTTACTTCATCTTCATCTTTATTTGATTCATCCTTCATGGCCACATAGACTACTTCATCATATTCTCATCAAAATCTTCTTCAACAATGTAGTATCTTTTTCCTTTTTCCTTGTAGTCTTTGCTATCATCTTCTATCTTATTCCTGTACCTATTTCCTTCTTTGTAGTTCTTCTATGTACACCTTTCAGCAATATGACCTACTTCATTGCAATTAAAACATATGATATGGAGCTTACCTTTGAATATACCGTTGCCTCTATGGAATCTTCTAGCTAGTAGTGCTTCTAACTGTTCCACATCTTCACATCTTCCTTATTTGTGTTGCTATCATTGGATGCATGTTTTCCTTTTCTTCTCTTCTTGTTTGATGTCTCCTCCTCAATGTCTTTTATTGTCATCTTGGCCTTGAAAGAAGATTCAAGGTTTTTAGTTCTGTAGTTGTCAAAGTTGGACAATTCAAATGCAGTAAGTCTTCCCACTATACCATCAAAGGTTAGTGTGTTTCCTTGCACACACCTTAGCTCTTGGATGGCTGAAACTCTAATAGCATAGATAGGAAGTAGAGTTCTTAAGTATTTTTTGTTGATAGTTTCTTCTTCCAATTGACCACCTAGACTTATTATTGCACTTACCACTTCTTTCATTCTAGCAGCATATTGAGCAACATTTTCACCTTACTCCATTTTCATGTCATCAAACAGTTGTCTTTTTTGAGATTGGAAACTTCTCTCTTGGACATCTTATCTTCCTACTTCTAGTACCTTGAAACTAAATCAGCAGATGGCTCTAATAAAAATTGTTAGAAATGCTTTAGAATAACTCAGGGGGTGGTGAATCAGTTATTCAAGGTCCAACATGTCCAACTCAAACTTTTTCACTAAGTGTAGTGAGCCCATTCAACCATACATTCATCCAACCTTTAACATTCCTATTCAGCAAGTTACGATAAATCAACATTCAAGCATAACACATAAAAGATCAACACATAACATAGTGATTTATGTGGAAACCCAATTTGGGAAAAACCACCATTAACATGCTACTCAATTCTCACTCTTCTAAAGTGATGCTCTATGAAAGGCCTACCTTATTAAAGGCTTACAAAACACTATTAAATGTGACTTGGTTGAAGGATTTAACCACCCTATTAGAAGTGGGCCTAGTTAGAAGACTTTAGAACATTCACTTGGAATGTCACCATGTTAAAGGGTTTACAAATGGCTATTAAACCAACCTAAGTCAATAGGATTTTCATATCTAATATAATTTCTAAAGAGTATTAGAAAATCTTTGACCTGATTACAACATACAACTTAACTTTCAGGTCTTAGATCACTCTTCAGCTCATAACATTTCCTGGTCTTCAGTCTTTACAACTCTTGATAGCTTGCCCTCCTTTCAAGATTAGTCTCCTTGAGTCTCCATGCTCAATGTACCAGTACAATCATCTCTTCTTGACCACTTGTAGAAGTAGAGCCTCTGTTCTTTGTTCTTCCTTCTCCTAGATGTCTTCTCCTTGACATCCTTCAAACCACTTCATAATTTTGGCACTCCAACAGCAACTACATTTTCTTCTTTGTCTGTGACTCCTTAAATAGAATTTTGGAACTTCTTTTCTTGCTCAATTCTTCCTTCCTTTGAATTTACTTTGTATGGATTAGGTAGGATTCATTGTATCTAACCCACATTTTGTTTCCTCTAGAAACTTCTTGAATAGTCCTTTTGAATTCACCCAAAAATGGTTTACATAGAATTCTATGCCATCAGCTCATCATCCTTATCCTCCAAATGATTTACAAAATTCTAGGTAACAACTATGTCAGCTTAGATTTAGAAAATCCTTAATAATTCCTATAATGCAGTAGCTCAGTACTATTGAAATCCTGATGCTTGACACATACTATGTTACTCAGCATCAACTACATTTTTACTGATGCTTGACACCTGAACTTCACTCGGCACCAATGAAGATTTTTTGATGCTCGACACTTGATACTTTTCTCAGAACTTGAACTTCACTCGGCATCTAAAGATCACTCGACACACATTAGATTTTCCTTTTGCTCGGCTCCAACTGAGAATTTTCTCAGCTCCAAGTAGCTTTCTCGACACCCACTATTGAACTTAGTTTAAGCTTTGCAGTCAACCTTGTTACAACTTATTCCTCTAATGTTTCTAATTGTGACCAACCTCTGTATCTTTAAGTATGTTATGAATACATCATTTAACCATTTTCTTAACTGATCCTTGCACTTCATTACAACATCATAACTCAACCTTTCCCTTAGGTGCTTTTGTTACATCTTGTTGATCAAACCCTTTTCATCAATCAACTAAGTGATAGTACTTGGATCTTATAAGAAAATGTTATTCCTACAAGTAGTAGGTTTGACATCAGTGACAAAACAATGATTGAAAACATTCTTTTCATAACAATCTCCCTCTTTGATCTTCAACAATGAGCTTTTCAATTATATTTCCAATAGTGCCTAATGACCTTGCTTGTTGCACTTGTGACAATGACCCCTATTTTTATGTTTGCCATGATGATTGACATTCTAGCTCCTGTATACATTAGAGATATGTCCCTTATCACCACAAAAATGACAAGTGGTTTTTGTGTTCCTACCTTTGTTATTTCTTTCTTCTATAGTCTTAAATGATTCTCCTTCTTTAGTGTTGGATTATTGTAGTCTTGAAGTGTCATTTCTTGATCTTGGTGATTTTAGTAACTATTTAAAGTACTTGATGGCTTCATTAGCTTTGTTGAAGCTTTCTATAATTTTTTTTTCTCTTCTCAAGTCATTTTGTAGTTGTTCATTTTTCATCTTCACTCTGGAGATCTCAACGTCCTTGACATTAAGTTTAGGATGAACATTCATCATTTGGCTTAGGGTGTCTAGCTACTTGTTGGAAACTCTTGCAAGCTCAATTGACTTTTCCTCTAGTCTATTGGCAAGGTTTCTCTTGTAATCTTCCATCATATCTTTATCTTTAATAGCTGTCTATTCTATTCAGTCAGTTCACAAAGCATCATGGCTTGTGATTCTTGCTCAATCTTGAAAGTTTGATGTCTTCTACTTGAACTCTATTCTTTTCCATTAGGTCTTCAATTTCTGCATCAAACTCCTTAGAATCTCCATTGGCAAACACTTTTGAGGTGTCAATATTCTTGTACCATGTATCATTTTCATCTATGGCAATTTCTTTTCTTCTCTTTAGGGATTTCCTGAATTCTTCCCTAGCTTCTTCCAGAGAATGTAGAATGAGATGTATTTCAATCTCCTGATTCTCTATAATCTTTCCAAGCTTGTAGACCTCCATTTCTAGATCTTTTCTTCAAGCTTTAAGGCTTCTCCTTGTAAGAACTTGGCTTTGATACCAATTTTTTTAATTTACAAGTGGGAAGAATACTTCTAAGAGGGGGGGTGAATTAGAAGTACCAAACTTATAAAACTTTTAACTAAAATTAATACATGTATGAAAAATTTCTAATTAACATGAAAGTAATGGCATGCAAGAAAATAACCAACACAATATTTGATCACCTAGAAACCCTCCAAAATGAGAAGGTAAAACTTGGGTGGGGATGACACCCACAACTTATCACTACAACAATATGCAACTTGTCAAGGTTACAAGGTTTGACCATCATCAATGGTCTACACTGTGAGAGGCCTACCTTGTTAAAGGCTTCAACACCTTGTTAATGGTGTACCTATCTAAAGGATTTACAAATGTTCACTTGGAATGTCACCCTGTTAAAGGATTTACAAAATAGATGTTAAATCAACCTATCTTCATAGGATTTTCATTCTCCTAATACAATGGCTAAAAGTTATAGTAAAATGTGTTGACCAAATAACTTTTAATCCTTAATTGCTGATTTTAGATTGATGTTTATTACATTCTAATTTGATCCTAATTGATCTAATATAATTCTATTTTTAGTGCTGATACTCCATTCTGATGTCCACTGATTGGGCAATTCCTCTATTTTTCTAAGTCACCTTGAATGTATTCTTCACCCTTCCATTCTTTTCTCTCTTTCACTCTTTCATTCCTCTCTTCAATTCTCTTCTCACATACTCTCTCATGTATTCCCATTCATTACTAAATTATGAGGTTTTGACCTCCTTAAAAAGGTTTCATGACTTAGGGTTATGTATGAATCTATAATTGAGATTCATCCATCTTTCGTTCAATTCTTTCCATTTTTCTAATTGGTTGCATATTGATTTCATAGGGAATAAAAAAGATTTGATATTATCTTTAATCCTTCAAGATTCATCATATGTTGGCTCAAAAATGGTTTACATCTTAGTTTGTGAGGGCACAAACTCTTATGTTGATTCTGTGTTACTCGACACTTTCTAATTATTGATGCTTGACACATATAAAAATTTTGTCTGCTTGGTGTTTGAATGACTCGACATTTGATGCATTTATAGCTTGGTACATACTCTAACTCAGCATCTATATTATACTTGGCAATATCTAAGAAAATTTGTTAAGTGTGTTGACACTCAATTGTCAAAACCAATTTGAGACCAACATGTGTATCTTATTTTTTAATGAAGAGATTTTATTATTATTATTTATTTCAATTAGAACTCTTTGTAAGGGGTGTTAATACCTATTATAGTGTGAGTGGGTACCATTCATTATAAATGTGAGATTTTTAGCTTGGCCAAGACAAGGTGAAGCCACATATGGGGGATCTCATCCCCAATAACAAAGTGGGTTTGAAGATCTATTGATACCCAAAACAAAGATTCATTTGCACCATCCCACAAATATATGAGATCAAGAATGTGAATTATATCTAGGTGGGGAGAGTTCAATTGACTAGTGTCGAATGTGATTTTTCATTCAAGAGAAATATTTGAGTTTTGTTATCTCTACAATTAATGTACAAATTAATAAATGTAGTAGTGGAGAGTTAAGAAAATACACCTTTTGAAATATCTACATTAATTAAATGCAATATAACAAGAATTCATTGAATTGATTAGGTAAAAGAGTTACATCAAGAAAAGTACAAAAATATATATCAAGATTTATTGAAAATGATAGATGCACTTGTCTTTTCTAGAAATAAGGAATATTTTGTTGATATGTTCATTTATTATTCTTTTGGAATTTTCTATTTAGATATGCATATGCTAGGATATGACACAATGCTACATGTACTATGTTGTATCTAAGCTTAAAATTAATTTTTGACTCTAGTCCTTAAACTGTGGACTTGAACTTCTAACTCATATTAATAAATCACATGTTCTCATTCTTGATAAATATGTGTTCATGTGTATATTTGACTTGGATGGTACTTATTAGTGTCATTAGGGCTTGTTGACAAATAGAGGAATAATTGGCTTGACATTATTATAATAAAGTAAGCTAGATTTAATTATGTGGTGTTTGAACAAGATTGAATAAATCTATGCAACATGCAAAAATACTTAGGCATGTATCCTGATGTATGTTAATATTGATGCAATGGTTTCTCTAGATGCTCGATTATGTGTAATGATAAGGTTTATATTGAATGTCATAATGGTATAAATGAGACATGGTATTATCTATCTATACAAAATTGTAGAGTTTAAATATGAATATTTCATGTGTGATTCAATGAGATTGCCTAGTTAAGATCACTTTGGCTTGGACATGTTTAAATTTTAAAAGACCACTCTAATAGCCTACACCAAAGTTCTCCCATGTGATCTCAACTTGGGACCAATAATATAAAGAGTTAAGTATTATATTTAGACCATTAGAGACTAGGGGCTCAAGATTGGTTCTATTATAGGATAAGTGTGAACTCATTAATAGAAGTACTCACATTTAGTATCAAACTATTAATCAAGAAAAGAAGGCCTAAGTAGAAAATGAGTAGGAGAAATTTTTATGTTTCACTTTCACCTCTTCAAATGAGTTAATACGAAAATATTGTGCATATTATAGATGTAAATGACCCAAATTTATGAATTATATATGATAGAAAACGTAAATCAATGATAACAATGATGTTTTTACATTGCTGGGATCATGTTAATGGTTTTTCTTTTGGGAAAAAATATTGGAGATGGATCATGACATTGTTGGTACATTGGTACTCACTGTAATCCTAGAACATGTGACAATCTATGTATGTTGATAATGATTATAAAAGTGAGTGTGACTTTAAATCTTAGAATTTTTTTTTTTTTATCAATAAAAGACTGACGATGAGATTTCTATTATTAGTTAATAAAATTTACATATAATTCCTCTTTTCAAGAATTTTTGGAGTTAAGAAAACCTCCATTCTTACCTAAGGACTTATTGTTGGAGAGAATTCTTGAATTGTATGTTGTCATTGATGTTACACAAATGCCAATATTAACCAAGAAATGAAGAGTTTGTAGTATTAACCTTACATATTTCAGTATTAACTGAGCAGTTAGATAATGAAGACTTTTTAATATTAACCAAGCTGCTGGTTAAAGAAGGGTATCCTCATTGCAGTATTGACCAAGTGGTTAGGAATCAAAAGAATCACAATATTATTTGAGTGTTGAATCTTAGTATTGACCGAGTGATAGAAAAATGCAATTGTCTAATAATTAATTGATTGAGACTGACTAATTGCATGTTTATTGATTATTTAGAAGGGTATTCAATCTGATTTGTCCTAGATTATGATATATAAGAAAGGTTTGTTGGAAATATAAGAGGAGTAACTTAGAGGGGAGGGGTGAATCAGTTACCACTAAAATAAATCTACCTGATCCCTTTAGATGTTAGTACAAAACAAAATCTAAAAACTAAATATTGCTGATTCTCAACAAACACATATAAAATGTTGTAACTTGGTAAATACTAAATATGCTCGGTAAGTACTTAACATGAAAATCTTAGATGTTATCTATGATTACCATTATTTTAACTTGAATGCAAAAACATAAAATAAAATAGCATGAACACAATTGACACTAGGATTTAACATGGAAACCCAATTTTTGAAAACCACCAATTACAACTAGTTACTATTTTTCACTCTTCTATAGTAAGCCCTATTAGGAGCCAAACCTGTTAAAGGTTACAAAACACACTGTTAGGTGTGATCCTGTTAAAGGATTTAATCAACCTCTTAGGAGTGGCCTTGTTAGTGGTCTTTAGATAATTAAATAGAACCACCACCTTATTAGAGGTTTTACAAATAAGTGTTAAGCCAACTCTATTAAGAGATTTAGATCACTACTACAATGGTTAGATAGTAACAATGAGATGACCTAATTTTTGATGCAATTGAATTGTTGGTTACAAATCTCTCTTTTGACTTATACTTGATCCTTCCTGATTGAATATATATTTTTAGCTCCACAAGGATATTCTGTTTATCCTTCTGGTTTGCTTCCTTACTGCACCATTAGATCTTCAAAATCTTCCATGCATTCACATTCTTTCACACTTTCAAATTCACAACTTGACCTTATACTTATATCATTCATATTCTCAAATTAGCTTATACACAACTTAGAATAACTAATATTCATCACCTCAATTGGCTAGAACCAATAGATAAATTAATTAGATTCAATATGCCAAAATAAGAAAATCCTTTGTTAGCCAAACCTGCTCAGTAGATATTAACTCAAAATTAATTTTCTTGTGTTAACCAAGTGAACTTAGTTAACACTAAATATTCTCAAATATCCTTTGGTAACTAAGTGAGCTCATTAATCATTGGTTTCATCCAATATTTCCTTCATTAATTGAGTGAGCTCAGTTAACACTCATCTTCCATAAACTTTCCTTTGACACCTGAGTTAACTTGGTAGACACTACCTTCTGAACTAGGCAAACATATGAATGCTTGGTAAACACAAAAAATTGTCTTTACTGCCTAAGTAAGCTTGACATGCACTGGGTGATAATGATATGAAATTTGTGTAACATCAAAGACAATATACAATTAATCAATTATATCCAACAAGGTCAATTTGTGAGGATAGAATATACAAGTGGAATATGAAATAAGATGTATATTTGAGTGAAGAAAAAGGAAGAATATGAAAGTATAGAAGATAAGCTATAAAGAAAATTTGATCAACAAGGATCCAAAGGTCAAGCTAGAATAAAGATTTGAGTCTACAAAGATAGTTTCTTCATAAATCATATCAAATTTCTATTACCTTCTAACCATTGTAATAGTAAAGAAATCTCTTAACACAGTTGAGTTAACAATCATATTGTAAATTCTCTAATAAGGTGATATTTCAAGATTGAAGTGTATGAAGACCTCTAACCATGCCACTCCTAACAAGGTGATCTAAATCCTCTAACAAGGTCATACTTAACATTATGTATTGTAACCTTTATAGGGTTATCTCCTAATAGGGCTCACTTTAGAACAGGAAAAAAATTGTAACTAGTTGCATGGTGGTTTTCTCAAATTGGATTTCCACATTAAATTTTAGTATCATATGTGTTCATGTTATTTTCTTATACTTTATGTTTTTGCAATTAAGATACTAATGACTAAAATAGATTAATAATTATAATATTTATTTGTTAATTAAGTAATAGTAATATTCCAAAGTTAACTAGGTTGGACAACATTGCATGATTAATGAAAGTTTGAATTGACATCCTGGGATAGGGAATTATTTTTGATGTAATTGATTCACCCCTCCCCTCTTAGTTACACTCCACATTTTCAAAAATTGGTATCAAATCATTTTGTTAGAATTATTTTAGAATAACTAAGAGGGGGGGTGAATCAGTTATCCAAGGTCCAATAATGTCCAATACAATTTTTCTTTTGTCAAATCCTTAATGGCATATAATTGAAATTATCATGCATGTAGTTAAACATTAAAAAATCATGAAAAGTAAACATGCATCACATCATAACGCAAAGGATTTTAGTGACCCAAAAATCCTCAGGAATAAGAAGGTAAAATTGGGGTGGGGATGACACCCACAAAATAATTGTGCAATTGATTTCAACCACTTTTGATGGTTTTCCCTGTTAAAGGCTTTACACACTGGCAGATGTGACTTTATTAAAGGATTTCTACACCCTATTAGGAGTGTGCCCTATTAGAGGACTTAAGAACATTCAATTTAGAATGTCACCCTATTAAAGGATTTACATAGAGCTGTTAGGCCCACCCAAGTCCATGGGATTTATAGTCACCTTCTCAAAAGAATCTTTTATCCCTCTTTAAGGATCTCCTGTCCTCCTGCTAAGGATCTCTTATCCTTCTCTTGGGGATCTTCTATTCTTTTCCTGAGGCTTATCAACCTAGCTATTAAGCTAACCTAGAAATTTATGGTTTCAATGTCTAATAATATGGTAAGAAAGTATTAGAAAGGTTTTGACATGATAAAGATTACAACTCTAACCTTGCAGATTTTAGATCTCTCTTCAGTTCTTTTCTTTGCTTGGCTTTTGTTCCTTGCAGTTCTAATAGCTTGTCCACCCTTCAAGATCTATCTCCTTGAGTTCTTCCACTCGTTATGCCAATGCATGCTCTATGGTCACTTGATCAACTCAGAGTCTCAATGCTCTGTGCTTACTCCTCACTGTGTCCTCTTCTTGACACTTCACACTAGCCTTCTCTTGGCTTCTCCACACGACCATGACCACTACCACACTTTGATCTTCTGACCTATAACTCCTTATAAAGAAGTTCTATTCTGCATTTCCCACTCAAATCTTTCCACTCATTAATTTGATTTGATTTGAGAGAACGGTATTATTTTCCCTCCAAATTGTTTCTTCCAAAAACTTCATGATAAGTCCATCAGAATTAGCCTTGAATTGGTTTGCATGGTTTACATAAAATTCTATGACATCTACTCATCATCCTTATCATCCAACTAATTCACAAAATTCAATGTAACAAACTTATTATTACTGATTTGGCGAATGTTTTGACTTAACAAATAATGCAACAACTTAGCATCATTGGTTTATTGATGCTCAACTCCTTTTGTGTTACTTGGCTTCTACTGTATTTATTGATGCTCAACACTTGAAGAAATTTTCTCGGCATCCATTACCTTTTTTTGGTGCTCGGCACCTAAAGTGTTTTCTTGTATTGCTTGGCTTCTATTGTTTTCTCAAACCACTTGACTTCTATTTACTCCATAGTGCTCAGCTCCTATTGGATCTTAAGTTACTCGACACTTAAAAAATATTATGTTACTTAGCACCTAAAGGATTTCTTAGCACACACTGAAGTTGAACTTGCTCGACTTCAAATAAGAATTTTCTCAGCTCTAACTAGCTTGCTTGGCTCTCTGAAATGAACTTAGTTAAACCTTACATCTTTGATGTATCTTAGTGTGTCCATTCTCTTAGAGTATGTCATCAATACACTATTTCATCAATGGCTTAGTTGATTCTTATACTTCATTACAACAAAATAACTTCAACCTTTCTTTAGGTGCTCTAGTTACATCTTATTGATTGCCTCCTCCTTGTCAATCAACCAATTGATAGTATTTGAATCACTTAAGCAATTGTCATTCCTGCAAGTAGCAAGTTTGACATTAATGAAAAAATAATGATTGAAAACATTCTTTTCCAATTCCATTATTCTTCCTTCATGATCTTTTCAATAATTTCAAACACATTTGGTGCTTATGAAAAGGTTTCAAAGACCTTAGCTAAAGATCAAGATGTCATACAAAAGGGAGATTCCTAAGCTTAACAGAGACAATTTTTCAGCATCTTCTTCTTAATTATGCAATTAGTGTTTCAAAAATTCAAGAGATGAGATGGAATCCTAAAAATAAAATAACTTCAGATGCACTTGTGGGAAGATGAACTACTTTTGAGTTGGATAAATTTGATAACTATGCTTCTACCTCAAGCAACCTTGAATCTGCATTCAAAGCCAAACTAACTCTTGGTAGATAATGAGGAAACTCAAAAGGAAAATAGGTTGATAGTGAAGGAAAAGATGATTTAGATGAAGACCTTAAAGTCATTAAAGCCCTACTTGCAAAATGAGTATCAAAAGGGAAAGGAAACTTAATAGGCAAAATTCAATCAATTTGTTTCTCATGTGAAGAGGTTCTACATATTGCTACAAGATATCCAAAAAAAGAAGAAAAAGATAAGAAAAGGAATAAAAGGTTCAAAGGCAAGAAAGACTTTAATAACTACAAGGACTACAAAGACAAAGGTAACAAATCTTGTTACATTGCTAAAGATTTTGCTACTGATGATAATGAAGAACAAGTAGTTTACATTGTTGTTATGGATGAATCTGATAATGAGGAAAATGAAAAGATTTCACTTATCTCTCATGCTAGCAAAAATGATACATGAATCACAGATAATGCTTGTTCACATTGCATGACTAGTGACAAAACTAAGTTTGAACATTTAGAATACTATTATGGTGGAAGTATTAGATTTGGAAACAATGAATCATTTATGTAAAATGAAAAGGAATCATAGCATTAACTAAAGGAATCAAATGTGAAAATGCCTATTGGTTGAAGGATTAAGAAATAATCTACTTAGTGTATCTCAACTAAATAATATAGAATACAAGGTATAAGAATTCATGAATGACAAAGCTAAACTATTGTATGGAAAAGAAAATCTAGTTTGGATTGGCAATCAACCAAAAGGTAACTTGTTTTAGCTCAATCTCATTGAAAGTACATGTTTTCTAGCTTAGATAGAAGAATGTTGGCTATGGCATTTAAGAGGATGTTTCATGTTAACTTTGATAACCTAGTTACCATAATAAAAGACAAAAGAGTAATAAG
This sequence comes from Cupressus sempervirens, assembly GCA_028749045.1. Taxonomy (NCBI): domain Eukaryota; kingdom Viridiplantae; phylum Streptophyta; class Pinopsida; order Cupressales; family Cupressaceae; genus Cupressus; species Cupressus sempervirens. The sequence goes on along the minus strand of CM053785.1, from coordinate 990,959,169 downwards.
TATACCTTATCTAAAGAAACCTAAGTTGGACATGTGAAAATAATGTCAAATTGGAAAGATGACTAAAAAATGTTTTAGAAGAAATTCCTACAATTTTGAAAAATAATTGAAACTAGTTGATATAAATCTTTGTGGACCAATAGCTATAGAAAGATACTATGGAGACCTATACTTCATTCAATTTGTTGATGATTATTTAGAATGATGAATGTAATATATTTGAAAGATAGATGTGATGTTTTTCAAAAGATCAAATGGTAATTGGCTAGAGTCGACAAAGAAACATGGAAGAATTTAAAATTCATGGAATCAGACAAAGGAGGAGAACTCATCTCAAATGAATTCAATGAGGTCTGCAATGAAAGAGTAATAAAAAGATAGGTATCAACATGTAGAACACCAAAAAAAATGGAATAGAAGAAAGAAGAAACATATCCATCATGGAGTGTACAAGGATACTAATGACTAAGAAGAATATTGGACCAATTAAATATTGGGGAGAAGTAATTAGCAAAATGGTTCATACACTTAACTAAGTTCAAATAAAGAAAGGTTCAAATAAAACACCTTATGAATTATGGTATGGGTACAAGCCTAATGTCTATTATCTTAGAGTATTTGGAAGACAATGATAGATCTTGAAAGATATAAGAAGGGGAAATCTTGATGCAAAAAGTGATGAAGGTATATTTTTAGGTTACTCCAATAAAAGTAATGCATACAAATGGTTGAATCTTTCTACTCACAAATTCATAGAAAGTGCTCATGTGAAGATTGAAGAGTTTTCATAAAGAAGTGAAGAATAGAGTAGCAAGGAGCCTAAGGAATGCATAAAGTTTTTTTACTATGAGGATGAACTAGATAATTTACAACAAATAGTTGAAGCCAATCAACAAAAAAGTGAAGCTAGAAAATCACTGACAAAGGTACTTGAGTTGTAGTCACATGTAGTGCAACTTGATTCATAGTTAGAGGAACTTGAGTTACAACCAAATCATCCAAAGTCATAGTTAAAGGAACCCAAGTTATAGCTAGACCAACAAGAGGAGCCCAATAAAAAGATAGAAAATCATGGAGAACCAAGTGAACCAAGTTCAAAATCAAGAAAGAAAGATCCAAGACTTGCAAAGTTTGACATAAGACATCATGCACCTAAACAAAAAGTTGGAGGAGAGATAGATGGCATAGTGACAAGGAACACATTAAAAGGTACATATTTTCTTAGTGAATTTGAACCTAGATCTATAAAAGATGCATTAGAAAATGAAGGTTGGATAGAAGCAATCAATGAAGAAGTTGAACAAGTAGAAGAGAATAAAACCTATTGGAATAATTTTTGTATTACCATTGATGTCAAATCTACTAATGAGACATGTTTCTATATGATCTAAATGTCATATATATTTGATTGATGAAGAGGATTTGAGAAGTTTCTTATAAAAAAATCACCTAGAGAGAAGGTTGAGTTATGAAAAGGAAGCTAAAATGGACATTTGATTAGTTAGACTTTGATAAGACAAAGTGATTGTCATGTTGATAAAGGAGAAGATAATAATATTGAAGTCTTGAAAAGTGCAAGCCAAGATATATCACTTATATAAGGCTTGACTAACCAACATAGTAAAAGATCAAGGAATTTTGAAGTTTATTCTAAGTGATGCTAGTGTTAACTGAGCCATAGTAAGTGCTAAGAAAATTTATTGTTTAATGAGCATCAATATCGACTAAGTGATAGTGTTGATGCCAAGTTAGAAGCCCTATAGTGATTGAACATTTTAATAATGACCAAGTGTCAGAACTTAGTTTGGCCAAATAACACAATTTTAATTGTTTGTGAGAAACCATGATTTCTACTCTGAATCAGTTGATTTCTTGGGATATGGAAATTGTGTTAAAAATAAGAATTAATGAGTTGGATAATTTAATTTCAAGAGAAGATTAGGTAAATCATCCAAGAGATAGATTTGATGAGAACTTTCTAGAAAAGAAGGATGATGAACAAATACAATGAATATGTTGGATTAGATTGTAAACCCTAAGATCTACAGTGATTGTGATAAACAAAAAAGGACTAGAATTAACTATTTGAAGAGGCATAGTGACAAATGTTATGTGTGCATGAATGAGATGCGAATAAGAGTAGAGAAGTTATGTGTTCGAGAGATTTCTAGTAAGATGGAACAAAGATGTTGAGGTTGATAAGAAAATAACAGCATAATGCTTTAGTTTTTTGTGAAGCAAAGGGTGAATTCTTTAAGGGTTGCCAAGCAAATCAAGGACATAGGTGAAAAGGAAGGCTTATCAAGGAATTGACATATGAACTAAATAGATATTTGAAATTGCAAAGTGATTTGTAATTATATAGGTCAAGCCCTACTATTTTCTTTCTAATCATTGTAAATAGTTTGTATTGAAATCATTTTAATCAAGGTTGACCTAATTGTTATTGAGGATTTAATAGTCTATGTAAATCCTTTAACAAGGTGACATTCTAATGGAATGTTCTAAAGTCCTCTAACAAGGCCACTCCTAAAAACATGATGAAATCCTTTAACCTAGTCATATTAATAGTGTGTATTGTAACATTGAACATGGTTGGCTCCTAATAGGGCTTACTTTAGAAGAGTGAAAAAGTGGTAACATGTTGTAGGTTTTTTTTTCCAAATTGGGTTTCTACATTAAATCCCAGTGTCAAACTTGTGTTGAATGTTTTATGGTGTTTTACATTTCAAATGTTTAGATTCAATAAGTCTATTATATTAGGACAATGAACTATTAGTTAATATTTTTATTCAAATTTTAGTAGAGACCAAGTTGCAGTGGAATAAATAGAACATAAAATGTTTAATTATTTGATTATTCAATTGGTACTAATGGACCTTGAGTAACTAAATCACCCCCCTCTCATTTATTCTAAACATTCTAACAATTGGTATCAGAACACCAGTACTTATAAAGAGAAGTTTGAAGGTACTTAAAGCTAAAGATCATGACTCACAAAAAGGGAGGCACCAAAGATGAATAAGGAGAACTTTCCTCCATGGAAAATATTGATGAGGTTACATATATCTAGTATTGGTGATACTGCAATAAAATTTGTGGATAATGAATATGTGAATATAACAATCGTTCATCTGACTACTCAACAAGTGAAAGAAAACTAAGAATATAATCAAGCAATTTTGGAAATTGCATCAGCCCTAATTTGTGCTGATTTTGATGACATAAAGGTTGTGACAATGAAAAAAAATGTCAGACAAAGTGAAGACAATATATGGAGATGGAAATGTCTAAAGAGCCAAATTAGAGAGCCTCAGGGAAAAATTTGATGAAATGATAATGATAGAAGGTGATAACATAGTGCAGCAATGCATAAGAATCAAGGAAGTTGTCAATGCTATTCAATGTGTAAGTAGAATGATTGAAGATGAAATAGTGATAAGAAAGGTATTGAGAACTCTACTTCTTGTATATGTAGGGTTTTTCCAATACAAGAGCTGAGATGCACTTTACATAAAAAATTGACTTTGGAAGGTGTAATTGGTAGATGTACTACTTTGAGATGTCTAATTTGATAGCTACACACTTGCTACCATTGAATATACTTTTAGATCACAATTTATTCTTAGAAAAGGAAAAGAAAAACATGTGAAGAGTGACAATGACACTTTTGACAATGAGCTTGATGAACTTGAAGCACTTATTGCAAAAAAAATTGGAAGAGGTAGAGGAAAATACAAAGGTAAATTACTTATAATTTATTTTTCATTCTAGAAGGTTGGTCATATTTTTGCAACGTGTCCTAACAAAGGAGACAAGGACTAGAGAAAGGAAAGAAAGTACAAAGGAAGGATAGATGTCTAGGACTACAAGAAGAACAAGGATGTTAAAGATAAGAAATATTATTACATTGCTAAAGAAGAAATTGAAACTCAATCTAAAAGTAATGATGATGAAGTTGTATATGTTTCTATGAAAGAATATTCTAATGAAGATGAGAAAAATACTTTAATTTTATATGTGAACAAAAGTGATAGATGGATAATTGATAGAAGATGCTGTAATAATATGACTAGTGATAGAAATACATTTTAGGACATTGGAACATACAAGGTTGGCTATGATAAGTTTGGTAATGATATTTTATGTGTTGTGATAGGTAAAGGGACTATTCAATTGACTGATAAAATAAAGTATGACAATTTTTATTGGGTGGAAGGACTTAACTATAATCTATTGAGTATTTCATAGTTAAACAAATCAAGGTGTAGAGTTTAATTCCATCACATAAAGGCCAAGATATGTGATGCTGATGGCAAGCTAATTGGAAGTGGTGATCAAACAAGAGGTAACTTGTTCTATCTAGGTTTATCTAATGAGACATGGTTGTTTGCACAACAAGAAGATGCTTGGTTATGACACAATATGTAATGTCCCCATCTTTTTGGCAACTTGGTGGAGTTCTTAGCCTTTACATTCTCTGAAGGTTAAGTGAAGAAATAAGGAGAAATTGATAAAATTAATTTCTTATAAAGTCATTAAAAATAAATAAAATTAAAGGGTGACTTATATTTAATTAATTTAATTTTCTAGAAGCACAATTATTTATTTTATTGCAAGGGAGAAGCTTCTATAGAGTGCATTTTCTAGAAATACCATTAATTATTGTATTGGAAAGGGGGAAGCCTCTATAGAATGCAATTAAATAATATTTTATTTCCTTCTACAAGGGTAAAGGAAAAGAATAAATAGATGTGAGAGCTTCATTGTTAATCATCTGATTATTGTAAATTGTGTTTGATATAAAGTTGGGAGAAGAAACTAAGGTTTCCAATTTCAGTCAGACATTGGAGAATGACAACTCTTGAATGTTGCAACCATTTGAGGTGGTGAAATATCCATTAGATTTGGTATTCAAGAGAGCTTCAATTTAGGAGTTTTATTTGTGCTTAAATTGTAGCATACACTTATTATTAGCTGCTACAAAATGCAAGAACGATGCCACACTATAGTACTTATGCTTGATTCATCTCCATCCTTGGGCATCATTATTATCAGGTTCCTCATGCAGCTATTAGTAGTTAACATTATCATTTTTAGAGCATATAATTTTGTTGTGATAATTTAGAATCAAATTTTGGCATTATTGTAGTCATTATTGTGAGCCCTTTGTCTTGGCAAACTCATAGTAACATTGTACATGAGAATGAATTCAATAAAGGAGATACATGTTGCATACCATTTATTTGATGAAATGTCCATCTAATAGCATATATGATCAGCATAATAGTTTTATGTCAATTGTTTCTCAAAATTTCAGTTGGCTATAGGTATGCATTCCATATCTAGTTTCCATGTATATGCATTGAAAATATCAAAAGAACTACACTTTCATATTAGTTCAATGTAAGAGACATTGTCATATCATTTGCAAAAATTCTTAATTTCTTATCATTGAAAGGAAACAATACAATTTTTTGGCAATATTCTTTGAGGTAAAATTAGTTAGAATGGGTAGGGGATATTAAATTGGTATCAGAGCTAAGTCTTTCCATCCTAAGAGTTTAATAATCACAAGCCACCTGGGGTTGACTCTCATAGATTTTTCACTATCAGGAAAGCTTTGTTTGATAGGGGACAAGATTTTATCAGGTAGCTAGACACCATAGGTGTCAAGAAAGAGTGTAGCCCACCAAGAGACAATAGGAATGAGGATCAAGAAACAAGAATTTTTTTTAGAACAATGGTTATAGGACAAGAGTGAATGGCTCAGGCTTTACAGGCAATCACCACCATGGTTGGGTGCATGATCCCATAGGACAAATGGAATTTGGAACAAGGGGATAATAGGAGTGTAATGGGATCACCTAGAACTCACAAAACTCTTTCCAAAATAGTAGACAGGCCCATACATCCTACTTTTGTTAGAGAGAAACTAGTACAGGAACCAATAGAGGAAGTTAAGGATGAAACATTTGTATATATCCTTATGGCTGCAAATGATGAATGGAAATGATTGGTAGTATAGGTTTGGGAGAGGATGACCTTTGAGAAATTTATAAATCAAAGAAGAGAACATTATAGGTCACTCAAATAGGATAGGAGGCCTAGGGGTTGAAATAGTGAATTAAATAGGGCTACAAGTGAGATTATTATGCCTACATTTGATGGGAGTGGTAAGATGACAACTCAAGGTTGGATTCATAAGCTTGAAAAATTCTTGGCATTGAGGCCAATGATAGAAATTGAAGCTATCAAATAAACCACTTTGCATTTGGAGGGAGTGGCACATGATTGGTGGTACCATGGTATGGTAACACTTCAGCGTAATCAAGTGACAAAGTACAAGGACTTTATGGATAAGTTAGTTGAAAGATTTGACAAAAAAAATCTAGAGGTTTACTTCTAAGAATTAGCATAGCTAAAACAAATAGGGAACTTGTAGGATTTCATTGGTGAATTTTAGTTGTTGGTAGTCATGGTGCCAAACATTTCAGAGCATAGATTGATAGTTCTTTTTATTGAGGGCCTAGCTAAACCATTGGGAGGTTGGATAAAGGCATTTGATCCCATTTCTTTACAGAAAGCTATGAAAAAGGCAAGAAGTATAGAACATGCAATCCTAACAAACAAATTTCAATCCAAAGGAGCATCTTCTAGTAAGGATAAAAAATGATTTTATAAAAAAAACCAGAAAGGACTAATTTTAAAAATGATTCTAAAGATAAAAATCCAGCACCTTTTGATAGGGAAAAATTAAATGATTTGAGGAAGAAAAAATTATGTTTCTATTGTAAGGGACCCTATGATGCAAACCATGACTATCCTCTTAGATCAAAGGGCAAAGATAACAGAGTTATGTGGGCATATTATGAGGAATTAGAATTAGATAATTTAGACCAACAATTTGATATAGAGGAAATAGACAATGAAAAAAAATAAGACAAGGCTAAAAACTTGTCTAAAATGGAGTCCAAGGATGGGGAAGGAGATGGGAAACTTAGGAAATCTTGTCTCACTAGTATTAAGTAGGAAGGATAATTTCAAATAAGAGGGGTACTTTTTAGACAATGAGTTATAAATTTGGTTGATATTGGTGCGACTCATAATTTCATTGATGCTAGGTTGGTGGAGAAGTGTGACATACAAATAGAGGAGTTTGGGGAAATTAGAGTGAGGGTAGCTGATGGCTATGTCCTCAATTATGATAGTAAGATCATTGAATTCCCATTGGAAGTTGATAATTATGCCTTCACAAAAATTTTATATGTTGTGCCTATGTGAGATAAAAATATAGTCCTTAGGATGAGTTGGTTGCACAATATTGGTGAGTTCACTCTTAATCTCAAGGAGATGGATATGAGGTTTAAAGTGAATGGAAAGACACAAATTCTTAAGGCTATCAGGGACAATGATTTTAGAATGGTCATTTTCTAGAGGATGGCTATATTAATTCAACATGATCAATTAGAGTGGGCAATAGAGTGCATGTTAATTCCATCATAGGAGTGACAACAAAATACTAAATACCCTCTTAATATTTATGAGTTTAGAGTTAAACAATCTGAGGTGTTCTTGGACATTCTACTAGGAAGACCACTAGATAGGGGTATTGAGCACATCATTGAGTTAGAGGAGGGGGCTAATCCCATAATGATTATGCCTTACAGGCATCTAAAGAAGTTGAAGGATGAAATTGAAAAAACCATAAAGGAGTTACTTGCTATGGGCCACATTAGACCAAGTAAGTCTGCTTTCACTTCTTTAGTGGTGTTGGTGAAGAAGAAGGATGGGACATTGAGGATGTGAATTAATTATAGGGTACTTAATAGGAAGATAATTAAAAATAGGTATCCCATTCCCAAGATCGATGAGTTGATAGATGAGCTTCATGGAGCTTGCTTCTTCTCAAAAATAGATTTGATATCAAGTTATCAACATATTAGAGTTATAGAGTAGGACATTGAGAAGACAACTTTAAGATGTCATTGTGGTCATTTTGAGTTTGTACCTATGCCATTTGGGCTAATTAACTCACCTAATACTTTTTAAGAAAAAATGAATAGGATTTTCCATCCTTAGTTGAGGAAATTTGTACTTGTCTTCTTTGATGATATCTTGGTGTACACTAGATCTTGGGAGGAGCACTTGGTTCACCTTGAAAAAGTGTTGGATATATTGGGAAGAGAGTCCTTGTATGCAAAGGAGTCAAAATGTGATTTCGGTATGACTGAGTTATTGAATTTGGTCACATCATCAGTGCAAAAGGCATACACATGGATATTGAAAAGATTCATGCCATTGTGGAGTGGCCTTCACTAGTGAACCTTACATAGTTGAGAAGCTTTTTGGGATTATGTGGTTTCTATAAGAGGTTTGTGGATGGATACTCTAGGCATACAACACCTTTGACAGATTTGATGAGAAAGGGAGCTTTCTTGTGGACTCCTAAGGGACAAGAGTGTTTTAAGAAATTTAAGGAGTTGATGACTTCCTATCTAGTGTTAGCATTACCAGATTTTAGCAAACCTTTTGAGCTACACTATGATTCTTTTAGAGAGGGCATTAGAGTGGTGCTTATGCAAGAGAAGCACCCTATTATGAGAGAAAGAAATTAAGAGGGCCAAAGTGGATCTTCAACATATATGATAAGGAGATGTTAGTTATTATACATGCTTTAGCTAAATTTAGGCAATATCTGTTAGGTATAAAATTTTGTATCAAAATAAACCATAATAGCCTAAAACACTTTTTGGGGTAGTGATATCTCATTGATAGGTAGTAGAAGTGGGTGAGCAAGTTACAATCATATGAAATTGATATTACATATTTTAAGGGGACATATAATGTAGTTGCTAATGCTTTATCACGTACGCCCCATTTGAGCTTATTTATGGACATATTGATGGAGTGGAGACACTTGATCCTTGTAGAGTATGCAAAAGATGCATGGACAAACAAATTTATAGATAGAACTATTTAGGACAATAGATACACCCTTGTGAATGAGCTCATCATTTACAAAGGGAAAATATTTTTGATCTTGGGCTCAACAATGAGGAGGATGATTCTGAAATCTTTTCATGATTCACCTATGGTAGGACATCTTGGTTTCTACAAGACATATTGACATATTAGAGAGCACTCCAAATGAAAAGGGCTCAAAGCAAAAGTACTTTAGTATGTTAGGGAGTGTCCCACCTACCAGTAGAATAAGTAGGAACACTCCTATATAGCAGGTTTACTTCAGCCACTTCTAATTCTTGATAGGAAGTGAGAGTGTTTATGTATGGACTTCATTATAGGACCACCTAGATCCTAAGGTAGGGAATGCATATATGTGGTTTTGGATTGCCTTTAGATTTGCACACTTCTTTTTTTATCACAACTACATACACTACTACATAGGTGGAAGAGTTGTTCTTCAAGGAGATATTTAGATTACATGGCTTACCTTGGAGCATTGTGAGTGATAGAGACAATAGGTTTATGAGTCACTTTTGGCAAGAGATATTTAGGTTGTGTACAATAGAGCTCACTCTGAGTACTAGCTACCACCCTCAGATAGATGGTCAGATGAATATAGTGAATAAATGGGTGGAGGGATATCTCATAAATTATATAGCAAGGCAATAGTAGGCATGGGTAAAGTGGATTTATCTATATGAGTATTACTAAAATACCACTTATCACATGTCTATTTAGATGTCACCCTTTATGGCCTTGTATAGGTATGAGGTACCCAATTTTATGGATCTATTTTTGAGTGATAGTAGAGTGCCCAGTGAAAGTGATTTGTTATAGGAGAGTCAAAACATTGTTAAGACTCTCAAGGATAATATAACTAAGGCACAAAATCAACAGATATAGTAGGCAGACCAAAAAAGGACTGAGTAGACTTTTGAGGTTGGAGATATGATGCATCTTATGTTGCAACCTTACTATCAATCCACTCTCAAGAATAGTGGTGGTGAGAAAGTTAAGCCACTATACTATGGTCCATTTAGGATTATCAAGAAAGTGGGAGAGGTGGCATATGAGTTAGACTTCTTGGCAGAGAGCAAGTTGCACAACATTTTTCATGTATCACACCTCAAGAAGGCACTAGGACATCATATTGTTCCTTCTATAGTGCTTCCACCCTTGGATGATGAGGGAAAATTGGTATTGGTGCTAGAGGCTATCATTGATTTTAGGGAAATAAATTTGAGGCAATGTACTATAAAGAAATATTTGGTGAAATAGAAGGACCTGCCAATAGAGGATGTGACATGGGAGAATGAGGAGATTTAAAACATCCAGACTTGAAGTTGCTTGAGGACAAGCAATTTCAAGGAGTGCGGATTGTAATGTCCCCATCTTTTTAGCAACTCAGTGGAGTTCTCAGCCTTTACATTCTCTGAAGGCTAAGTGAAGAAATAAGGAGAAATCGATTAAATTAATTTCTTATAAATTCATCAAAAAAAAAAAAATTAAAAGTTGACTTTATACTTAATTAATTTAATTTTCTAGAAGAACAATTAATTATTGAATTGCAAGGGAGAAGCTTCTAGAGAGTGCATTTTCTATAAATACAATTAATTATTGTATTGGAAATGGGGAAGCCTTTAGAGAATGCAATTAAACAATATTTTATTTCCTTCTAGAAGTGTGAAGGAAAATAATAAATAGAGGTGAGAACTTCATTGTTAATCATCTAACTATTGTGAATTACATTTGATATAAAATTGGGAGAAGAAAATAAGGTTTCCAATTTTAGTCAACCATTGGAGAACAAAAACTCTTCAATGTTGCAACCATATGAGGTGGTGAAATATCCACTAAATTTGGTATTTAGGAGAGCTTCAATTCAGGAGTTCTATTTGTGTTTAAATTGGAGCATACATTTATTATTGGCCGCTACAGTACGCAAGAATAATGCCACACTATAGTACTTATGCTTGATTCATCTCCATCCTTGGGCATCACTATTATTAGGTTCCTCTTGGAGCTATTAGTAATTAAAATTGTAATTTTTAGGGCATATGATTTTACTATGATAATTCAAAATCAAATTTTGGCATTACTGTAGTCATTATTGTAAGCCATTCATCTTGGCAAACTCATAGTAACATTGTACATGAGAATGAATTCAATAAAGGAGATACGTGTTGCATACCATTTTTTTGATGAAATGTCCATCTAATAGCATAAATGATCAGCATAATAGTTGTATATCAATTGGCTATAGGTATGCATTCCATATCTAGTTTCCATGTATATGCATTGAAGATATCAAACAAATTGCACTTGCATATTAGTTCATTATAAGATGCATTGCAATATCATTTGCAAACATTCTAAATTTCTTAGCATTGAAAGGCAAAAATGCAAGTGTTTGACAATATTCTTTGATCTAAAATTAGTCAGTTTGGGCAAGGGATATTACACAATAGGCTATGTCATGTAAATTGTGACAATTTGGTGAACATTAGTAAATTGAAGAAAGTAAGAGGGTTTTCAAAACTAGATAAGCTTGTCAATGCTATGTGTAAACAATATCAATTGGAAAAAATGATAAATTCTAGTTTCAAGAGAAAAACATACAAATCCAATGATATTTTGGAATTGGTTCATATTGACCTATGTAGAGCTATATATGTTCAAAGCTATTTTAGAGATAAGAATTTCATTATTTTTGTTGATGATTACTCTAGGATGATGACTGTGATATTTCTCAAAGCTAAATTTGATGCTTTTTTATTTATTTAAGTAGTATTTGGTTAGAGTTGAAAAAGAAATAGGGAAGAGTCTAAAGTGTCTCAGATCTTACAAAGGTGATAAATTCATTTCAAATGAGTTCAACACATTTTGGAATGACAAAGGAATTAAAAGATAGATTTTAGCACAAAGGACCCCTCCTCAAAATGTGATAGCTAAATGGAGAAAGAAGTCACTAATGGTCTATGATAGAACATTGATGATGGAGAAGAATGTATCATAAAAATACTGGTGAGAGGCTATCAAAACTGCTATCTATAGCTTAAACAAAACACAATTCAAGAAAGGTACAAATGTTACACCTTTTGAACTATGGTGTGGTTATGCTCCTAATGTAAAATATTTCAAAATATTTGGAAGAAAATACTACATATTCAAAGATAATAGGAATGTAAAACCTTATGCTAAGAGTGATGAAGGTATATTCCTAGGATATTCCATCAAGAGTTAAGCTTACAATTATTTAAACCCTAACACTAACAAAGTTGTAAAATGTAAAAATGTGAAAGTTTATGAATTTGCAAAAAGAAACAATGTTGAATGTAAGAAAGAACCTGAAGACTATAGTACATTCATATAGGTGGATAATTATTCTCCTAGCACTCCTACTAAACAAGAAAAAAATATACAATTCCCTAGCAAGCAAGGAATACTAAGGTGCAACAATAGGTTGTCGAGCAATAGACAGTGGGTGAAAAGAAACACGTAGAATATGTTGAGTTACAAAAAAATAATGATGACCATTAGATAGACAATGTCAAGCATGTATAACTAGAACAAGAAATAGATAATGAGCCTGAGATTATTTTTCAAAATGAAATTGTTGAAGAACAAAGAAGGAGACCACATGTCCTAGATAAGTATGTAAGAGGACACCATAAACTTGAACAAATTATTGGAGATGTAGAATCTAGTATTATGACAAGAAAGTGACTTAGAAGTGATACATGCTTACTTTGTGATTTTAAGCCCAAATTAGTGAAAGATGCTCTAGATAATGAAGATTTGATCTAGGAAATGAATGAAGAAATTGGATAGATTGAGAAGAACAACACTTTGACCCTAGTAGATAGACCAAAGGAAAAAAATGTTATTGGAACAAAGTGGGTTTTCAAGAATAAGCTAAATGAAAAAGGTGAAGTTACAAGGAATAAATCTAGTTTGGTATGCAAAGGATATGCTTAAGAAGAAAGAGTTGACTATGAAGAAAATTTTTCTCCTATAGAAAGACTAGAAGGAGTCAAAAAACTACTTGCATTTCAGCCTACAAGAACTTTAAGATATATCAAATGAATGTTAAATCCATATTTTTGAATGGTATACTTGAGAAAGAAGTGTAAATAGAACAACTTGAAGAATTTGTGGACCCATACAAGAAGAATATGGTATGTAAATTACACAAATCTCTATATGGATTGAAACAAGATCCAAGAGCGTGGTATGAAAGACTAAACAATTACTTGGTGAAGATTGGTTTTGAAAGGAAAAATGATAACAATAATCTATAAATAAAGAATAGTAAGAACAATGAGGTACTGCTATCTAAATTTTATGTTGATGACATTATATTTAGAAGAAAAGAAGTATTATGTGAATCATTTACTGATGAAATGAAAAATGAATTTGAAATGTCAATGTTTGGTGAAATCAAATTCTTTGCTGCTTTGAAAGTATATCAAATGAAGTTTGGTATTTTTATTACTCAGTCCAAATATATCAAGGAGATACTAACTTTTTTTGGAATGGAAGAATCAAGACTAGTGAGAACACCTATATCTATAGGAAATAAGTTATCTAAATGTGATGAATATGTTGATGTGAATCAAACACTATATAGACCAATGATTGAAAAATTGTAATGTGTTGGGCTAAGTGCACCAAGTTGTGGTGCCAAAAGGGGGATATAAGTGGACACATTTTTTTTGAAATCAGTAATTTTTGAACTTCAACAAGAATTTGAAGATGGTTATGCTCAACATTTTAAGATATGACAAAAAAAAAAGTAGTAGTCCTTTGAATCTAGTTTCTAAACTACTAATTTTTTTTTCAAAATGGTTTAGTTTAGGCCCCCAAAAAAGGGGGCCACAAAAAGTGGTACTACTTATTCCAAAAAAATAGAACATCGTACAAAGTGTGGCACCCCTAAAATTTTAACTTTTTTTTTTGAAATTCTTTAATCACTTTGGTCAAAAGTTACTTAACACTATGTAGTTTATCATAGATTTTTCAGGTAATTTTATAATGTGTATTTTTTTTAATGAATTTTTTAACTAGACACATCCCAAAAATGTGAAATATCTATGTGCTCCCCCTATAAATGATTGAAAACTAATCTAAAATCAAAACTTCTTTTTTTCAAAGTGTGTAGAATGGAGTATAGTTTCTAAAAAACTAAGTTGTTGCAAAATTTGATTAATGAGCTAATATCTACAGCCCAATTAGTACATGTTGGTTTTTCAAAAAAATGGACATACATTCAAAAGAAATTATCGATGAAAGGCTTTAAATAGTTCAAATAAAAAATAAATTATATGGTTATATAGCTAACATAGAGACCTACAATGTCATGTAACTTGATCTTATCGATGCTCAACCAAGAGGAATCTTGAAGAAGAGCACACAAGAAAAATAAATCATTTTTTGTAAGTGTGAAAGAGAGTAGGGGTGACAAAGAGAGAGTACAAGATGGGAGAGAGAGATTGAGAGTAGGGTATTGGAGAGAGAGGAAGTGTGAGAGAGTGAGTAGGGGTGGAAGAGAGAGTACAAGATGGGAGAGAGAGATTAAGACTAGGGGATGGAAGAGAGAGAGTAGGCAATGGGAGAGGGAGTGAGAGAGGGGGAGAGAGAGAGAGGAGGATGGGTGCGTGTGCGAGAGAGAGTAGGGCATGGGAGAGAGTGTGAGAGAGAGTAGGGGTGGCAAAAAGAGAAAGTAGGGGATGGGAGAGGGGAGAGAGAGAGTAGGGGATGGGGGAGAGAGGGTAGAGAGGGAGAGAGTGAGAGAGAAAGATAGTAGGAAGTGGGAGAGGGAGAGAGGGGGGATGGGAGTGTGTGTGAGAGATATAGAGAATAGGGGATGGGAGTGTGTGGGTGTGTGAAACAAAGAGAGTAGGGGATGGGAGAGGAGGGAAAGAGAGTAGGTGGTGGGAGAGGGAGTGGGAGAGGGAGAGAGAAGGGGGAATGTGAATATGTGTAAGAGAGAGAGAGAGTAGGGGATGGAAGAGAGAGGAAGTGTGAGAGAGAGTAGGGGTGGTAGAGAAAGTACAAAATGGGAGAGAAATTAAGAGTAGGGGATGGGGGAGAGAGAGAGTAGGTAGTGGGATATAGAGTGAGAGAGGGAGAGTGAGAGAGAGAGGATGATGTGAGTGCATGTGTGTGAAAGAGAGAGAGTAGGGAATGGGAGAGGGGGGAGAGAGAGTAGCTTGAGAGAGAGAGAGTAGTGGATGAGAGAGAGAGAATAGGAAGTGGGAGAGGGAGAGAGAGGGGGGATGAAAATGTGTGTAAGGGAGAGAGTAGGGGATGGGAGAGAGTTTGAAAATGTGTGAGAGAGTAGGGGGTGGTAGAGAGAGAGAGAGTAGAGAGGGAGAGAGTGAGAGTGAGAGAGAGAGTGATAGTGAGAGTGAGAGAGAGAGTAGGTGGTGGGAGAGGGAGTAGGAGAGTGATGCAGAGCTTGTAGCCAAAAACACCTATTCACTCTCCAAATCCCAAACACCACTTCAACCTTCTTGACTAGTTGTAGAATGATCAAAAGGCTCTAACAAAAGACATCCTCTACCTTGCAAGTGGACTCCACTCTTTTCAAGCCTACCCTCAAACCTTGACCAACTTAGATCAACTGCAACTTTTAGAGACTCCCTTCCTCCAATAGGCCTAATAAGGAAAACTCTTCCCAAATGGTTTTGTAACTCAATTAACCTAGTAGAAAGGACTTCCATGGACCTAATCTACCAAGACTCTCCCAACTTTGGAGTTCTCAAATACCCAACAACTGATTTACACAAATGTTACCAGCATTCCTAATAGGTCTAATTCTTGTTTTCTCAGTCAAAATCCCAAACTTCCCAAAGGAATAGACTATATTCTTAACTTTTTGGATACCCTTCAACCTCCTCTTAAATATTCCAAGAGGTCAAACTTAGACTCTTCTCCAGCACAAATTAACATCCACATTGAATCACATACCTAATTGGTCAAATTAGGTTGGTTAACAAAGGAAGTGTAAGAAATGGGTTCATAGACACAATTTCACCCCTTTTAATTCTTCCTCTCATCCAAAAAATCCTTCTAAACCCTTCACCTAGGTCAAATCAACTAGTTTCAGAGCCTGAACCCTCCTTCTTTAAAACTAGACTAGACATATGGCAATGTTCAGTCTAGGGCTTGCTAGTAAAATAAAGAAACCTACACCTATAGCTCTAAACCTCTACCATAATTGAGTACCCTCTCCTAAATTTCATTCCCCAAAGGGGCATTGAAATCCCATGGTGTAATTGCAATTTAGGAGGAAATCTTTGTGAAACCCTCAGATTTAAGGCCAAATAGACCACCTGCTACAAAAATTGGCATAATTCCTGCCACAAGTTAGATAAAGACTTCAAACAAAATGCATTAGAACACTGATTCACTCCTCTATCCAACCATGCAAAAATTTCACCATGACCAATCCATACAAGCCATACAAAAATGAAGAAACATATAAAATGATAGAAATTTTGAGTTTTTATTAATGCTTGTTGTTCACCCGTCCATACAATGGGTTTCTCTTCGTGTAGAAACCTTAAATAGATGTTCACCAATAATCACAACAAATTTTTGAATAGTTATGAAGACCATAAAATATATGCTACTTTAGTATGTTAGAAACACTAAATTAAAAAAATCAAAAAGCACTTGCATACTAATTTAAAATAACTTCATGAGAGACAAAGTGAAGTCCTCAAATGAGAATATGAACCATAGATAGGCTCTCTTAATGAGGATGATCACTTGATGTAGAGGTGTGTCTAATAACTAAGATGGATTGATTATGTATGTATGCTCAAATGCTCAAATGGGCTTCAATGGAAGATTTTTGATAGATTTTGGTGAATGGATTTGATGTAAAAAATGGCTTCTCAAAATGGCATTATGGCTTTACTTTCTAGATTGTGTTAAAATGGCTTGGGAGAGTATTCCTTAAATAGGAAAAGGGCTTGAGGGATCAAGGGCTAGGATGCAAGGATGGGAAAAAGGTTATGGAAGGTTTAGATTGAATGAGAGGAGAGCACATAGATTGTGCTTCCTTATAGCCAATCAGGGAGTGACACATGTCACAGAGTCATTAGTTAGAGCAAGAGGGGTCAACAAAAGAGGCTAAAAGCTCATAAAGACCCTCATAATGGCTTGTAAGAGCAATGAATGGGCTTGTAAGAGTCATTTATGGCTTTGTGGGCTTCATAAAGTTTTATGGTTGGGATATTTTGAGGGGATAGACTTTGGCTTGGCTTAGGAAAGTCTTAAGCTTGTCTTAGGAATGTGAAAATGATTAGGGCTTGGATTAGGCTTGGGTTAAGATTAGATTAGGGATGTTAGAGATGGGCAAGTGGATGAAATTTAATGAGGGTGGGTGAAGGAGGAGATATTTGTTGGCTTTGGCTTGGGTTAGCAAGTCTTAACCCATGTTTAGGGAATGTGACAAGGTTAGGGGGGGGATTAGGATTAGGGTCAAAGATAAGGATTGACATCTTCTAGAAGAGTCTAGGCTTTGGATGAGGACGAAGACTTTCTAGAAGAGTCTAGAACTTCCTAGGATGAGGATAAATAATGTTTTTAGGAAATAAATAAAGTTTTATTTATTTCAAGGGGTTGGGTTGAGGAGATATTTATTAAAATATTTTTTAATAAACATGAGGATTAATATCTAATATTAATTAAATATTTTGAGTTGGGATTAGGGGTGGGAAATGATGGGATTAGCCTTTAATTGAAATTAAAGAAGGATTAGAAGATTTTGGATGAGGTTAGTGGTCTTAAGGAAATTGGTCAAGTTTTGGGCAAAAAATAAATAAATTATTTATTTTGGAATTTTTGGTCAATTTATTAATTAAATAATTAATAAATAAGGAAATAATGTTTAAATAAGATTTAAACATTTTTGGGAGGGATTCCTTAATTAAATATTTTTAATTAAGATAAAGGGATTTAATGACATAAAAATAAAGTAATTAATTAATTAAATAATTGATTAATAAATGATGATGTCATTAGGGACCTTTTCAGAAAATAAAAATATTTTATTTTCTAAAGGATTTTTAGGTGTCTACATTTTTCCCCTCTTTGATGTGATGTCACAAGTGGCATGGCATCAAAGATAAGAAAATAAGATGCCCAAGGCTAGAGCAGAAGAGGAGAGAATGGACTATGAGATGTCCCCTCAAGAAGGTGGCAGGGAGAGAAAGCCAGGCTCGATAGTTTCTTGAAAAATACAAGAATTTAGGATGAGCCAGGAGACTCAAATTGGCAAAGAGAAGGGGCTGAATTAGCTCAAACTCTCACTATGGGAGAATGAGAAAGGGAGAATCAGAGGCACAAGAGTAAATAAGCTTAAGACTTCAGGGGAGATGGGGGATGAAGGAGCAGAGCACCATAAAAAGGAATCTAGGATAAGGGAAGGGATGATGGGATGAGATAAAGTCGAGGAAACAAGATTTCAAAGAGTCAGATTGGCAGAAGATGGGTTTCGAAGATCCCTAGGACTAGGATTGTGGATCTTGAAAGATGAGGCTTGGTGGATTGATTGGATTTGTGGATCCCTAAGACTAGGATTGTGGATCCCTAAAGCTAAAAGTGAAGATTGATTCAAAGAGATACTGATGCATAAGCTGGGGTAGGAGAGATAGATGTTGGATATGGATGGGGGATAATGGAGATGAAGGGATTGAATTGAAGCTTTTTGAGCAACGGAATACTTCAAAGAGAAGTACCACCATGCAGTTGAGCACTAGATTTTCTATAGGATTGTTGGTTAATTGCTAAGGTTACCAAGAACATCAAGGCCATGTCACCAACCATCCAAAGGATTGATAGATTGACTCAAAACAAACACACAAGGATTGCCCCAACATCACACATGAAACTCGGAGGAAACAGTGTGGAACCGACATTGGGTAACCCACAAGCAAAAAAGAAACAAATGAAAGACTTGATCAAAATTGTACACTCAAATTGCCCCATTCACAGCATACCATGATATGGAAGATCATGGAAACCTTGAGGAGGGAACGAAAATATTGCTTGGAAAAGATACTTCAAGACCCAAAAGGGAAGATTCCAAATCAAAAGAAAGCGAAAATCCAAAAGAGAACCATTTACCAATGAGATGAGTAGGATGAGGTACTAACGAACCAAGATCAGACATGAAGAAAGCTATATCTTGCAAGGATCTATTATAGAGCACCTAAGTTGGTGAATTTGGATTAGTGATGCACTTGGCAAGCTGAACTAAGAAGGATAACACTTTGGTGATAGGAGATCTAGCTAGAGGATGCATTGGAATAGCTAACCAAGATTTGTGTGATGTGTGCAAGATGCTGATCAAGGATGAACTGACATGAAAGCTGGATAGATACAATGGTACTAAGCTAAAGGGGATGTACAAGCTAATGGACCAAGATAGGTTACAAATGTACAAGGCTATTTTGGACAAGATTGGATATACAAGCTATGATACAAGCATTAGATACAAGATTATTTACAAGCTGTACAGGAGCTTCGAATGATAAGATAGCGGGATGGCTCAAGTTGGTGCACGATACAATATCTAAAGATGAGGTGATAGCAGAAGATATGGATTTGGCAAGATGCATCCAATGATGATGATAGATGTGTGACCAAGGATGGGGACAATGCTAAGGTTGGTGGTAGCTGAGTTGATAGATGGCGCTAGAGTGAATGGCTAATGAGAGGATGACATTGGATTTGCATGAGGATAGCCTAGAGTGAGATACCAATGACAAGGGAGGATGGACAAGACAAGATCTCCAAGGAATACAATGCCCCCAGTCAAAAGATGACATGTGAAAGGAGGTCTTACGATGGATGTGATAGGATTGAAGCTAGGATGGAAAAGCTGAAGGCGCTAGGGAGATGGATGATAGCGAGGATGATGGGGTGAGGTTGCAGAAGATAAGTGGATAGTGATAGATAAAAGTTGGAGAATGAAAGATAGGTGGATAAATTGGAAGATGGAGCTAGATGGAAAGATGTGACCAAAAGAATGAGTATGATAGGCTAAGTTGGGGATGGCTGGATAATGCATGATGCTTGTTTACCAAGTTTTCATCATGGTACTTGTCCAAGGCACTTGAATTGCCAAGTTTTCACCAGTGGACACTTTATTTTTCTTTATTTTTTTTTGACTTTTTGACTTTGGACTTAGCTGGAATGATTTTGGCTTTCTTCAGCTATTTTTGGCTTTTTTGGGATTTTTCATTGGCTGTTGAAATGTTCAATTTTGTTGCTAGCTGTTGGTACACTGGATGTGTGATTTATGCAATAGATTGGATTAGATGGGATTGATGGTAGGAGATGGAGGGATGAAAAGGCTGGAAAGGAGCATGAGATGGGGATGCTTGCAGGATCAACATTGGCACATGTTGGGACGAGTGTGAAAAGAGCATATGGGGGATAGATGGTAGATGCAAGCTTTATGGAGGATTTGTGGAAGCGTGCTTGGGGATATAGGCACGCAAGATGGATTTAGGAGATGGGGGACATGAATCACTAGATGGGGGATTAGCAATGGTGGATGCCATTATGCATTGGGTTTCAACTTTTTTCTTTGGGATCCACATGGTTTTGGATTTTCTTTTCATAGGCTTTTGCATTGTTTTGCATTCTTTGATTGTATTTTGCCTTTTTGGAAGATGTCTTTTAGAATAGACATATGATTACCTAGGATGTGGATTTTTAGCTCTATGCATTTTGAAGCTGGCATTCACATTGCTGTGATAAGCTTTGGGAAGATGGTTATGAGAAGCTTTGCGAGATGGAGAGAATATGTAGGAGCTTATAGTGGGAGGATGATGGATGATAGGTAGAGAGATGAGCCTTTGTTGATCCTGAATAGGAATGAAGGGAGTGTGATTTTTATGCTGGATGATAGGAGGATGGTTGATGGTAGATTTTGGTACATAGGGACCCACAATGGATTTAGCTAATGAAGGGGGGATATGGTAGGTTGTTTTGGGTTGCAAAGATGGTGGAGGGAGGATGACATAAGATTTCTGGAAGGAGTGATGGGAGGCTAGCATGGTGGACCTGGAGATAGGCTTGGTTTGGGGGTGGCGTGCACCAACACTTTTAGATGGTGAGGCTTTGGATACATATCCAAGACCATTAAATCCTAGATTCTTTTGTGCAATAATAGGCTTTCTGATCCCTTTCTCTTGTGGTCCTAAACCTTGACCTTGATAATGCCATCGATTGAGCATTTGAACAAGCTGAGGAAACTTTTTGCTTGTAGAAAATGGTAGAAGTGCTTTATTAGATGTATTGCAATGGGGAGATATTGTTCTTAATTATTTTGCTGAGAGGGGGCCACCATGGATGAATGTAAGTGAACCAAGAGGGTAGATTATAGATGGTGGAATAGCTTGGATAGGTGGTAAGATGGAAGCATGGAGCGGAGGAGATGGTAGGATAGGATCTTGATTTAGCTAATGGGATGAAAAGATATCTTGCAGTAGAGGAGGTATGGCTAGAGGTTTTGGAGATGGAGGGGATGATGATTGCATTATGGATGGAAGACATGGTACAATGATATCTTTTTTTATGCTTTGGGGGATGTCAACATGCTTTGGGGCAGGATCTTGATAGGATTGGATTGGAGTGGATGGTGCGATAAGAGGTGAATCGATGGATTCTTAAAAGGTAGCAGATGGATAGATGGGAGACTCAGTAGTGGAGATGGGTGAGTAGAAGATGGATGCATAAGGGTCATTATGGGATATTTGAGAAATTCTTGGAGGTGATGTGGATAGGATTTGGAGGGATTTGACAGGTGGTGGGATTTTGATGCTCATGGGAAGTGGAAGGATTTTAAGCAATTTGATGGATGGTATGAGGATGATAGATATGGGAGATAGAGGTGATATTATAGATGGGGAAGCTTCATCACTAACTACTTCACATGGTTGGATTAGATGACATGGCTTATCGACTATTGGAGGTGTCCTTTCTTGTATTTCCTCTAGGAGATTCCTGTGAGACTCGTGTGTTAGAGGTGGAGGTGGTGGATTGATAGGAATAGTTGGTGTGATGGGGGTGGAAGATTGGAAGCTTGGTTGATTGGGTGATGGAGGAGAAGCTGGGATATGAGATGGCATGACTAGATAGTTTGGAGGAATGCTTGGATTTCGAGGGATGGTTGGTAGAAGGCATCTAAGGCTCTCAAGATACCCGTCATAGTCAACAAGATTTTCATCATCATTGGAATAGGATGTAGTAGGAGAAAGGAAAATGTGACCAAACTCATCATGATAGGGTTGGGATTTCATGTTTTGATGATGAATTGGATGGGGATGGGGTCTTGCATATGGATGAACATGGAAGCTCATGGTTGGATTTGGATTAAATGCAGATTTTGGATTAGCTGATGAAAGATTTCCTAGGGAGAGTCAAAGATGCATGATAGACCTAAGGAGGATTGGCTGGAGATTTTTGGCTTTCCTGTGGATGGAAGACTTCAAGGGTATGCTATCAAAAAGTGAGAGCTTTGCTTTCCTATGTGCAGGATTGGTGGCTTTTGGTGTCAACTTGAGGATAGACAAATGATCCTATGGGCATGACATGAGATTGACCACTTGTGGATCCCAACCTTTAGCTTAAGGTGATGAGGGATGACAAGTGACAAGGCTAGATTACCCTAGACAAAGCTCTGTGAAAGGGATAACCTTGGGGAGATTGAGGGATTTGGATAGATTGATTGGATAGCAAACTCTGGCAGAGTAACAACAATTCTTTAAAGGCTTGGGTGATTTTGGGTTGGGTTGCTAGCTGCCTGGGGGGATGATTTGGATGGACTTTGGATTTGGGATTTTTCTAAAGCAAAGAACTAGATAGATTTGGTTGCGGCGGGGGAGCTTGGATTATTTTTTGATGAGTCAGTGACTATGCTAAGTATGCCTTGAGCTGGGAGATTTTTACTTTTCTGAGATTTTGACCAAAGTTGGCAAACATTCATTAAGAAGCTATGAATAAACAAGCAAACAAAAGTTTGGAGCAAGCACGTCAAACACACCAACATCCTAAGAAGCTTTCTACAAGGATGAAATTTGGTTTAGCTAGGGAGTCCTCAATATACACAAGGTATGTGAGGCCCAAATCCATAGATGAAACCAAAATGATGTCACATAGCCGAGAGGAGCGGTAACCCACTTCTCCTCTTTCACTTCTCAAAGGTATAAAGTTCCTTGAGGGTTAGCTCGAGTGATAAAATTTTGATCCCAAGAGAGGTGTCTTTAGATTCACCTCCTGATCTTTATAGGCCACTGGAATTTTGGATTTGAGGTTGTCCCAAGGGGTGATGAAATATCCAAGTAGGCCTCCTAAAACTTAAACAAAATTTTGGATCCTAATCTTATGCATCCAAGATGGCCTTGAAAGATGACAAGGGGAGTGAAGACTTGGATGATCTTGGGCTAAAAGATAGAGTTCTTTTCCAACTGATGCTTTAAGTTTTTTGAACTAGACCTTTTCAAAACACACATGATTTAAGATGCAAAGGTTCAATTCCAATCTGAAATGCACCAACAAAAGAGAAGTGATCAAAGAATGAATACACCAAGAAGATTTAAGGTCAAAAAAAAGTAAACTCACCCGCTCAGAGGCCCTCCACATCAAGTATCGATAGATTTTCTTTAAGGCATTCAAGATTGAGTGTGAGTTTTTTTTAAACCCAAAAAAAAGATGTGTGTAAAGCTCGATTTCAAGCGCGCGCCCGAAGGCCCTCCACATCAAGATTTGTTCAATTTTTATGCTCAAATGAAGTGTTAGCAAGACTAATGTGCAATCAAGAAATTTTTTATCTTAGAAAAACTAATAAAAACTCAAGTGAGTGAAATTTGATTTTTGTGGAGCACTTAACACCTTCTTAGGTAGACCCATCCCCATATATGACATTGATATTGCAACCAATGGTTAGAATGATGGGTGATTAAAGAGGGTGAGTCCAACAACAAATTCACTCAAAGTGTCTTTATTTGTTTTTATAACTTAGAAAGTTTCTAAAATGTAGATTCTTTTTATGCCCCAAAAGATGAAGTGTGAGATATTGTAATGATTAATTGACCTTTTGCATTCAAGATTGGATTTATTGTTTCAATCATGCATTTATAAAATAAAAAAAACTTGATTTTAATCCGTGGCACTCAAGAGTGATTTTAGCAACATGCATTCAAAGACAAGTGATTAAACATTCAAGTTTTTTCATTTGAGCATTGAAGATTGAGATTTTGCATGTTGTTTTAAGAACTTTGAAGTGCTTTGTTTTAACCTTAGATCATTCAAGATTTTTTTAGACTCAAAAGTGAAAATGACTCTTTGGACTTTGGTTTTCATTCAAGAGTTTGTGTTCTAGTTTGCATGTTTTAAGCCCAAAAATGATATTCCTAGATTGTTTTGATGCATGAAAAACCTAAGAAACATTCAAGACTTTGCAACAAGACATTTGTTTGGAACAAATAACAAAGCTTTTTAGGACAATTTTGGCAACCATTTAGGACTCTTAGTTTTTATGAGATTTTTAAAAGAACTTTAAAATATTTGCAAATGAGGTTCATTTTATCCTTGATTGATACTTTGAGTTTGATTTAGATTTTAGTGTGCACTTAGTGTTGATTTTGAACCTTTTGAAATGGAAACGTGAAGTTCTTTTTAAATTATCAAAAATGAAGTGTTCCTAACTTTGCATGAATGCATCTAAAAACCTTGATGTTGCAAGGATGAAAATGATTGCATTGGTTTATTTCACTTGTTAAAAGATTTTTTTTTTTTTGCAAATTTTTAGTTTTTTATGGATTTAAGTATGATTTGGGGGTTCATTTTAAGCACTTAAAAAAAAGTGTGTATGATTTTGCTTCCTTAAAAAAAAAAGGGCCAAGATCCCTCAAGAAGAAGAAGAAGAAGCAGACATAATAGAAGAAGAATATAGACAAGAAGAGGAAGAAGAATTTCAAGTGCTTTGTCCACCTATAAGCTTGAAAAATTTACAAACACTATCAGATAGACTATGAGTTCTTTTGTCTTCTACATACTCATGTGGACCTACAAAACCAATTTATACAATCCTCCCAATCACACAAACAAGCAAAATTAGCCAAAATCAACTAATGACATACAAAACTTGACTAATAAAGCTAATGAAGATGATCCATGTGGGGTCCCACTAGGCGTGCCAAAATGTATATGCTACTTTAGTATGTTAGAAACACTAAATTAAAACAATCAAAAAGCACTTGCATACTAATTTAACATAACTTCATGAGAGACAAAGTGAAGTCCTCAAATGAGAATATGAGCCATGGATAGGCTCTCTCAACGAGGATGATCACTTGATGTAGAGGTGTGTCTAATACCTAAGATGGATTGATTATGTATGTATGTTCAAATGCTCAAATGGGCTTCAATGGAGGATTTTTGATAGATTTTGGTGAATGAATTTGATGTAAAAAATGGCTTCTCAAAATGGCATTATGGCTTTACTTTCTAGATTGTGTTAAAATGGCTTGGAAGAGGATTCCTTAAATAGGCAATGGGCTTGAGGGATCAAGGGATAGGATGCAAGGATGGGAAAAAGCTTATGAAAGGTTAGATTGAATGAGAGGAGAGCACATGGATTGTGCTTCTTTAGAGCCAATCAGAGAGTGACACATGTCACAGAGTCATTGGTTAGAGCAAGAGGGATTGAGGGGTCAACAAAGGAGACTCAAAGCTCATAAAGACCCTCATAATGGCTTGTAAGAGCAATGAATGGGCTTGTAAGAGTCATTTATGGCTTTGTGAGCTTCATAAAGTTTTATGGTTGGGATATTTTGAGGGGATAAACTTTGGCTTGGCTTAGGAAAGTCTTAAGCTTGTCTTAGGAATGTGAAAATGATTAAGGCTTAGATTAGGCTTGGGTTAAGATTAGATCAGGGATGTTAGAGATGAGCAAGTGGATGGCATTTAATGAGGGCGGGTGAAGGAGGAGATATTTGTTGGCTTTGTCTTGGGTTAGCAAGTCTTAACCCATTTTTAGAGAATGTGACAAGGTTAGGGGGGGGATTAGGATTAGGGTCAAAGATAAGGATTGACATCTTCTAGAAGAGTCTAGGCTTTGGATGAGGACGAAGACTTTCTAGAAGAGTCTAGAACTTCCTAGGATCAGGATAAATAAGGTTTTTAAGAAATAAATAAAGTTTTATTTATTTCAAGGGTTTGGGTTGAGGAGATATTTATTAAAATATTTTTTAATAAACATGAGGATTAATATTTAATCTTAATTAAATATTTTGAGTTGGGATTAGGGGTAGGAAATGATGGGATTAGCCCTTAATCAAAATTAAAGAAGGATTAGAAGATTTTGGAAGAGGTTAGTGGTCTTAAGGAAATTGGCCAAGTTTTGGGCAAAAAAAAAAAAAAAATTTATTTTGGGATTTTTGGTCAATTTATTAATTAAATAATTAATAAATAAGGAAATAATGTTTAAATAATATTTAAACATTTTTGGGAGGGATTCCTTAATTAAATATTTTTAATTAAGATAAAGGGATTTAATGACATAAAAATAAATAAATAAAATAAATAAATAATTAATCATTAAATGATGATGTCATCAGGGACTTTTTCAGAAAATAAAAATATTTTATTTTCTAAAGGATTTTTAGGTGTCTACACATACAACCACTTTGTAGTTTAGCAACATTTTTTTGCAAGAAAATGTTGTTTAGCAACTTTTTGCATTTTTTGCAATTTTTGACCTGTTGATAATTTTTGTCCTAATTACCCACCTAGGCTTCAAAATCATATCAAATTATTAATAATACACCTAGAACCTCATAGGAAACAAAAAATTCCTTATTCCCTCCTAAAACAACTTAAATTGACTAAAAATTGACCTTTGGTTCAAATGGCATCCTAGTTTATAATGATACCAAGGATCCATTTGACCTTACATGTGGTCTTGTCTCTAAAAGTCCTCCAAGACTCCATCACCTAACCTATTATCATGCAATTTTGTCTTGGTTCCCTACACCATATTGCTTAGGCCAAAAAACTCAAGCCTCTTGAGTTGGCAAGTCTTCCACTTTGAGCCCCATTTTGTTGAGATCCTTTTCAGTCACCCAAGTTTCATCTTCCACAGGCTTGTGTTTCCATTTTATAAGGTAATGATAATAGGTCTTCCTCCTAGTTTCTTTCATGATCTTGGTGTCCAAGAGACTCTCCACTTTTGGTTGTGACTTCTTAGGAAGTCTTGCAGGCACTTCTACTTCATGAGTTGCACCTGTATCATGAAAAATAGATCCCTTATAGGGATAAAGGTTAGAGACATTAAAAATGTTAGATAACCCAATATCAAGGGTTAGTTTTACTTTATAGGCATTTGTGCCACATTTTTGTAGAATTTTGAATGGTCCCATTTTTCTCATCATTAGCTTGGTATATTTTCCTTTAGGCTTCCTTTCTTCTTTCAAGTGTACCATCACCATGTCTCCTACCCTGTATTGAAGATCTCTCCTTGTTTTATCTACTCTTTCTTTATACTTTTTAGTTGTCTTTTGCAGCTTGCTCTTAACTTGTTGATTGATCTCTTTTATGACTTCAACAAAGTCATCTACCTGTGCACTCTTTCTCTCCAATGTGCTGACATCCCTTAGTTCTATCACACCTCTGGGATGAGTCCCATAAATAATCTGAAAGGGACTATGACTAGTACTTCTATTTACTAAGTCATTATAGGCAAATTCTACCTGTGCCAAGACTAAGTCCCATGTGACTCCTTGGTCTTTTTTTAAACACCTTAATAGGTTTTTTAAGGACCTATTTATTACCTCTATCTAGCCATCTAATTGTGGGTGATATGTAGAAGAGTAAGACAAGTTAGTTCCTATCTTTTTCCATCGGTTTCTCCAAAAATTTCCTAAAATTTTTGGGTCTCTATCAAACTCTATAGACAAAGGTATTCCATGTAGCCTTACAATTTCTTTGAAGAATAACCTTGCAATATGTGAAGCATCATGACTTTTTTTGCAAGGAAGAAAATGGGCCAATTTGATAAACTTGTCCACCACAACATATATGCAATCATAGCCTTGTCTAGTTCTTGGAGGCCCAAGCGCAAAATCCATACTAATGGAATCCCAAGGTTTTCTAGGAATGGGTAATGGTGTGTATAGCCCTGCATTTGATGTTTTTCCTTTGGCTCTTGGGCACACCATGCACTTCTCCACAAATCTTCTTACATCTATCTGCATTTGAGGCCAGAAATAGAATCTCTTGACCAATTCTAATGTCTTATCCAAACCAAAGTTCCCTCCTATTCCTCCACAATGCTTCTCCTTTATTATATTCTCCCTCATGGATCTTCTAGGGATACATAGTTGGCTTCCTTTGAAGAGAAGTCCTTCTTGCAAGATGAAATATGCAAATTTAGTGTGATACTTATTATTCATCTCCTTACATACATGGTATGCTTTAGAAAAGTCTTCATCTCCTTCATACATTCCTTTCATGGAATGGATTCTCACACTCTCCAATCTAACTTCTTGAATGGTCAGATTCCTTCTACTAAGGGCATCTGCTATTTTGTTAGCAACCCCTTTTTTATGCTTAATGGAGAAATTGTATGCTTGGATGTACTCAATCCATTTAAGATGCCTATGGTTCATTTTCTCGTACCTATTCATAAAGCTCAAAGCATGATTGTCAATGTAAACCACAAATTTTTTGGGCAACAAGTAATGTCTCCATTTTCTTAATGATTGAAACATTGTATACAATTCCAAATCATATGTTGAGTATTTTTTCTTTGCCTCATTTAACTTTTCATTAAAGAAGGCTACTAGTTTACCTTCTTGACTTAGGACTCCTCCTATGGCCCTATTACTTTCATTATAGTTAATGGTGAATACCTTCTTAAAATCAAGTAGAGCAAGGAGGGGTGCCTCTACAATCTTCTTCCTCAAGTATTCAAAGGACTGATCTGCAGCCTCATTCCATGAAAATTGACATTTCCTTCCAACCTTGATTATATCAATCATAGGGGCACACACATTACTGAAACCTTTAATGTGCTTCCTATAAAAGCTTTCCAAACCATGAAAGATTTTTACCTCACTTGCATTCCTTGGTGTAGGCCAGTTGAGAATGTCTTCCACCTTTTCTAGATCCATTTTGAGGTTGCCCTTGGATATGAAAAAACCTAGGAACACCAACTCTTCCTTCATGAAGACACATTTATCCAAGTTGATCTTTAATTCCTTCTCCCTGAGTTTCTTCAAAAGAAATTCCAAGTGTGCTAGATGTTATTCTCTAGATTTACTAAAAATCAATATGTCATCAAGATAAACAACAACAAAATGATTGATAAAAGGTTTCAAAACTTCATTCATGAGTGTCATGAATGTACTTGGGGCATTAGAAAGCCCAAGGGGCATCACCATCCATTCATAAAGTCCCTCATTAGTTTTGAAGGTAGTTTTCCATTCATCTCCTCCCTTTATTCTAATTTGGTGGTATCCACTTTTCAAATCAATCTTGGAATAGTACTTTGCTCCTCCTAGGTGGTCCATCAAGTCCTCCATTCTAGGTATTGGGAATCTATATCTAATGGTTATCTTGTTTATGGCTCTTAAGTCCATACACAACCTCCATGTATCCTCCTTTTTAGGTGCCAACAAAGTAGGGACTACACAAGGACTGATACTCCTTATGAACCCTTTTGCAAGCAATTCTTCAACTTACCTTGCTAATTCATTATTTTGTTCTGGTGTCAACCTATAGGCAAGCTTGTTAGGAAATGTAGAACCTAGAATAAAGTCAATAAAATGACTTACTCCTCTAAATGGTGGCAAAATATAAGTAGCAGGGTCTGAAATAACCTCCTTGTATTTGTCCAAAAGCTGCCTCACTTCCTTGAGTTCCACATTCCTTATTCCTGATTTTCCTTCCTCCTTTTTGTCTTCTAGTTTTTGCTTCACTGCAATGGCAAAGCATGGTGTATTCTTCACCTTGAGGGTCTTCAAAAACTCCTTCTCTCCAACCATCATCACACTAGATGCATGTTGGGCTTCTTTTGCATCCTCCGGCAATGGCCTCATAGTGTACTCCTTATTTTTGGTGATGATGTAGACATTGTTCCTCTCATCATGCTTGGAATTGACATCATATTGCCATGGCCTACCTAACAACAAGTGAAAAGCATCCATCATTGCAAAATCACAAATAATTCTATCCTTGTACTCCCCAATTTGAAATTTAACATTTACTTGTTCATTAACTACAACTTGCTGCTCCTTACTTAACCATTAAAATTTGTAAGGGTTAGGATGAGGTGACCTCTTCAATCTAAGCTTATTTACCATCTCTACTAATGCAATATTATTAGTTGAACCAGAATCAATAATTACCTTGCACATTTTACCTTTTACCTTGCATAAAGTTTTGAATAAAGTCTTCCTTTGGGGAGGTTCTTTCTCTGCTACTATCTTTAGCAGGGTTCTATTGAACATTAGAGATTCCCCTCTCTCTGTATCAACATTCCCTCTTGCTCCTTGGTCACTTTGTGCATCTTCTTCTTGAGCCAAGTGGATTATTCTATCTCCTTCTTGGTTACTACCTCCCATCTTCTCAGGACATCTAGAGGATCTATGCCCTGTCTAATTGCAGGTAAAACACCTTCCAGTGAATACCCTTGGAGTTTTTCCTTCAAACCTTCCTCTCCCATTAGGTCTCTTGCCTCTAAATCCTCCTCTAGAATTTGTATCTCCTTCTACCTTCTCTTGATTACTTGTACCCCCCTAAGACTTATTGGATGAACTTTTACCTCCAAATCTTCCTCCACCTCTAGCATTTCCTCCTCTACCTCTACCTTGAGAGTCACTCCTCCTTTTTTGTTTGTCCTCAATCTTGAGGGCCATATGATAACATTGATGTATTGATTTGGGTTTAAACAATATCAATTCATCCTTGATGGAGTACTTGAATCCATTCAAGTACCTTGCTAATTTTTTCTTTTCATTCTCAGGAATCTTGGCCCTTAGAGTGATTTTATGAAACTCCTCTGTATAGGCCCCCATGTCCAAGTCCTTTTGTCTAAGACTTTGCAACCTCTAGTGTATCAAGACCTCATAGTCCTCTGGTATAGATTGTTTTTTCACCTTTGACTTCATTCTCCTCCATGTTGTCAAAGGTTGCTTCCCTTCATCCTTGCTTTCATTCTACCAGAAGTTCCACCAACTAAGGGCATATCCTTTCATTTTTTATTTTTCCATCTTCACTCTTTGGATTTCAAGTATGTTGTCACACTTAAAGAAATTATCAAGTGCTTCAATCCAGTCCATACACTCCTCTAGATCTAGTTTTCCACTAAACATAGGAAGGTCTGACCTTTGGCCCTTCCTTCCTACTCTTTCCAAGGCTTCTAACATTACTCTATAATCTACACACATGGCTTATCTATCCTACCAAGGGTCTTCTTCTTCATTCCCTTCTTCTTCTCCTTCAGAGTCTTCTAGGACTCCTCTTTCCATCTTGCCTTTTAATCTATCAAATTCCCTCTTCATAATTCTATTTTCTTCTCTTACTACCCTAATCTCTACCATTTGTTCTTTGACCAACTTCTCCAATTCCACATTTGTGATCCTAAGAACATCTCCCTCTCTCCTTCCTCATTCTCTAACATCTTTCCTCTCCAATCAGGCTCTTAGTGGCTCTGAGACCACTTGATGGAGAGCTTGTAGCCAAAAGAACCTATTCACTCTCCAAATCCAAAACACCACTTCAACCTTCTTGACTAGTTTTGTGGACTGATCAAAAGGATCTAACAAAATGCATACTCTACCTTGGAAGTTGACACCACTCTTTTCAAGCCTACCCTCAAACCTAGGGTTCTTGACCAACTTAGATCAACTGCAACTTTTAGGGACTCCTTTTCTCCAATAGGCCTAATAAGGAAAAATCTTCCCAAATGGTCTTTTAACTAAACTCACCTAGTAGAAAGGGCTTAGATGGACCTAATCTACCAAGAATCTCCCAAATTTGGAGTTCTCAAACACCCAACAACTAATTTACACAAATGTTACCAACATTCCTAATAGGTCTAATTCTTGTTTTCTCAGTCAAAATCCTAAACTTCCCAAAGGGCTAGACTATCTTCTTACCTTTTTAGATACCACTCAACCTCTTCTTAAATATTCCAATACATTAGACTCTAACTCTATTCCAGCACAAACTAACACCCACATTGAATCATAGACCTAATTAGCCAGATTAGGCTAGTTAACAAAGGGAGTGTAAGAAAATGGGTTCACAGACACAAATCCACCCCTTTTAACTCTTCCTCTCATCCAAAAAATCCTTCTACACCCTTCACCTAGGTCAAATCAACAAGTTTGGGAGCCTAAACCCTCCTTCTTCTTTAAAACTAGACTAAACATATGGCAATGTTCAGTCTAGGGCTTGCTGGTAAAATTAGGAAACCTACACCTATAGCTCTGAGTCTCTTCCATCATTGAGTAACCTCTCCTAAATTTCATTCCCCAAAGGGGCATTTAAATCCCATGGTGGAATTGCAAGTTAGGAGGACATCTTTGTGAAACCCTCAGATTTAGGGCCAAATAGACCACCTCTTACAAAAACTGGTATAACTCCTACCATAGGTTAGATAAAGACTTCAAAAAAAATGCATTAGAACACTAATTCACTTCTCTATCCAACCATCCTTAAATTTTACCACTACACATCCGTACATGCCATACAAAAATGAAAAAAAAATGAAAATGACAAAAATTTTGAGTCTTTATTAATGCTTGTTGTTCACCCGTCCATACAATGGGTTTCTCTTCATGTAGAAACCTTAAATAGATGTTCACCAATGGACACAATAAATTTTTGAATTCTTATGAATATTGTACAACCACTTTGTAGTTTAATAAAAAAATTTGCAAAAATTGTTGTTTAGAAACTTTTTTTGCAATTAGCAACTTTTTGCACTTTTTTACTTTTTGACAATTTTTGTCCTAATTACCCACCTAGGCTTAAAAATCATATCAAATGATTACTAAGACACCTAGAACCTCCTAGGAAACAAAAAATTCCTTATTCCCTCCTAAAACAACTTAAATTGACTAAAAATTGACCTTTGGTTCAAATGGCATCCTGGTTTATAATGATACCAAGGATCCATTTGACCTTACATGTGGTCTTGTCTCTAAAAGTCCTCCAAGAATACATCACCTAAAATATTATCATGCAATTTTTTCTTGGTTCCCTACACTAGAGAGGGAGAGTGAGTGAGAGATAGAGTAGTGGATGGGAGAGGAGAGAGAGAGGAGGGATGAGGGTGTGTGTGTGTGTGTGAAAGAGAGAGAGTAGGTGATGGGAGAGGGGATAGAGAGAGATAGAGAGAGTAGGGGATGGGAGAGAGAGAGAGTAGGTGGTGGGAGAGGGAGTGGGAGAGGGAGAGAGAGAGGGGGGGTGGGAGTTTTTATAAAAGAGAGTAGGAGATGGGAGAGAGAGAGAGAGTGAGAGTAGGGAATGAGAGAGGAGAGAGAGGGGGGATGGGAGTGTGTGGGTGTGTGAAAGAGAGAGAGTAGGGGATGGGAGAGGGGAGAGAGAGAGAGTAGGTGGTGGGAGAGGGAGTGGAAGAGGGAGAGAGAGAGGGGGAATGATAATGTGTGTAAGTGAGAAAGTAGGGGATGAGAGAGAGTGTGAGAGAGAGTAGGGGATGGGAGAGAGAGTGAGAGTAGGGGATGAGAGAGAGACTAGAATAAAGAGGGAGAGAGAGAGTGAGAGAGAGATATAGTAAGTAGTGGGAGAGGGAGTGGGAGAGAGAGAGGGGGGGATGGAAGTGTGTGTCTATGAAAGAGAGAGAGTAGGCGATGGGAGAGGGGAGAGAGAGAGTAGGGGTTGGGGGAGAGAGTAGGCAGTGGGAGAGTGATTGGGAGAGGGGGAAAGAGGGGGAATGGGGATGTGTGTAAGAAAGAGAGAGAGAGTAGGGGATGGGAGAGAGTGTGAGAGTCTGGGAAAGAGAGATAGTGAGATTAGGGGATGAGAGAGAGTGTGAGAGAGAGTAGGGGATGGGAGAGAGAGTGCGAGTAGGGGATGGGAGAGAGAGTAGAGAGTGAGAGAGAGATAGTAGGTGGTGGGAGAGGGAGTGGGAGAGGGGGAGAGAGGGGGGATGTGAGTGTGTGTGAAAGATCTAGAGAGTAGGGGATGGGAGAAGAGAGATATGGGGGGATGAGAGTGTGTGTCTATGAAAGAGAGAGAGTAAGGAATGGGAGAGGGGATAGAGAGGATCCCAAGAGAGAGAGTAGCCCAAGAGAGAGAGAAGCATATGGGAGAGAGAGTAGGTGGTGGGAGAGGGAGTGGGAGAGGGAGAGAGAGAGTAGGTAATGGGAGAGGGAGTGGGAGAGGGAGAGAGAGAGAGTAGGTAATGGGAGAGGGAGTGGGAGAGGGAGAGAGAGGGGGGACATGAGCATGTGTAAGAGAGAGAGTAGTGGATGGGAGAGAGTGTGAGAGGGTGAGAGAGAGTAGGGGGTGGTAGAGAGAGAGAACAAGATGGGAGAGAGAGAGAGAGAGTAGGGGATGGGAGAGAGAGTAGAGAGGGAGAGAGAGTGAGAGAGAGATACTAGGCAGTGGGAGAGGGATTGGGAGAGGGAGAGAGAGAGGGGGGAATGGGAGTGTGTCTGA
The DNA here is from genome assembly GCA_028749045.1 of Cupressus sempervirens. Classification (NCBI taxonomy): domain Eukaryota; kingdom Viridiplantae; phylum Streptophyta; class Pinopsida; order Cupressales; family Cupressaceae; genus Cupressus; species Cupressus sempervirens. Next base: position 990,924,486 of record CM053785.1, on the reverse strand, counting down.
GAGATCTAGAGATTAGGGGATGGGAGAGGAGAGAGAGTGCGAGAGAGTAGGGGATGGGAGACCTAAGAGAGAGTGAGAGAGAGTAGGGGATGTGAGAGAGAGAGTGAGAGAGAGTAGGGGATGGGAGAGGAGAGAGGGTGAGAGAGAGAGTTAGGGATGTGAGAGAGAGAGTAGGCAGTGGGAGAGGGAGAGAAAGAGAGAAAGAGAGAGAGAGAGAGAGAGAGAGAGAGTAGGGGATGGGAGAGGGAAGAGAGTAGGGGATGGGAGAGTGGAGAGAGAGTAGCTCAAGAGAGAGATGGGGGATGGGAGTGTGTGAGATAGCGAGAGTGGGGGTTGCGAGATTAGAGAGGGTAAGAGAGAGTAGGTAGTGGGAGAGGGAGATTGAGAGAGAGTAGTGGATGGAAGAGAAGAGAGTGAGGGAGAGAGTAGGGGATGGGAGAGAAGAGAGAGAGCGAGAGAAAGTATGGGATGGGAGAGGATAGAGATTAAGAGAGTAGGGTATGGGAGAGAGAGAGTGAGAGAGAGTAGGCAATGGGAGAGTGAGAGTGTGAGAGAGAGTAGGGGATGGGGGATGGTGGGGAGGGAGAGATGTGTTTTGACATAGTGCATACACATTGTAGTTCATACATGCTTTATAGTGCCTACACACTATAGTGCGTACACACTATGTGAAATCATCAAAAAATTGTCACAAAGAAAGTTTGGGTCCCTTTTGATACATATTTTACTTTTTGTCTATTGTGCATTATGTTGTTTTGACAAAAAACATGGGTTTCAAGCTGTTGGAAGTTAGCAAACATTATTTGAAGACTTTTTGAAGCTAGCAAACACCAAATTCAATCATTGGATTGGCTTTTTGAATATTATTTCTACAGAAAAGGTTAGTGTAGTCATTTTAAAATATTTTTTATTGATATATAGAGAAAATTTTGTTTATAATTTGACATGTTGTTTAATATATAGTTAATTCATTGAAATTTGTATGTTTGAATGAATTGTTATTTGGAAATGGTTAGAAATTTGGCAAGTTGTTTGATATATATTGTGTGTATTCATTGGAATAACTATAATTTTTATATGTATTTGAATGATTTGTAATTTACAAAATTGTAAGTAATTTAGATCTTTGAATAATTTGACATGTAAACATCATCATCATGCCAAGGAAGAAACCAAAAACTCAAATAAATGAAGATAGGGAGAGAGATTTAGTAATTAAAAGAGATAAAATGAAACTACTATGTGAACAAATAAAATTGCAAAGAAATAATGAAGAATTGACTTTTAGAGAGGATCAAGAACCACTGATACAAAGAAGCAAAGATGAAAAATTAGAAAGATAAAGAGAATGAATGAGACTATTACGCTCAAGAAGACAATTGAATTGTGAAGCTACACCATCTTCCAATGTTGGAGTCATATCATCCTCTCATGTTGAAGAGACACTAATTTGTAGATTTGACAATGTACACACTCCATCATGTCATGTTGAAGGCACAACATCAACATATCAAGTAGGTGATATTTCATCTTTTGCATCTTATTGCCAAGGCACATCATCTTCAGTTCAAGGTATGCAAAACACTCAACCTTATGTTGATGTTCAAAATATTGAGGGAATGGAACAGATTATAGTACCTTCTAGAATTCATTTTAGAAGACCAAAATATTTGATTGATATTGATACTAACATTTTGAAATTAATGCCTAACAAGATTAGCAAGCATACTTGTCAAAGAAAAGTTAATCGTATGTGGAGATTATTCTTTGAATAATTAAATATTATAGGTCAATGTCAATTATTTGTTGAAATAATGAGGAATTTGAAATTTAGGCCTATCATGAAGATTCTTGGGCTAAGAATGATGGATGATTCAAATGAAAAAAGCATTGTAAAGAATCTAATGAGTGCTAATGACAAAGTGGGTTCTAAATCATGCACCGAAGATAGTAATATCACAAGACGAGTACTTACATTGACAATAGTAAGTACCCAAATGAAGAAAGCTTGACTCATGAGAAAGAAAAGAAAAAAATTGAAAATTGGTAGAGGTACTCTAAGGAGAGCCATGCTAATGCATGAGAGATTGGAAGATCCAACAAAAAGTAAGTTATGGAAATTTAGTGGTAGACTACCATGAAAAGATAAAGAAATTAGTGAAGCTTTGCAATCATTAATTGAAGATTTTTGAAAAAATAACACACATGTTTCCTCTAATCAAAGAGATGTTGTAAGAAGGAGGATTGGTAGCCAAAATCATGAACCACATGTGAAACATTTTTTGGACTCAACTCAGACATAATTTTTTGCAAAATTTATTGGTATGTATCCTCAAATTTGAATAAGTGAAATATTTTTTGAGATGGGTAAAACTTTTTATGTGAAGATAAATCACACACACACAACTTCTTGTTGTAGGATACATATTGAATTTTCTAACCATTTTAGATTTTTTAGGCATATATGTGTGTTTTTGCATTCTAAGTTTGTTTTGCAAGATTGTGACATGAATGAGCCACCAAGATCTTCAAGCGAATTCATATCCAACATTTTATGTGAAATAGGGGATGACCAACAATTTTACAAAACATCATGCTTGGATGGTACATGTCTATTTTGTGGTTCTTTGCAACTTTTATGAACTTGTGAACATCTGGATAGTACACATGCAATTGAAAATGAAATAGTAGATTACAAAAAATTTAAGATAGTGACATATGCTCTAAAATATGGGAAAAAGGGTAAAATATGTGATTTAGTCATTGAGAGGATTCCAGTATATGAGGTCATGAAGATTTTTTGTGAAAAGATTATTTACAAGTATGCAAGGCATACACATAGAGCTTGATGGCTGGATTTGATATTTAAGTTGTGTAAGAATATGTTTCCACTAGATACCATTGTTTTGGTTGTAGACTTCATAGAGAACTACACACTACAACCACAAAATGAGGTGCAAGCAAAGTATTATACTTCTCAATAGGTTTCCATATTTGTTCACATAACATTCATGCATTCACCTACAAGTATAGAGGATGACAAGAAGATTTTGAGGGAGTGCCATTTTTACATCAGCGATGATCAATCACATTCTACATAGTTTGTACATGGTTGTTTTCAACTATTTTATGGAGATTTGGCTAATAGGGGCATAACATATCATCAGCACATTATTTGGTTAGACAATTGTGCATCTCAATTCAAGAATGCACAAATGTTCTATTAGTTGAACAAGATGCACAGGTTGTGTAGAATTTAATATAATTCAAATTTCATAGAGGCTAGTCATGGAAAGGGAGAGCATGATGGTGTATGCACATGCATCAAAAGAGCCTTAGCTCTTGAAGAACTAAAGTAAACAGATGGAGCAATATTGATAGATGCAAAATCCATCATCCAATGGTGTGATGCTAAAATAGGTCTAGGTAAGGAAGGTGAGTCTACAATTTGTAGATTTTTTTGGTTGATAGATAATACTAACATTGCACCATATGAGGATTGTTGCACACTAGCTGGATCTAGTGAGTTGCACTCTTTTAGAAGCTCTGATGCAGGTTCATGGAGTATCCACACATGAAAAATGGCATGCTATTGTCCATCATGTGTGGAGGAAAATTGGGATGACTATGAGTCGACTAAATGGATTTACAAATGGATATATAGGTTTTGGACCCAATTAACACCTATCGTCCCCCACAAGCACTATAAATGATAGAGATGGATTTGTCTATTGACTTTGACCACTCATTTGATCTAGTGAAACTTGGTAATATATATAATTATATGTCTTTGTAATTTTAATATGTAACTTTATAACTTTTACCTAAGTATTTTCTAAATTAATGACTGCATTTGCTACATTTGTCACTATAGGACATGGTTTTTCTATTATTGCACCTGAAGAAAATGAAGAAGGGATAGATTGTTATTCGTGTCATTGTGTCCAAGTCAAACAAAAATTGGATCACTCAGTTATAGATGGTGAAGGTTTAGAGTACCATATCGGTGTGGTGGTTGTAACCAACACATGGCTTAAATGATATTCTATGAAGAACGCTAACTTGTGGTTATTCAAGGATTGAAAATCAAAGAGGAAGATTCTTCATTATTCAAACCTTGTTGTCACATCAAATTTCCACTTGATAAAATATGGTGGAAAACCACATAATAAGATTCTTTGTAAAGTTCATGAGCTAGACCACGAGGCAATACTTGAGACATTAAAATGTAGAGCAGATCTAGTTGGTTCATTAGATTGAATAGGGAGAGAGGGAGATAGAGAAAGAGTGATCAATTGGATCCAAATACAATGCTGCAACCTCTCCCCCAAGATTATCCACATGACAAGGTGGGTATTGTTATTATATGTAAGTGATGAGATAAGTTTAAATCACATAATTTATATTTTGATTTTTTTAGAATCTAGATACATTATTTGAATTTATATTAGATTCTTTAATAGGACCCATTTTTAGATTAGTCATTTGAATAAGTGAAAGTTTATAATTAGTTGTTTGGATCAAAATGTAATGAAAGAACATGAAAATTGTTAGAATGTGAATGCTTTGTGATGTAAAGTCATGATTGTGTCCATGTAACCAAAAATTTGAAACTGGCAAAAGAAAGGATATAATGGGAGAAGTTTCCAAGACTCATCAAGCCACTTGATCATTGCTAAAAGCTCAAACAAATAATTCTTTGCATTTGGAACATTGTTACCAATAATTATATTATGACTAACATGCTTTTATCTTTTATTTTTTTTGTCATCTATAATTATTTTAGATAAACTCCAACACAAATTTATTTTCAAATCATAAACTTATAAAACCCATCTTATAAATTTTTTAGATGTCTATTTGGAAGCATTAAGACCAAACTGTATGATCTTTGGTTCACTCCTAGTCACAAGATTCAAATTTTTAGCATATGTATGGGTTTGGGGGTCAAATCCTTTAAGAATGACCATAGGTTGTTATGTTTGTTCACTCTTAGTCTCAAGATTGTAAGGTTGTGATTGTGTGGAAGAATCCACACCCTTAAGAATAATCATAGGTGGTTCATCAATATTTGATTTGTAGCCTTCCTTTTTCCCTTTAGACCTAATCATGTTTATGTTCTCACAAGTTGGATCAATCATATGTAGTTGATCTTTACATCCTATTTTTCTTCCTAGAACTTTCTTCTTGTTCATGCTTGAGTGCTTGGGTTCATTGAAAATCTTATGATTAGTATTATTCATGAGTCCATCCACCCCAAATTTCTTATCATCAATGAGATCTTGAATGAGGTATTTAAGTTTGATATAATTTGATGCAGAGTGCAACAATGGAAGCACAACCTTAAGACCCAACCCCAAAACCAACACTCAAGATGTTCAAAAGATTGAATAATTGATTTGTTTCACTTCAAAAAGTGTATACCTCTTCAAGGAGCCACTATGAGGGTTTTAACATCACCATACACAAGTATGACACAAAGTAGTTTGACCCAAATCAAGCCTTGAAGGACAAGTTCCCTTAATTTGGGTAAAATAGAGATTTTATGGTTCTAGACCTCACAACTTCCAACAAAGGCTACAAACTACTTAGTCAAAACCCAACTAAGAAAAATCCACCACTAGTTGCACTCCCAACAACCCACAACACAAATTGCAAGGAATGACCTAGAATCCTATTAGGTCTCCAATCCCTATTTTTTTCCACTAACTTAAAAAATTCCAAAAATACTTAAGGAACAAATCACACTTTTAGATACCCTTTTTCAATTTCTTTCAAACTCCAAAGTTTTAGAGATTGACTCCATTGTAGCATATCATAACCTTGACTAAGTCCATAGGCCTAATTAGCTAGGTTAGGCTTGGATTTCAAAGAAAGAGATTAGGAATGGGTGAATAGAACAAAAATCAACTTCCAAGGTGTTCTACTAACTCAAAAAAGGACAATTTGTTTGATCACCAAGTCCTCAAAGTCTCTCCATCTCTTTATCTAACCTAGTCTCCTTAAAACTAGTCAAATACATGGTGATATTTGACCTAGGGCTTGCTCCCAAAATTCAATGCCTTCAATTCCTATTCCAAAATTGAAAAAATATTATGGTACACATCCTTAACTTACTTCATACAAGTGGAGAAGAAATTCCACTGGTGGATTAGCAAGTTAGGGCCATTTGAATGCCAAAATCCTGAAATTGAGGGTTTCTTAGACCAACAAGCTTATAAATTTGATTACTTTTGAAAGAAAAAGGATAAAAAATTCAAACCATTGTGAAAAGCCTTTAGACACTTAGCATCAACTTTCAAATAAAAAAGGCCATCATCCACCCCTTATTCTTCTATACTATACTTGCAAAATGTTAAGAAATTGCATTGAAACATGTATATTTTATATGGTAGTGTAATGATCTTATTCAATTTCAAAGTATTCAACACTAGTTCAAGTGAGTCTCCTAGAGGTGTATAGGTGTGCTTAGATTTGGAAACCCATGATGGTTTACCTCTACTAAAGTGATTAGATTTGTTTGCGTCAATATTCTTGCAGAAGCATATTGTTTGTAGTTTGAATGTCATTGGTCAAGTTGATCATATTAGGCTCCTTAGGAATTGGAATATAGTTGTAAGGAATTGGAAAATAGTTGTTTCCTAAGTTCATGCTGCAATTAAGGTACAAGGTTGTTGATAAATATATCAATCTTTTCAACTTCAAGGATTTTCCTTGGATATCATGAATAAAGCTTCCTCCATCATTGAAGAAAGGAAATAGAATATTTTCCTTAGTGTTGTTTGATGTTTCATAAGTCTAGCATAGTGATTGCATGTTGAATACTGTAGGAATAATGTTGGAAATACCTTTTTTCATTTTATCAAATGACATAAGTGGAGGATAGAATTTTGTGAATTTTTCCATACCTTGCCCACTAAGACTTCTAGAAAAAAAGGCTTATGAGATAAGTGAGTTCATGTAAGAATTTCATACTTAGTGCACAAAAATCCCTAATGTGATCATGAGGATCTCTACTACCATCATATTTTTCATACTTAAAAAATTCAACCTTACACGTAAAAGAATACATTTATAAGTATTTGTCAAATGGAAATAGACATATAGACTCAAGTGAAAAATATGGCATAGGTATCTCTTGCTTATTTTTTATGTGTAACATATCCTTCCTCATTTCTTCCATTTGTTTCATAACAACTTTGAAAGGTGAAGGTTCCTCCTTTTGAATCAAGTTGTCAACATTGAGGTTGTGTACAAATTTTATCCTTGAGAGAATAAGTGCATGAATTATTTATCTTTTTCTTGATCCAAGTTTAATTTCATGAGCTTTTGTTAATATTTATCTTGTTGAAATTGTAAGATCTCTTCCTTAGTGATTTTTGGATCTAGATCATTATCTTGTGAACCATGTCTAGTATGTTTTAACATTTGGGGTGAAAGTGAATAATGTCTAGAAATTTAATTGGTAAGTCCTTGAGAAAATTTTCATGCTTCTTCCATATAGATTTGTTTTCCTTACTTTGTATGCTATAACCATTTGTCTACCATCCTAGATAGGAGTTTGTTGATCCTTTTTTAATGCTCCTCCCTAGATAATGTCAATGAGACTTTATTTTCAAATCTAGGTAAAGACACTTACTAGTATAGACCAAAAATTAGAAACACCAATTATAGGTTGCCCTAACCAACCAAGAACAAGCTTGAAGTTTTTGAGGCTTGGAACAACTATCATTCGATGACAGTTACAGTATGGGCCACTTTTTAGGCATAAAATTCTATCCTCTTGCATTTTATCTACATTTTTCCATAACATCAAGAAAATAAATTAAAGATTAGGATACCATTTGGATTCTCTATAAAATATCAAAAGATGAGGTATGGTTTTTTTGCACCAAGTCTCTGTTGTTACACTATGAGCCACTTTTTAGGCATAAAAACCCCTCCATTTACAAAGGAACTATATGGAATAATTATCCCCCAACCATACAACTTGGTAAAGTATCTTAATACAATTATAAAGTGAGGATTATTCAATTGGATTAAACCCATCAACTCTCTATATGTGATGAAACCCTCAGCAAACAAGGCCAAAAACTAGGGCCTCTTCAAATTTGACCAAGAAATCATTTCTAGGACTTGTTAGTTGATCCTACACCATGTTTATGATGATTAATTTGAATTTTTTACATAAAACCATGGCCTCCTTTAGGAATATCTCCCTCTAATATGCCTATGGCATCAAATTTTATGCATTTTCATGCACTCAAGCACCCCAAACTTGTCCAATTGGATGATCATTGGTGCAGGGCACCAAGGAAAATAGATAGGTGTCATACTAGTTTTCAGTTAGGAACAAGGTTGAAAAATGATGTAATAAGACTTCAATTAGGAACAAGGTTGAAAAATGATGTAATAAAACCCAAGATGTAAGGTGAATTGGATGTTAGGTGCCATTATAAGCCAGAGTGCTAAATTGAACCAAGGGGTCAAAAACGAGCAATACAGGTGATATTTCAAGGAAAAAAAGATTTTTATTTTTCATAGAAGGTTATAAATGTACTTAGGGTCATTGGGTTAAGTTTTACGCATCTAGGAGTTAAAATGTCAAAAATTACAAAAAATTGCAAAAGTTGTCAAAGCAAAATTGCAAAAATGATGACAACTTTGCAGTTTTGTTGAAAAACTAAGTGTACATTACAACCACCATTTGAAATGTGGTTATAAATATTTAAATGGAAGCATATATGTATGATATGACTATACATGCCTCAGTGGGTGATGGTTGTATGGATTTGATGTCTTTTGAAGCAATAAAAACCTAATTTTCTACCATTTTTCCTATTTTTTGCTATTATACAGATGTTTATAGATTGAAACATGTAAAAATTTGATATTTTTGGATATTTATTTTAAGTATATTTCATTTGAATTTGGTTTGAGGTTTTGATCTATTCATTTGTGTAAGATATTGCCATTTTACTAAGGGTTGCCTAGGTAAGCCTGTAAATTGACTAGATTGCACTTATGGCCCTCTAACATGCAATCCAATGGTGGGATCTTGATTCCATTTCATGGGAAGAAAGTTAGGGCTGTATTATTACATATGGCAGAGTTTCAAGGGCAAAAAAGTTGGTTTACAATTTTTTCTTGCAGGCCCTAGGCTAAACATCATCATTTGTTCAGCTCAATTTTGAAGAGAAATTGGTGTAAAACTCTCAAACTTGTTGTGATGACCTAGGTGAAGGATGGAATGGAATTTTTGACATGGTGATAAAGAGTTCCAAGTGGTTGTGCTAATTCTAGAGGGCATTAATATACAGATTGGAAGAAGTTGCAAAGAAAGAAATTTAGTTTTTGAGTCATTTTGACTATTATTTTCATGCTACATGAAATGTACTAATTTTTAGATCAAATGCAATAGATTTTTGAAATATATATTTGAATTTTATTTCTTTTAATTTTGGTCTCATTGTTCTTTATGTTTTCTAACTCAAGTTATTGCATTTTTAGTGAAACTAGGTTTTTAGGACAACATTTTGGTGCACACAGCAAAAATGAGCCTCTAACTACAATTTCCTTTGTTGAAATTTCATTCCCACTTGGAAAATGGTAGTTAGTAGGGTCCTTTTTAAGATTCTAAGTTTTTGAGATTGGAGGATGTGTTTGGTGATTTTTCTAATTAAGCTCTAGGTCAAGTACCATGAAGGATTTGACCTCTTGTAGCTTGTTGATTTGTGAATGGCAAGAGTTTGGGAATTGGTGAAGGGTTGAGAATTTGGAAATAAGTTATTTTAGTGTTGTAAAACATTTTCCAAGTCATATAAGTGGAATCAAGTGAAAAATGTAAAAATTGCACTTTTTTTGCAAAATTGCATTGTTGAAAGTTGTAAAAGTTGCTCAAATTTGCAACTTAGTGGAAAAAGGGTCTTGGGATTGAATTGTCTATTTTTTTAGCTTTGAGTGGCCAGGTAAACTATAGCCCCAAGCTTTTCCCATTCTATTGAGTACTTAAACATTCTTGAGCATGCCGAATTGAAACATCCCTAAGGGTCACTAAATGCCATAGGGCAGTGATCTTTGATGGGCATATCTCAGAGCTTGTGCAAAGTATGGATGAAATTCTAGGTCCTATAGGACCATGTTTCAAATACCTAAAATAACCTCTCTTAGTTTTTGGAGATCTTACTCCATTTTGATTTTGCAATGCCATCTTGGGTGATGCTGAAACTTGTAGTGTTGGCCAGTACAATGTTGCCAACTGCCAAATCTCTCTCACCATTTGTCATGGGATCAAACTGTCTATTCTATTAGCTTTGGATGGCTAGGTAAAACCTAGCCCCAAGCTTGTCTTATCTCATTGAGTGCTCAAACATTCTCGAGTATGCTGAACTGAAACATCCCTAAGGGTCACTAAATGCCATAGGGAAATGATCTTTGACAGGGCATATCTCAGAGCTTGTGTGAGAAATGGATGTGATTCTAGGTCCTTTAGGACCATGTTGTAGAGACCTACAATAACCTCTCTCACTTTTGGGAGATATTACTCTATTTTGATTTTGGAATGCCATCTCGGGTGATGCTGAAACTTGTAGTGTTGGCCAGTACAAAGTTGCCAACTGCTAAATCTCCTCACCATTCATCATGGATCAAACTATTTATTTTTTTAGCTCCAAGTGGCTGAGTAAACCCTAGCCCCAAGCTCATCCTATCTCATTGAGCACTCAAACATTCTTAGACATGTCAAACTGAAACATCCCAAAGGGTCACTAAATAGCATAGGGCAGTGATCTTTGATGGGGTATATCTTGGAGCTTGTGTGAGGTATGGATACAATTCTAGGTCCTATATGACTGTATTGTGGAGATCTACAATAACCTCTCTCACCTTTTGGAGATCTTATGCTATTTTGATTTTACGACACCATCTTGGGTGAAGTTAAAACTTGTAGTGTTGGCTAGTACAAAGTTGCCAACTAACAAATCTCCCTCACTATTCATCATGGGATCAAACTATCTATTTGGTTAGCTCTGAGTGGCTAGGTAAACCTTATCCCCAAGCTCATCCAATTCTTGTGAGTGCTTCGACATTCTCAGGCACACTGAATCGAAACGTCCATAGGTCACTAAATACCATAGGATAGCAATATTTGAAGGGGCATATCTTGGAGCTCATGCAAGGTATGGATGTGATTCTAGGTCCTATAGGACTATGTTGTGGAGACCTACAATAACCTCTCTTACTTTTTGGATATCTTACTCCATTTTGATTTTGTGATGCCATCTCGAGTGATGTTGAAACTTGTAGTGTTGGCTGGTACAAAGATGCCAACTGCCAAATCTCTCTCACCTTTCATTATGGGATTGAATTGTTAGTTTTGTTAGCTTTGAGTGGCCAGGTAAACCCTATCTCCAAGCTCATCCCATTCTATTGAGTTCTTGAATGTTTTCAAGCATGCTAAACCAAAACTTCCCTAAGGGCCACTAAATTCCATAGAGTAGCGATCTTTGATGGGGCATATCTTGGAGCTCATGTGAGGTATGGATGTGATTCTAGGTCCTATAGGACCATCTTGTGCAGACCTACAATTTAGTCTCTCACTTCTTTGAGATCATACTCAATTTTGATTTTGCGACACCATCTCAAGTGATGCTGAAACTTGTAGTGTTGGCTAGTACAAAGTTGCCAATTGCCAAATCTCTCTCACCTTTCATGGTGGGATCGAACTATCCATTTCGTTAGCTCTAGGTGGCTAGGTAAACACTAGCCCCAAGCTTGTCCCATCCTATTGAGCACTCAAATATTCTCGAGAATGCTAAACCAAAACATCCCTAAGAGTCACTAAATGTCATAGGGTAGCGATCTTGGACTGGGGCAACTAGATATGTCATGTATCCAATGATGGAGACTCATGATATCTTATAGGGAATCCTTATTATTAATTTTAGATTCAACAACCTCTTCCCCACCTAAAATAATGTAGTTAGAAATTTAGCACCTAGTGCATAGACTTTTGGCTCAGGGATCTTCTGATGAAAGGAATGTACATAAACTTTCCATTTGGTTGGAGTGTCACAATTTCCTTGCTCACAAGTATAGTATCTTGGGACCAATCCAATTTAACTTTTCCTCCTAGGTCCCTACAAAAACTCTTTCTTGACATATCATTACTAACTAGGATATTGGAAACAATAGTGAGTGTGATGAACAAATTTTTAAACCTTTGTAGTAGTGTAACTATCAACATCTCTAGAAAAAATCTTAAATCTTTATCAAAATTTTAATTTCCATAAAAACAATGACATGGTATTAAACTTAATATTTGTGTTCATTTCTAGGGCTTTGTGGTAGGGTTAAAGAAAGTGGAATTGTTTCGTATGTAGATGGAATAAGTAAAATAATGTCAAGTGGCAAAGTATTATCATGACAATCTTTAAAATCATTGTAACTTTTCTTTCAACTAAGCACAAGAATAGTGCTTAGTTTAAACAAGTGAAAAAGTACATGTGAGAAGCCTATGTAGTAGCTATGTGCAAATGGAATAGAGGTATCCAATTGAGATCAATGATTGATTAAAGTATAATGAAAAACCTCTAAAAAGATAGTTTACTACTATATCACATAGATTATAGTCATATGGTAAAAAGAATGGAGAACCTTTATGGTAGAGGTATATAAGAACTAATTTAATGGATCATATGATAGAAAATTTAACAAAAAATAAGACACAGTGACACAAAAATCTTAATAAATCTAGTAATCATGTGTAATAGAATAGAAGAAATTTAGTACTATTTATAGTAGGAGTAATAAATTAAAAATTTTCAAGGATCTTTTAACAAAACACCTAGTTTTGTCCATTCAAGATGACTCACAATCAAGTATTACAATGAGTTGTAAAGTTGTGAGTTAGTTGATAAAGGGATAACCACAAAGGGACAATCATAGTTCTAAAGCTATGAAGAGGAGCTCCTAATGCCATTTAGGTGGTGGTAGGTTGGTAGTTTGAGGAAACTTATTATCTACTCCTATTTTTTCAATGTTGAACTCTATTAGAATAAATTTACATGTTTCACCTAGCATGAACCGAGAATTCAACAAAGGATTTCAAATATTTTGCATACATGTCAGTGCACTAGTGATATATGGTGATTTTGAGGCTACACTATATCAATATATTATTATATTATTATGATGAATGGTGATTGAATGAATAAGAACCTAACAAATCTAGAGGTCCAAAGATGTGCAATTGTCATAGCATTAAGGATAAGACATTGAAATAGTGAGGTTTTCCCTTTGGAGAATGTTATAGTTATAGCATTATGGAAATAGTAGTGTTAAAGAAGATGACAATAGGCACTCCAAAATTCATAGCCTAAATGAGCAAAGGGATTCCAAAAGATGTCAAAACAATGAAGTTCATGGTTGTCTTGTTGGTGATGTGAAAGATGATTTGTATAGTGGGCAATGCGTCAAATTCAATAAGTTAAAGAACAAAAAGGTTTAGGAAATTAGTTGTCATAGATGAACATGAGACATGCATCCCATTATCTTAAAGTACTGGCATAATACACTTTTAAGGATATTAATGCCATGAAAGTAAAGCCTTAAGCCATGAGACATGGACTGAATGAGGTCAAGCAATAGATATATGAAAGTTTTCTGTAATAGCTAAAAAAAATTAGATACTTGTAGCCTCTATATTCACCATGCATTAGTTATAGTTTGTGACCAAGTTTTGAAAGGTTTTGTAAATTTCTTCAAAGATACCTATCTACTGCCAGTTCTAGAGTTGTTTATCATGAAAGGGCTGTAATTCTTGTCTCCACTTTGGAAATTCCATGGTCTTCTATATTTCAAGGCTATAGACCCTAATGTATTATAGTATGCAAGTAAGGGCCCTAAAAGTGAGTGCAAAGAATTCTTCGACCAAGCCCTAAGCGAGCTAGGCAATGCCCAGCTAGGGACTATTAGCAAAGAAAGAGCTCTCAAGAGAAAAACTTGAAGAATGAAGAATTTACCTTTTGAGGGATTGAAGAGGGGTATGAGGCGGTTCTAACTTGTGGAGGATGAGTCTTGATGATGTGTGGAAGGTGTCTTAAAAGTGGGGATAGCAGGCAACCAAGAAAACCCTACCAAACCCTCAATTTTGCTATTTTTGTTGTATGTCCTATACACACCATGAGACCATAAAAATCCTTGAGCATGGATCCTATGTATCAATTTTTATTAAGGCTATATGTGTTGAAAATCTAAGACAAAGGAGCTATTGGCCCTAGAAATCTAAGTGAAGGTCTAATTAGGGGCTCTCCCTGTAGCCCTTTTGTGAAGAAATCTTGAAATCAGGTACAAACCCATTGTTGTTATCCATTCAAGCATAGTAAAAGTGTTCCAATAACACCTTAGAACATCATGGGAACCTTGGTTGGACTAGGGAGTGCTATGGAACCCTAGTAGACCTATAAAACCTTTGGAGGGATATTGTTCCTAGACGAGTAAGGGAGTGATGCTGCAAGTTTGGATCAGTTAACCTAGTGAGGAGGTTGGGCAAGGTTAGGGGATGTTCTAAGTAGCTAGTGATCCTATAGACCACCAAGATCCACATATAATATACAAGGTTGCATGGGGACGGGGGTACTTGGGGTACTTAGGATATTGGTATGGACCGTATGTGTACAAGTACAACTATTTTTTATAATAAGGGACAGAGGTACTTGGGTATGTCAAAATTTATTTTTAATTATACTTTTATATTTATAGAAAACCTAAATTTATGAGTCATGACAATGATTTTTCAAATCAATAACAGTGATAAAATTTGTAAATGTAATGTATTGTTTTCAGTTTCAGATTTGTTATATGTTTCTAATAATAATTTATGATAAATGTTTAGATGCATAACATAGAAGGTAGGTTTAAACATGAACAAGAAGATCATAAATCATATGAAAATGACATATTGCAAATGATAAATTTCTAGCTTTAACACTGATAATTTTATTGTTGATCAATATTGTATCAAAGTTTCAAACTAATTAGGTATTGAATTAAGCTTGATAAACAAATAATAGAGAAGGAAAACTTAAAACATAAACACAATCATAAATCATATGATGATGACATATTGGAAACGATAAATTTATGCTTAAACTAATAAAGTTTATTTTTAATCAATATTCTATCAAAGTGTCAAATTGATTAGGTATTGAATTAAGCTTGATAAACAATGAGCTAATACACAAACAAAAACCCAAAAAAAAATATTTGAATCTCAATCAATGTCCTTAGCTATGATGCTCTCCACCAAGTACTTGGTACTTGGGATACACATACTTGATACTTAGGTATGTGGGTATGAGTACTGGGGTGTGGGTACAAGTACCCATGCAACCTCATAATATATTATGATAACCAATAATGTCATACATGAACGAACATATAATATATTATGATAACCAATAATGTCATACACGAATGAACATATAATATATCATGTTAACCAATAATGTTATCTATGAAGGAACATATAATATATTATGATAACCAATAATGTCATACATGAACAAACATATAATATAAAATGATAACCAATAATGTCATACATAAAAAAACACATAATATATTATGATAACCAATAATGTCATAAACGAATAGACATATCATATATTAACCAATAATGTCATGCATCAAAAAATGTCATACATAAAATATAAAATGTCATGTATACATCAAGTGTATATCAAATATGTCCACTGGCATAAAATCCAACATATATGTCCACTAATGCCTATGCATATATGTCTATCAACTATATATTCTCCTTCCCATGAGGGGAAGGAAACAAATCTATAGAGGTCTTTAGTCTTCATGTTGAGGGAGATGATGGAGATGATGGGGTCTTCCTCGCATGATTGCTCATCCTCTTGTTGAGACTCTTCTCTAACTTGAGTTGATACAAAAAATGTAGATATGAATCAATAATTATTGTACATTGAAATCAAATATATGTACACAAAAAATTAATTATTTTCTTACTGCCATCATATAGTTGCTTTGCAAGTCCACCTCAAAGGCTCATGGATGATCGGTTATAACAAGACCCTACAGAAATTCAATCAATATAATCACTTATAAATAAAAATTGAAATTTTTATACTAACTATTATAAACAAAAACTAAAACCAAGAAAATTCTTTCATACCTCAGTTAATAGCCGTGAACTAGCCATAGCTATAGCCACTCCATGATCGATAGACTGTCGAAGATGAGGAGTCTCAGATGTCAAGAGCTACATGCCATACAATACAAGTTACATGTAACATGAAACATGAAACAAATATAATCAAATGAATTAAATTAACATGAAACAAATGTACCTCTATGAAGCTTGTATCACATCTAGGCTCGAAGTTCATAGTGAATGTTGACTATCTTGTAGAGAACTGATGCACATGCATAATTTTTTTAATCAATCCTTCATATGATTACTTAATAAATAAATGTATTAATTTAAATGATTAAATCGATACATGCCTCAGGACTCATTGACGGAATGAAAAATGGGGTTGGGGGATCGCTACTAGGGTTGCCAACACTCTAACCCTAAATTTTGAACAATGTCAATACATGCTAATTAATTAGTCATTCACTATACATATGAAATTTGATCAAATTAATTTATTATAATTGTAATTTACCTGTGTGTAAATGCCAAATGTCTCATTTAGGAATTGATCAGTGACTAGCCCATCATCTATAGCATCTCTAGCATGACTACCAAATGTACATAAGGATCTACATGATGTGCACATGTGACTAGGATGCATAGAAGGCTCCTCCTCAACTAATAGACTCATTCAATGAATGAGGGTTTGCGTCAAAGCATTAATAGTCCCTATAGTGCTGGCCTCTACATGTTCCTTCACAACTAAAGGAATAGTCACATGCTCACCCTGTGGCTTGACCACAAGTGCCCTAACTACATTAGGGTCACAACATGCCCCCAACCTCTCAAATTATGACCCTTAACCTCTACCCTAAGATTTTAATATATCAAAATAATTAGGTATCTCCCCAAGGATAAACTCACAATACAATTTCTTTAAGAAATACATTGGGACCTCATGATTATTGTAGGGAGGGGCATAAAAAACCATCCACCATCTATCCCAAAAATTATTTCTAATACCATTGTGTATGCACCAATGGATGGGGAACCATTTAGTTGTCTCTCTAACAATATTTTTTTCACCAGTCTTTTTAAATAATGCACAAATTCTACCTTTTGGTATATCTTTTTTTTTTTACATCTTGATATGATAATTTGTTTGCATGATATATTTTTTGTTCATCCCTCTTAACCTACCAAATATCTAACAAAACACTAACAAAAATTATGTAGGTTATAATGGACTCGAGGGAGGATGCCAATTGAGCTTTCATTGGATTGGTTTGTCCACAAGCTTTCAACCTACCAATGAGTGCTTCTAATTCATTTTTGTCTCTTTCTATTTCATCTATTATGTTTTCTTGTGTGCCAGGAGGAGGTCTTCCAATTAGTGTAGGTTAGGGAATTTCTTGTTGTGGAGGGTTTTGATTCTCATCTTGTTGAGGGTTTTGGTTTAGATCTTGTTGAGGGTTTTGGTTTTGATCTTGTTGGAGATTTTTTGGTTCATTATTTACATTTCCTTATAAGAAATCAATTTCAATCTAAATAAATAAATAAATTTAAAGAAAAATTGAAAAAAACCTACAAAACAATACAAAAAACATATAAAACAATGCAAAAAGAAAGTTAGAAAACATAAAAAATGATTTTGATCTTGAACTTTGAGGACAAGAAGGCATATTGATGAGGTGGATGGAAAAAATCTTCAATTTTTTGAATTTGTGTACATGTTGTGAGAAGAGGAAGTTGGAAAATGAGGAAGAAAAAGAATGGGTTGCAGGTTTGTAGCCCATTTATAATAATTCAGGGTTTTAAAAAGTGTTTACATGCTATAGCATATATGCACTATAGTGCGTATGTGCTATGGCTTGGGATTCTCAAGCCATAGCATGTGCATGCTATTAAAAGTTAGAAAAAAAAGGGTGTCATATTTTTGGCACCACAACTTGGTGCACTTACCCATTGTTCATACTAGAATTGATATTGCATTAGCTATTGGGATAATTGCTAGAATTTTAGAAAATCCTAAGGAGAATCATATGATGACAGTGAAAAAGATATAAAGATATATAAAAGGTACAAAATACTATGTATTGTATTACAAGAGAGGTGATAGATTTGAACTAAAGGTATTCACTAAGTCTGATTAGGTAGGAAACATTGATGATAGAAAAACCACTAGAAGAGGTGCATTTTTTCTAGGAAAGAGATTTGTGTCATGGAAAAAAAAGAAATAGAACTGTATTTCTCAATCAATAGCCAAGGTTGAGTATGTGGTAGCTATAATGAACTGTTCAAACATTGTGTTGATCAAGAAATTACTGATGAAATGATGGAAGAGATTACAGATCTAGTGGTTATCTATTGTGATAAAAAAAAGTTCTATTAACATATCAAAGAATCATGTGATGAACACAAAAACAAAGCACATTTCTATCAAGTATCATTGCTTAAGAGAAATAGTTCAAGAAAAAGAAGTGAAGTTATAATATGTACACACCAAAGAGAAATTTGGTGACATATTCACTAAAGCCTTACCTAAAGATGCTCGTGAATATCTTAGTGGTAAACTTGGGGTGATTCCCCTAAAAAAATCTACTTAAGCTACAATAAGATATTGCATCAAATATGTTGAACAACTTATCCTACACATTGAATTTGACAATTGGACTTTAGGAGTTGCCTAAGGTAGTAGTGAAGCAGAAGAACAAATTAGTCATATATAGGTGACAAATGACAAAATTCAGCCCTGACATGTCCTTATCTACATAATAAAGATGTATGAAGTATAAAGATAGTATCTTTGGCATTATTGTCAAAGAGGGAGACATTAAATATAAATATTAGAAAGAAAGAGGGAGAGATTGATCATTCAAGAAAGAAGAATTGATTACTTGGAGGGAGTTAAGAATGAAACTAAGGATAATAATAATAAAAAAAGATTTGATACATTGAATGTGTTACTCAAAGTCTATACAATTTTTGATTGTATGGTACCCTAAAGTATTTCTACCAATATTCTTGTTGAAATATTGTGGTGTTTCCATGGATTCCAAAGGGGGATATCATTGGAAACTATAGTTGGAACAATTATTTTATTATTTTAGATTAAGGTAAAAATAGCTTTCGAAGGGACTCAAAAACCTTAACATAAAAGAAAAAGATATCCAAGTAAGCACAACTAGGTTTTACAAGGACCTAAAACCTATAGTATAAAATTTACAAAACCAAGTTTTATAGGGACCTAAAACCACAAAATAAGACCATTAAAAAAAAAAACGTTTTACAAGGACCTGGAACCTAGAGTTTGAACAAAAGGAACAAAAACTAGATAAGAAACCCAAACTAGAGACTAATTACTAGAACCACCACTAGACTAGAGACCAATTACAAGAACCACCACCAATAGCTATTGCAGCTCCATGATCATTTTCATCATCTCCTTGCCCACCTTCATAATATTTTGGATAGTGTTAGTAGTAGATTCCCCAGTTTCCTTAGTTTCCTTCTTCCTTGAACTCAGTTGTGTTCTTTTGCTTGGTACGCTAGGAGACATGATTTCTTCTTTATTTCTCTTCCCTAATCTAGTAGTAGTTGTAGAGATACTTGAAGTGTCCTATTCCATCTTGTTGCTACTCTCTTTGATCAAAAGACGAAGCTTATGTTCATATTCCTTTAGCTTCTCTAGGATATTGCCAACCTAAACTTCCAGCTGAATGATCTTAGCTCAATTAGCTTCCTAGTCCTGCTACATCTTTCCCATTCTTCTTTTTAGATTCATTAACTCATTATACATCCAGGGAATACCTTGGAGAGAGGAGTCTATCTTGATCTTCCTTACTAGTAGAGTCATCCTTCTCCTTCCCTATATCTTTCTCCACATTCATAGTACCCTTACTAGTGAGGCCATCCTTCTCCTTCCCCATTTCTTCCTCTAAATTTTCCTCCCTAGCTTTCTGGGGTTGCTCACTTTGGGTTGTATCCTTTTGTCCAATATTTTCTAACCCTATATTTTTGTCATAAATTTCCTTAGCCTCATCCTTTCTAGTCCCACCTTTGCTACCAAGGTAACCCTCCAGATTTGAAATAAAGTCTCCCATATCTATATTCTCCCCATTCTTCATATTCATTTTATCATTTTTGTCTAAATTCTTAGACTCAGTAATTTTCTTTGCATTTTTTTGAGGTGTGTCTTGCTTCAGGCTCCTCTTTCTCACACTAACTCCTTCCTCTCCCTTACTCTTCCTTGAATAGGTTTCACTAACAAAGCCCCTCTTTTTCTCAGAGGGCGGGGAAGATACAATAGTCTTACTCTTATAGTAATTCTTAATTAAAAGGATTAGCCTTTCATGTAAAATTAGATGGGAATCTTTTTTTGTATGGGCTTGAAGACTTTGAAGCAAAGAGAACCTTAGATAAAATTGAAATGAGATCCTATCCTTATATTGAAAATTATTCAAGAACAAAAAATGAAATTTATGAACTCTTTTTACCCTACCATCTAAAATGAAGTACTCACAAATGCAAGAGAGAATGTCCTACCAAATAACTTTTATTTGGCTCAGCTCATAAAAGTCACCATTCTTCTCCAAATTTTTTCCCTC
The DNA here is from genome assembly GCA_028749045.1 of Cupressus sempervirens. Classification (NCBI taxonomy): domain Eukaryota; kingdom Viridiplantae; phylum Streptophyta; class Pinopsida; order Cupressales; family Cupressaceae; genus Cupressus; species Cupressus sempervirens. Next base: position 990,903,714 of record CM053785.1, on the reverse strand, counting down.
CTCTTTTGTCTTAAAAAAATTCTTAAATGTAGCATTGGAAATACTAGTTTCCTTGCTAAATTTTATGCCCTCCTTAGGAAGCCCTGTGACTTTGGCAATGAAATCTTCAGACAAATGAACTATAACCCCATGCATGAAAATCCTATCCTTGATCCAATTTTTGAAGAATTACTTCATGACATGTGGTTTGTAGCTATGAAGGCACTCTAGGTAAGTAGTGACATTACCCTTCTCCAAAATCTTCCAAATAGAGGCTTTGGCCTTCTATGCTTTATAGCTCTTCGGTTCCTATTTTCTCGATTCCCCACCCATTTCAAAAACTTTGTTTCTCTATGAGAGGCAAATTTGAGCAAAAAAGTAGATGTAAAGATTTGAAAAAATCTAAGGTGTTCATCAAAACAACCAAGGCACTCATTAAAACACTTATTTGCCAAGCAAGGATAATAATCACATTTAGGTACTTTCTAGGGAATATAACACTATCCTCTGTAACCCAACTTCCACTTATCATTAAATTGCTAATCTTAGAAGATTTTTCCTTCCATCATGTGAGTTTTTTCATAATTAATTAGAGCTTTCAAATCTATTATCCTGCTTAGGCCATCTTGGATAGCCTAGTTAGCAATCTAGTTAGCCAGGACATTTCCTTCATGGAAAGAATGAGAGAAAAAGAATTTATCAAATTTATCCATTAAGGATTTAATTTCCATTAGACTAGCTTCAATAGACCATGTGATTGAACTTTTTCCATTAAACATATTTATGATATTCAAGGAGTCTCCTTCCATTTAGAGGTACTAGAAACCAATTTCCAGTACTAACCTCATCATATAAAGAGCTAAAATAGCCTGAGCTTTATGACTAGTAGGAGTACCAATAAGTATAGCAATAACATCTATAATATTACCAATGTGATCCCTCAAAACCCCTCCATAACTCGCTTTGCCAGGATTTTGTTTAGCAGCACCATCAAAATTCCCTTTAATCCATCCCATAGAAGGATCCTTCCACTTAGTATATAGTCTTTGATCTTCTTTCTTCATTTTAGAACCCTTAGTATTCATTGGATTGTCAATTTAGAAATCTTCATTTCACTTTCTCTGGGAAGTGAAATTTTCCTTTATTGCTTTGACAATGTTTTGGCCAAGCACCCACTTAGGCATTTCTTTGTTTCTAAAGATTTTGTTATTTCTTTCTTTCTAGATCCCCCACCAGAGATGGGGAAGAGTAATTTTCCATAGGAAACCAACATCATTATCCTTAGATGGGAAATTCTAGCCCTAAAAATAGTGTTCAGTATTGTTTTGGTGGACCCAAGTAATAATCTAGAAGTTGAGAATAGAACTCCATACTTTTTTACTATAAGTACAAATTAAGAACAAGTGATCTCAATCTTCATAACCTTCTTTACATATGATAAACCGATTAACCACATTAATGCCTCTCTTTTGTAGATTGTCCTGAGTAAGAATTTTATTCTGAAGCAAGATCCAATAAAATATATTAATTTTTGGAGTAAGACCTTTTATCCAAGCTCTAGTCCACAAAGGGTGATTACCTTTTTCCTCAGATTTGAACATAGAGGAAACTTTAATATAGCCAATTACATCAGCACTCCATGTCATTTTATCTTCCTTATGGGGATACAAAAAAAAAACATTCAACATAATCTAGATATTATGAAAATCCTAATTAATATCAACAAGGCTAACCCACCTATTATTATACCAGTAATGTCCCACAAGAGTTCCATACAATTTCTTACATTTATCAATTTGGGTCCTATCCTCAAATTCCTCAATCAGAGGATGATCCAGGATCCAAACATATTCCCAGAATCTGACCTTCTACCCATTTCCAACTTTCCATGAGCATCCTTTACTTAAGATGTTCTTAGCTCCCTGCACAACCCCCCAAATAGCAGAAGGGGATAGAACATCACGACATGATAGAAAATCAAATAAAAAAGGAGAATTAAAAAGGTATTTATGTTTCCATATAGTGCTCCATTCCTTATCATCATGATACACTCTCCATCCCTATTTGGCAAGAAGAGCTTTATTCATACTTCACACTAACTTGATTTCTAATCCACCTTCCTTAACAGGCTTACAAATTTGATCCCAAGCTATTAGAGCCATTCTCTTCTTTTCCTTAGTGCTAGACTAGAGAAAATTCCTTTGGATTTTATCAATAGTATCTGCAAATTTTGTTGGAATTTTGAAGAGACTCAAAGCATAAGTAGAGATGCTTTAGAGACAAGCTTTAAGAAGGGATATTTTTTCAGCTTGAATCAAAAGGTTACCCTTCTAGCTAGCAAGTTTCTTATTAAAATTCTTAATGAGATCCTCACAACAAGAATCTGGAGCTTTAGGTTCTAAAGGGAGACCAAAGAAATACAAGGAAAAGAACCTATTGAGCACCCTAGAATTTTAGCAATTTTTTTCTATCTTAAAACTAGGGTATTAATAAAAAACAGAGCTCTTATTCTAGTTAATCAATTATCCTAAAGTAGAAGAGTAAAGGCTAAGGAATTTTTAAAGAATTCCAGCTTCCCTAACTTTAGCTTTCCCCATGAAAATAGTGTCATCAACAAATTCTCCATCAGAGCAAGTAAGAGGCTAAGAAGAAGGTTGCAAACTTTTAATATGCCCTTGCAAAAACTAGTTTCCTAATATACCTCCCCAAAAAATCAGCCATTATAGTGAAGAGAATATGGGATAAAGGGTCTCCCTATCTCAATCCCCTAGAAGGGCTAAAGAATTCAAAGGAGCACCCATTCACTAGAACAAAAATTGAGGTAGTATAAATCAACTAAAGAATTACCCTCACTATCCTATAACTAAAGCTAAATGCCAGTAAAATATTTTCAAGAAAGGCGCACTCCACTCTATCATAAGCTTTCACAATGTCAATTTTAATAATTAAACCCTAATTATTGGAACAAGATAAAGAATGAATGTTCTCATGTGCATCAATAATAGAGTTAAGAATTTGCCTACCTAGGAAAAAACCATTTTGTTGAATAGCAATAAGAGATGGAAGCACCAGAAGTAGCCTAGAAGTAAGGAATTTTGAGATAATCTTATATAAAGAATTACACAAACTAATAGGCCTGAATTGGTCTAGAGAATCAGCCCCAATCTTTTTAGGAATAAGGCAAAGGAAAGTGGAATTGATCTCCTTTAGCATACATTTTTCCCCAAAGAATTCTTTAATAGCATCACATACATCTTTTCCAACCAATTTCCATTCCTTTTGGAAAAAGAACATAGAAAAACCATCTGGTTCTAGAGACTTATCCCCTCCTAAGAAACAAACTACCTTAAAAATTTCCTCTTCCTTAGGAATAGTGCCTAACATTTTATTTTGCTCTTCAGTAATTAGAGATGGAATAACCTTTCAATGTTCTACTTGGTGAATGGAATCAATATTAGAGTCAAATGTCATTAGAGTGCAAAAAAAGGAGACCATCTCTTCTGAGATGTCTTTTTCCTTTGTAATCTTCATATATCCTTTCTTAATATTTGTTTAGCTCTATGATTCAAAGTAGAAAGGTAAAAAAAGCTAGTATTTTTATCTTCTTTATTTAGCCAAACTGATCTAGATCTTTGCCTCTAATAAATTTCCTCTTTAGTATCAATGTCATGATACTCCACCAATTTTTCATTTTCTTCTCTAACAAGGTCCAGAGTGTATCCTTCCTTTTGTATCTTATCTTGGATATTTTGTAGCTCTTCCTTGATACTTGATTTACTCTCAAAAATAATACCAAAACATGTTTTATTCCAAATTTTAACCTCCTTTTTGACATTTCATAATTTTGAAGCCACTCTAAAAAGAGTAGTTCCATTAATATCTATATTCTACCATTTAGCCAATTTACGCTCAAACTGTGGGTGTTGCATCCACATTTTTTCAAACCTTAAAGGAATTTTTTTTTTATATTAGCCTTTTTAGCAATAAAAATTAGAGGAAAATGATCTAACCTAATTTTTTTTAATGCCTCTAACTTACATACAAAATCTTTACTCCAATCAAGAGAAATAAGAACTCTATCCAATTGAGCCTGAATACAATCATCACCTGACCTCTTATTACTCTAGGAAAACTCTATACCATAAAGATCTAGATCCATTAAACCCTCTCTATTAATAAAATCCATAAGATCTAGTCTCCCATCTAGCTGACTCGCATTACGCTCCTTTTTCATGGTCTTAAAGAGGAACATTAAAATCCCCCATGAAGATCCATCTTCCATAGTAGTCTTTACTCTTTATATTAGACAAAATTTCTCATACCTTTTTTCTAGAATTCTTAATATTAGGTGCATACATGTTGACAATATACCATTCATTATTTTGGTCAATGCTAGTAACTTTAGCCACCATGAAATATTTATTAGCATTCAAAAAAGTTCCTAAGAAATAGGATTTCTTCCATAACATCAGAGTACCTCATGAAGCTCCTTTTGAACTACTTGCCTTTAAAAAATAATCATTAAAAGACTTAATTTTTTTAGCTCTCTCCTTCTCCATTTTTATTTCTTGCAACAAAAGAATATTTGACTTATGCTCCCTAACAAAATTTCTAACAACATCAAGTTTATGATTATTGTTTAATCCCCTAATATTCTAAGTGATAATTTTCATGTTTATTTTTTAGGGGTAAAATCTAGAATAGTTGCTTGTCTTCCATCAGCAATATTCTATAAACTTTCTATTTCTCTAGTTTTCCTAGAATATTTCCTTCAAGGTTTCTCTAGAGTTCCAACATTCAATTTCACCTTAGATTGTTGCTCCAATTTACTACTTTGAGTCTCTACTCCTTTAGGAGTTGTATTAATTTTTTGTTCTATCTTTTTCCTTTGACTCTATTTCTATTTTAGATCCTTCCCTTCTGAGTTCCTCTCCTCAACTTGAAAATCATTCCAAAAGGGAATAATTTCTCTACACAAAGGTGTCTCAAGAGCTTGAGAAACAACATTCTAGATTTGAATAGACTAGAGATTCTAGGATTTCTCTGACACCATAGATCTACTTCTATCTACCAAAATTTCACCCTCCTCTATTTCCTTCGTTTCTACTAGAGCTTCCCAATTTGTATCATTCTTCTAATAGATGATTAATTGTTTCATCATGTCAACCATATTCTCTTTATTTTGCTCAAGTAAGGTAGAATCTAGCAACACTCCATTCTCCTAATTTTCACTACTCAAGTTATCCTTCAAAGTAGAATTTGACATCATGCCAATTTCCTGATTTTCCAAATTTAGATTATCCTTCAAAACCCTTTTTAAGAGTAACTTTAGGTTTCCAAACTTTATTCTGGGTTTCATCTTCTTTCTTTTTATCCCCCTTATTAGTCTTAGGATAGTTCTTGCTTTTGTTAGGACAATTTTTCATCCAATGACCCTTTTTTTAATAGGAAAAATAGGTATTTGGAAGATCTTCATATATAATTTCTTGTATTCTTTCTCCAAGTTTTGAAATTAGTTCCACCTTTTCAGGGAGGTGATTCAAGTTTACCACTTTCACATATAATCTTGCACTATAAAGTTTAGAATTTGAAGCCATAGAATGATCCACTACAATTAGTTCCCTAAAGGAACCAACTATTTCCTTAAAGATATCCTCATGCCAAAATTCCAAAGGAAGGCTAGGAAGTCTAACCTAGATCGAAGTAGTTAAGGAAAAGGTGTCAGATAAGTCCATGTTTGGCTCTCATTTTTTTTTATAGTGAGAGTAATTTTTCCAAATGATCATGGTCTTCCATAAAGGACCATATTCATATCTTCCTTGTAGTTAAAAATAAATGAAAGGAATCCATTCAACATAGGAGCTATATCAACTTGACCACAGATAACCCATTCCTATTTTATCATATTTTTTAACGTGTCTATATTTGGTCTAGCCCCCATAAATTTTCTAACAAGAGTAAATTCCATAGAAGAGATAGAGAAATCAATAACTGGGATTGGAATAAAGATTTGAAACTCACCTTTTTTTCGAAAAGATTTCCATGTAACTAGAGGGAATGATGATTTTCCTCTAGGTTTCCTACCAAACAAGGAAGACCATACCCTTTGATCTCCTAACCCTTTCCATGGGCTCTCTACTTTCCTTTCTTTAGTCTCCTCCACATTCTCCAAAGGAATCTTTTCATTCTTGAGTTCCTATCTTGGCATGTGACTTGCAGGAAAAGGATCCAAAGGGAGTTTCTAGACCGCACATCTAGTGGAACCGGCATCCATAAATCTTGCAAAGTTTGCTAGATTTTCCACATTTCAATCTTTTGTCCCACCATAATCAGTACCTCTCACAAGATTTCCCCCCAATTATTTTATTGTTATTGATATCAAATCTATTTATTTAAATTTCATATCTATTTGATTGATGAAGAGGATTTGAGAAGTTTCTCATAACAAAAGCACCTAGAAGGAAGGTTGAGTTATGAAAAGTAAGCTACAATTGACATTTGGTTAGTTAGACTTTGACTAGGAAAAGTGATTTTCATGTTGATAAAGGAGAAGATAGTAATGTTCAAGTCTTGACAAGTGCAATCCAAGATACATCACTTATATAAGGATTGACAAAGAAATAGAGTAAAAGATCAAGGAATTTTGAAGTCTAAGCCGAGTGATGCTAGTGTTGATCAAGCCACAATATGTTCTAGAAAATTTAGTGTTGACCGAGTTGTTGGATATAATTATTCAATTGTGTGTTGTCTTTGATGTTACACAAATGTCATATCAATCAGCAGATAGAGTCTATCGAGCTCAATTGGTTAACAAACCAAATTATAGTCTACCAAGCTCAGTTGGTTAGCAAAGTAAATTCCAGAGTTTATCAAGCATTCCTAAAAATTACTCTGTGGAAATAGTTTCTACCAAGCTCACTCAGGTGTTGAAGGATTTTGTGGTAGAAGTTAGTGGTAACCAAGCTCACAAGGTTAGCAAAGGAAAGTCAGTGTTAATTGAGTTCACTTGGTCTCCAAAAGATTTTGTAGAGTTTGCAGTGTTCATCATGCTTCAGTTGGTTAACACTGGAAATTAGTTCTAGAGGAGTGTTTACCAAGCAAGGTCAACTAATGAAGGATTTCATTATTTTGGGAAATAAAGATTAATTTTTTAATGTAATGATTATAGCTGACTGAGGTAATAATTATTGATAATTGTAACTTGTAAATGGTACGACTTGACAATTTGTAACGTATAAATAAATGGTCAAGTTGTGAATTCTAAATTGTAATGAGTGAGCATGCAAGTGTATTGATTATGTGAGGAGGAAAGTGTGAGAAATTTTTGAAGAATGATTAGATATCCTTGAGGATCAACAAAGTTGTATTCGATCAGAGAGGATCTAGTGAAGCAGAACAAAGATCTGTATCAACAATTCAGTTGCATCTCATTCAAGTCAATTCATTGTTACTTTTTCACCATTGTAAGAGTGATTCCTAAATCTCTTAACAAAGTTGGTTTAACAACCATTTTATAAATCTTCTAATAAGGTGACAATTCTATTGAATTGTTCTAAAGTCCTCTAGCAAGGCCACTCCTAGCAAGGTGATTAAATCCTCTAACAAGGTCACACCTAATAGTGTGTTTTGTAACCTTTAATAGGGTTGGCTCCTAACAAGGTTCACTTCAAAATAGTGAAAATCAGTAGCTAGTTAGTTGGTGGTTTTTCCCATATTGGGTTTCCAGGTTAAATCTGGCATCTCTTGTGCTCATGTTATTTATTTTATGCATGCATGTTAAATCTCTATGAATGCTTAAAGATCAGTAATAAGTTAACATACATTGCATCTACTGAGTTACATCATTTTTCTGTATGTTTACCGAGTGACAACAGTAACTAGTTTTATAAGACATGTAAGGGATCTATGGATTTGTTTTTGTGGTAACTGATTCCCCCCCCCCTCTCTTAGTTACTCCATCTAAATTTCCAACATGAGAATCAATAGAAACTAAGTGATAGTGTTGAATCCAAGATAGTAGCTTTAAGAGACCAATAATTTTAGTAATGATCGAGTGTCAAAACTTAGTGTTGGCCAAAGAACAAAATTTTAATTGTTTGTGAGAAATCATGATTTCCTGCAAACTCAGTTGATTTCTTGAGATATGAAAAGTGTGTTGAAAATAAGGATTGATGAGTTGGATCATTTAATTCTAAGAGAGGATTAGGTAAATGATCTAAGAGGAAAATTTTATGAGAAGTTTATAGAAAAGAAGGAAAATGAATCTATTGGATTAGATTACAAATCTTAAGACCTATGGTGATTGTGAGACATAACAAAGGACCAAAACTACCTATTTAAGGAGCCATAGAGATGAACTTTAAGTGTGGCTAAATGAGATATGAAGAAGAGAAGAGAAGAGAAGTTGTGTGTGTTTGAGAAATTTCCAATAAGATGGAACAAAGTTGCTAAGGTTGATAAGAAAATCTAAATAGAAGGCTAAAATTTTTTGTGAAGAAAAGGATGAATGCTTGCAGGGTTTCCAAGAAAATCAAGGACACAAGTGAAAAGGAAGGCTTATCAAGGAATCAACACATGAACTAAATAGAGATCTAAAACTATAAAGTGAGTTGTAATCATACAGATCAAACCCTACTATTTTCTTTCTAATCAGTATAATTTTTTTGTATTGAAATCCTTTTAATCAAAGGTTGACTTAACAATCATTAAGGACTTAATTGTCTATGTAAATCCTTTATTAAAGTGATATTCTAATAGAATGTTCTAAAGTCCTTTGAAAAGGACGCTCCTAATAGGGTGATTAAATCATTTGACTAGATCACATTTAACAATGTGTATTGTAACCTTTAATAGGGTTGGCTCCTAACATGGCTTACTTTAGAAGAGTAAAAGATGGTAACATATTGCTAGTGGGTTTTCCCAAATTGGGTTCCATGTTAAATCCTAGTGTCAAACTAGTGTTGAATGTTCTATGGTGTTTTACATTTCAAATGTTTACATTCAACAAGTCTATCATATCAAGATAGTGAACCATTAGTTAATATTGTTATTAAGATTTGAGTAGAGAGTGAGTTGTAGTAGGATAAGAAGAACATAAAATGTTTGATTATTTGATTGTTCAATTGGTCCTAATGGACCTTGAGTTACTCATTCACCCCCCCTCCGCCCTATTATTTATTCTAAACATTCTAATAAAACCTTGTCTCTTGTACCTAGGCCTAAAGATACAAATGTCATTGGTAAAAAATGGATATTAAAAAATAAGTTGAATGAGAAAGGATAAGTAACAAGGAACAAGACAAGGCTAGTATGCAAAGGATATGCTCAAGAAGAGGGTATTGACTATGGGGAAATGTTTTCCCCTATTGAAAGAGTTGGAGTAAAAATGCTTCTAGCATATGTAGCTCAAAAGGAATTCAAACCATATCAAATGGATGTTAAATCAATTTCTTGAATGGAGTCCTAGAAGAAGTCTACATTTAAAAACCTAAAGATTTCATTGATCCAAGAAAAAGAGACATGGTATGTAAACTTCATAAAGATTAATATGGACTAAAGGATGTTCCTAGAGCATGGTATGAAAGTCTACATGAATATTTGGTAAGAATTGGTTTTGAAAAGACAAATGATAATAGCAATTTGTATATTAAGGAAGGACCAAAGGAAAAGATATTGCTTACAGAAATATTTGTAGATGATATCACATTTGGAGGACATGAGATGTTATACAAATCATTTGCTAAAGAAATGAGGAAAACATTTGAAATGTTTATGTTTGGAGGGATTAAATTATTTGTGGGTCTACAAGTTCATCAAATGAAGGATGGCATATTCATTACTCAAGAAAAGTACATTAGACAGACATTGAAAGCATTTAGAATGGAAAATTTTAAATCACTTTAAACACCTATGTCTACTGGACATAAAATTTCAAAGAATAATGATTCAAAATACGCAAATCAAATACTTACAGATCAATGATTGGGATACTTCAATATGTATTACACACCATACTTGATATTGCATTGGTGATTGGCATAGTTGCAAGATTTTTTGCTAATCCTAAAGAAGATCACATGATGAAAGTTAAGAGGGTTTTGAGGTACCTAAAAGGAATTGATGAATATGGTTTATGGTATAAGAAAGGAGGAAATATTCAGTTAAGAGTCTTTACTAATACAAATTGGGCCATAAGCATTGATTACAAAAACAACATTAGTAGAGGAGCATTCTTTCTTGGAAATAGATTAATATCTTAGACAAGAAAGAAGAAAAATCATATTTCCTAGAGATTAAATTATTTGTGGGTCTACAATTTCATCAAATGAAGGATGGCATATTCATCACTCAGGAAAAGTACACTAGACAAACATTGAAAGCATTTAGAATGGAAGATTTTCAACCACTTTAAACACCTATGACTACTGGACATAAAATTTCAAAGAATAATGATTCAAAATATGTAAATCAAACTACTTATTGATCAATGATTGGGAAACTTTAGTATGTATTACACACATAGTTGCAATATTTTCTTCTAATCCTAATGAAGATCACATGATGGAAGCTAAGAGGATTTTGAGGTACCTAAAAGGAACTAAAGAATATGGTTTCTGGTATAAGAAAGGAAGAAATCTTTAGTTAAGAGCCTTTATTGATGTAAATTGGGCCATAAACATTGATTATAGAAAAAACATTAGTGGAGGAGAATTCTTTCTTGGAAATAGATTAATATCTTAGAAAAGAAAGAAGAAAAAGTGTATTTCTCAATCTACAATAGAGGTATAGTGTTTTTCTATAGTAGTCAATTATTCTAACATAATATGGATCAAGAAATTATTGTTAGGAATGAAGGAGGAAATCAAGGAAACAATGGTTATCTATTATGGTAACACAAGTGCAATCAATATATCCAAAAATATTATGATGTGCACAAAGATAAAACACATTATAATCAAGTATCATTTCTTAAGGGAATTGGCTCAAGACAAAGAGGTGAGATTGGAACATGTGAACACTAAGGAGTAGATAAAAAATATATTTACTAAGGCTTTACCTAAGGATGCATTTATGTATCTAAGAGATAAACTAGAGGTTATTTCCTTATTTGATGCTCACTAAAGCACAAGATAATGAAAGAGTGAGGGAGAGTTCAATGTAAAAGAAAAAATGGAGGGTTTTGTATCTTATAAGGAAGATATTCAAATGATGGAATGTACAAAAAAGAGGGAGAAAATGATATAAGTTCATAGAAGAATGTTAACATATATAAGAGGGAGAATTCTTGTGGAAGCCAAGAAAAAAATCAGAGGGAGTTCACATGGATGAGAACAAGAATGAAACTAAGGATATTATTCAATTGCTCATACTTTTAAGTTTATGTTGACATTTTTTGGAAACAATTCTTCAATTGTATGTTGTCATTGATGTTACACAAATGTCAATATTAATCAAGCAATGAAGAGTTTGCATCATTAACCTAACATATTTTAGTATTGACCATGTAGTTAGGTAATGAAGACATCTCAGTATTAACCAAGAAGTTATTTAAGGAAGGGTATCCATCTTGTAGTATTTATTGAGTGGTCAGGCATCAAAGGACTTGCAATATTATTGACTGAGTGACAAAAAAATGCAATTGTCTAATATTTGATTGATTGAGGCTGACTATTTGGATGTTTATTGATTATTTGGAAGGGTATTCAATTTGACTTGTCCTATCTTGTGATATATAAGAAAGGTCAATTTGTGAGGATGGAATGTACGAGTGGAATATGAAATAAGATGGATATGTGAGTGAAGTAGAAGATAGAGAAGGAAAGTGTGGAAGATAAGCTTCAAAGAACATCTAATCAGCAAGGATCCAAAGGTCAAGCTAGAAAAAAGATCTAAATATAAAGATAGTTGGTTGATAAATTAGGTCAAATTTCTATTACCTTCTAAACATTGTAGTAGTGAAGAAATCTCTTAATAGAGTTCACTTAACAATCATATTGTTAACTATCTAGCATGGTGACATTTCAAGATTGAAGTGTTTGAAGATGTCTAACTAGGCCACCGCTAATAGGGTGATCTAAATCCTCTAATAAGTTCATACTTAAAAATATTTATTATAACCTTTAATAGGATTGGCTCCTAATATGACTCACTTCAGAAGAGTGAGAAATATTGTAACTAGTTTCATGGTGATTTTACCAAATTGGGTTTCCACATTAAATCTTAGAATCATCTGTGTTCATGTTATTTTCTTATGCTTTACGTTTATGCAACTAAGTTAATAAAGGCTAAAATAGATTAATAATCATAAGATTTCTTTGTTAACTGAGTAATAGTAATATTCTAGTGTTAATTGAGTTAGACAGTATTGTATGATCAATGAAAGTTTGAATTGACATCTAGGGACAATGAATTTTTTTTTTTGTAACTAATTCACCCCTCCCCTCTTAGTTACACTCTACATTTCCAACACTTATGTCCAATATAGATATATAAAAATATAGGGGCATTTCCCTATTTAAAAAATAATGAGGTTTTGAGGATTGTTCCTTATTTACACAATTTAAAGCCTTTTAATTTAACTCTCTATGTAATTTTCTTATTAGTAGGCTTTATTCTTGGTACTTTGACTTTCAATTCATTTTCTCACTTTATTTATCCTACACACACTCACCTCTTTGAACAATATTGTTGTTAGAAATAATAAATAAATATTGAGTATAAATTATTTATTTTACCAATTCATATGTATTATTAGGATAATTAATTAACCTTTATATTTCTTTTGAGGAGATGCTCCCTATGATCTCTATCATGATGACTAAGTGTTTTAATCTTTACTTTGTCCTCTTAATCAAGTTTTTTAAGTTGCACTATAAATTATAAACCCATTATTATGATAAGGATATACTTCCCTTACTAATTTGTTCATTTAATTTGAAATTCACATGAAAATTACTATAGTTTCTCTCTTCCCTATGATAATGAATTTAGTCTAGTCAGTAAAACTAAGAGAATTCTTTATCTCAGAATGGTTTTGACAAGTGAGTGTCTATACACTTAAGTCATTTACTTAGTTCATGCCAAACAAGTAACATATGTCGAGCACAACATATAAGTCAGAGCATGCCAAGTAAACAGTGAGTGCCAAGTCACTCAAGTGTCGAGTAGAGAATATGTGTCAAGTGATTTAGTTGTCAAGTAAGTAGTGCATGCCAAGCCATTTAGATGTCAAGTGATAGTATTGAAGTCATAGTTAGTGTCAAGTGCTAAGGACTTCAGATGCCAAGTAACACAATTTTTTCATTGTTGTTTGTATTGGCACAAACTACTATGTAAACTATTTTTGAGTCAACTTAAGAATTAATTTATGATATTTTATTGATAAAAATGAATATTAAGTGGGAATCCCTATGTATTACATGCATCCAATTAGGTAAAGGGAAGGTTTAAGTGGTAATATGGGTGAATCACAACTACTGATTCATACCTGACCCTAAGTCACCTAGGTCTTCTTAAGGAGGAAAAACCCTAATATTTTTATGAGGGAATGGACGAATGATCAGAGAGAGAGAGAAGAAGAGTCTTCATCTGCAAATAGGACATTCATGGTGACTAAGGAATTATGATCTAAATTACATTATAGAATCAGTTAAAGGAGAACAGAGGAAGGAAATAATGAACATCAAAGAGACATCTGATCAAGAAGGATCAAGAATGCAATAGTATAGAGGTGATCTAATATCAAACAGTAGAGTGCTAATCGTAGGATCATTATCGAGACATTCTAACAGGTGAATCAATTAAATCTCTTAACAAGGTAGTCCTAATAGGCTTTATTGAAATCCTCTAACAAGGTGCTTGCTTAATTGTGAGTTGAAGTCCTTTAACCATGAACACTTCTAACAAGGTATTGAAATCTTTTAATAGGGTGAGACCTAATAGTCTTTGTAAGCCCTTAACAAGGTAGGCCTTTCACAGTGTAGATCATGTTTCATGATCAAACATTGTAACTTTCATTAGATACACTTTATTGCTATAGTAGTGAAGATTTGTGGGTGTCATCCCCATGCCAGTTTTACCTTCTCATTGGAGGGTATCTAGGTAATCACACCTTGAGTCATATATGTGTAAATGCTTACTTGTCTACATACTTTAGATGTATATGCTTTACATGGTATTTCAGTTTACTTATTGAATATGTGAGATGGATGTAAGATGAACATTTTTATGGGTTAAATTTTAAAGCACTGATTCACCCCCCATCCCCCTTGCCAGAGTTTACCTTTCCTATTGTAATTCCAACAATTGGTATTAGAGCTTTTTTCTTTGAAAGTAAATCTTTGTACCTTTGAGGAATGATGTTGGAAATGGAAATCCACAAGTTTGGAAAAGTTATTGAGAATTAGGAGATTGAAATACAACTCATTCTACATCAGTTGAATGAAGTAAGAGAATATCTAAAGAAATCATTGAGAAGAAGGAAGGACATTTCTATTGAGGAGAATGACACACAATACCAAGAGATGGACATTACTAAGATATTTGCAAATGGAAACTCTAATGAATTTGATGCAGCAATTACAAATCTAATGGAAAAGAACAAAACTCTAGCTGAAGAGATGAAAAATCTTAAGAGAGAGAAAGAATCTCAAGCCATATTACTATGTGAGGTGACCAAATAGAAAAAGACAAAGTCATGATTGAAGATGAAAAAAGATTTTTGACCAAAATATTCGAAGAGAAATCATCAGAAGTAAACAAGATTGCTCAAATGCAATTGGAAACAATGAATCAAGTCATGATTTCTATTCATGAAATAAATAGTAAAGACATTGAGATAACAACACTGAAGTTGTAGAATGAACAATTGATCAATTATTTAAAAATGGAAAAGGAGTTTGCTAAAAGATTCAATAAACCAAATGAAGCCATCAAGTACTTTGAATAATTGATGACATCTCCTAGATCTAATAATGATACATCTAGACTAGGATACACCAGTACTAAAGAAGGATAATTATCTAAAAGTACTAAAGAAAGAAGTAACAAAGTTAAGAACTCTAAAATTCCTTGTCATAATTATGGAAAGATAGGATATACTTCTAATGTGTGTAAGAGAAAGACTGCAAGTAAGAGAACATGGGTCACTACCATAAGTGCAACAAACAAGGTCATCAAGCACATGAATTTAGAACCAAGACCATGTTTTGAATGTTTAGTTAAAGAACAATGGTAAGTTTTATAATTGGCATTATAATACAAGGTATAGTTGTCACTTTTGTCAAGATTATTGGCATGTTTCTAAGAACTATATTAACACACACTTTAGAAGTGATTACAAGAGTTGGTTGAGTCAAACCACATATTTTAGCTATTTGAAGACTAGTCACATTAGAAGATATTGTCCAACAAGGTCAAAGGAACCAAGTTGTGATTTCAAAAAAGGAAAAGGTAAGGAAGATATTCAAAATGTTAGAGATGAGATGAACAAGACATGGAAGAGAAAGGAGGATTGCAACACATCATGTGTAGATGGGATCACTTCACCCAATGAGTTAGGTGATCACACCTCATCAAACTAAGCAATCAAGAGGTATGTGGGATTAATATTTAAAATATATACCATACATTATTTACAAGGATTTAGTTTTGAAAATATTACATATAGATGAATAAAGTGTTATTATAAATCAAGGATAAACCTTTAAGTTTTGTTAGTTTTTCAAGTTGTTGTTGAGCATGAAAAAGGTTTCATATGGCTATCAAGTAAAATTTTAGTAGATGCCAAGCTAACAAAATTGGTTAGTTGAGGCTGAGATCATAATAGTTTTTGAGCATATGGAAGGACATGTGGATTCTAAGTGAGCTAGAAATCAATTGATATTGAACTTACAACTGTGTAAGCACTTAGCATTAATTGTAGTGTTTTAAGGGCTATTTGATCAATTTTTGTTCATTTCACATCATTTGAATTTGATAAAGAGTATGAAGGGCTAAAGGAAGTCTAGAGAATTTGATCTAAGCATTTTTAGGATATTTGAATGGCTGTTTGAAACCATTTCAATAGGATTTATAAAGTATTTATCATGTGTCAAGCTACGCAATTTAAAATTTCACAAGCCCTAGATATATAATGGTGTCTAGTTCTTCTAAAGGAAAAGGTGTAGAGGGAAATTTTTTTTTGAATGTTTAGTTAATTAGAAGTGAAATCAAAAAACCTATTTTCAAGGCTATTCTAGACATATCTTATAAGTAGGATCCCTCCAGTGCATTGTCTATGACACCACCATGAGTCTTGATGATTCAAGAGGTCAAGAATTGTTATACATGCAAGATTGAAAGCATATGAGACATGGAAATAAGAGAAGAATATGGGAAACTATGTAAAAATAGAGTGTTTAAGGAATAATACAAGATTGTTGAGAAGAAAGGGTTAACTCATGCCCTAGATTTCCCCAACACCTTCAAAACATAGTGGATTAAGATGTAATTTTCATGATAGCTCTGTATGGTTAGAAAATGGGCTAGTTAAAATCACAAAGAAGATTATTCATAGGGTAATAGGATATCCACCCTAGATAAACCAAAGACCATGAGAAGTGAGTCCAAGCAAGTTATTGAAAAGAACACGGGGGCTATATGGAATAAAAGGGGAATGACCATTGGTACTATCACAAATCGCCTAATAGCTTTTACAGTGAGGGTAGTAGCATACAAGTTTTATTAGTCTAGAAGATTAAATAGTGTACCTTGCATTGTAGTAGATATGGACTAAAAAATTGAGAAGAAAGACCATACCTATGATCTTGCCAAGTTACAGTTGCAATAATTGATTGAAAATCTAGGAGCTATAAGGAAAACCAAGAGTGCCCAGTGTAAATTTGGATCTATTTTGTTATTTATTTTCTTCTATGTATAGAATAAATTTCCTACATTTTTCAAGGTTTCTTAAAAGATGAATAGATCAATTTTAGTTCAAATAGGATAATTTATTGAGTAATTAGGTGATAACTTTGAGTCGGTGATGACTAGTTATTTTGAAGATTTTAAGCAAACCATGAAGAAAAGGATAAGGATACTGGTTTCACTAGTGGAGAAACATTATGATGATGTTTTCTTCATAGTTGATGCTAATCCAAAATATTTTCAAGAAATAATTCCTAGGGTGAGATGGATAAGGCCATTAGGTTATGAGATCAATGTTGATGAGGCCTCTGCAGCAATCACAACATTACCTACAAAAGAAGTGGATAAGGAAGCTAAAGCATTTGGTAATTATGACTTGGTCAAATCAAAGATCTCTATGGAGTTGAAGACTAATTCAGTGATGAGAAAGAATAAAAATTTGTAAAGAAATTAAAAGAAAAATTGGATGAAGGAGCCTAGTAAGAAGAAGAAGATGAAGAAGAAAAAGAAGACACATAGGCTCAAGCACAATTGGCACTAACACAAGATCAAGGAGAAGATCAACAAGAGGAAGAAGTAGAAGTTACTAAATTTGCCAAGGAAGAAGAAGCTGGTGAAGCACCTATTACTACTGACAAGAAGAAATGGAAGGCAAAGACTCAAGAAGTGATCAAAATAAAGAAGGTAGCAAAACCTAGTCAGCCCAAACCAACAACACCAACCACAAGAACTAGTACAAGAGTCATTGCAGAGAAGGCTAAAGAGGCACCCGAGTCTAAAGAGAAGGAAGCTAGAGAAAAAAAGAGATCAAGGAGGAAGTATATTGCTTAAGCTAAAAATGATGAGGAAATGACTGAATCAGATGACAACAACCAATTCCAAATGGTGACTCATAATCCATCCTTAGATCTAGACAATTTATGTGAGAATGTTAGAAACAATGTTGATTTATTAGGTTTCTCTCACATTGATTTTGATAATCTTGGAAAGATTAAAAAGAACCAAGTAGAGGAGGTAGTATATGCCATGATGTCTACATTTAAGAAGGCTCCTCTAGAAATTTCCAACTCCATACCTAAGATTTTATATGAAAGAGTTGAGAAAAATGACATTATTGTTTGAATGATGAAAGTCAAATTAGGGAGATGTCCCTTGCTCAAGCTATGCTAGAACTTAGTAAGGTTGAAATGTCAAAATCCATTAAGAAATATGCTATGAGATTTGTATCTAAGTATAGGGCATTTATCAATTATAGAAAATTATAGAGGATGTTTTAAAGAAGTCCAAATAAATGTGGAAGTTAAAATATGGACTGAAAACATCAAAGGAGGATGACTAGTCACCCATTGAGGTAGAAGAAGATGAAGAAGAAAATAATGAACAAAGAAGACAATAATGAATAAGGCACAGTTGAGGGAGTCACTAATATGGATGTTAACAATCAAGCACTAGCTTAGGAAGAGCAAAAACCAAAATAGAGTGTACAAAATACAAAAATGCTAAGTGCCAGCCCTCCACAGGTCATAATTGTAAACACTAAAATTGTTAAAGAAAGGGTGTTTCTAATGCTACTAATTAGAACATAAATCCCCTGGCAGAGGAAGATTTGAAAAGGATACTTATCCAATCTACTCTCCAGGCCAAATTATGTGACAACTCTATATAGGTGAGTGTAGATGAAATTCATAAGCTAGAGACTATAACTATAGGTGAGGAAGTGAAAACATTGGAAACACCTACAGTCACAAGTGTACAGCCTTCATGACCCCTAGTTGTATATCAAAGGAAGGAGATAGTAGGTTTCACTATCGATACACTCATTGAAGACACTCTAGTCTTAGAAAATGTAAAAGAACCTGAAAAAAAAAAGGTTGAGATAGTTGGAGAAGACAAGGTGGAAATACAAGTAAATGATGGGACAAAAAGTCAAACATGTTAGGTAGATACACCTACACCTCTAGAACAAGATCAAGGTGCAACTAAAACCAAAGAGGCAGAACAAGACAAGTCTAAAGAGACAAATTTGACACCTAAGCCAAAGGACCTAGTAGCAATCCAAGCACTATGACATTGCTAGAATCTAGAACTCCTTCTAGTCAAATTCTTTAGAGGCCAAGCATAGATGCTTCACCATTACAATTCTTAGTGCTGATTCCTAGCTCATCTAAGGCAAAATAGGTAATTACTTATGGAGATGTTAGCCTAGATGAAGAGATTGTATTGCCCAAATTTTATTATGTAGAAATAATAATTGAGAAAATAGGTATAATACAAGAGGCCATAGCAAGGAAGAAACATCAAAAAATGCTCAGAAGGGAGCATAGGCAAAACCAAGCATTGATTGATATCAAAGAGATATTCTTAGATGCATTCGGTCTACCTACTCTAGATGAAACAAAGCCAATCATTGAACAATTTACTAATATAGTGGAAGGAGTTAGTGACATAAACCTGGATACTAATGTCAAAATATTAGAATGGTCTAAAAATAAGTTTTAGAGCAAGGTGAATGAGAAGATAACTAGTGATATTTCACTAACATAGGTTGCATTGGCAACTAAGATGGATAGTGTGAAGAAGGTACTAGAGAATAATTTCTTTGTATAGACCAAATTGTACAACCTTATCCTCTTCACATAAGAGATAAGGAATCACATCCTAAGTTTGGACAACCAAATATAGTCATCTAGTGTAACATTTCCCAAGTCTCCAACTCAAAGTGAGAAACACTTTAGGACCCTTTTGTAATCCCAAATTTAGTTAGCATAATTACAAGTAGATGAAGCCAATATAAGGGCTAAATTGATCAACATCCAATCAATACTAACTCCTTACATGGACATTTTAGACAAGGAACTAGGTTATATAGAAACACTTATGAAGAAAGATCCCAATCTTTCTACATTAGATGGCTTTGTCCACCTTACTTCTAAGCTAGCCATCCAAATTAAGTCTTTGGAGGTAGCTTGTGATAATTGGGATGCAACTCTTAAAATTATACTTGAGGTCCATAAATTCTTTTTGGACAAATACACTATTAGTGTATAACCCATTTACATTAGTGTCAAAAAGGAGGAGTAAGAGCAATGGGAGTAATGTGAATAAGATAATAGGGGACTAAGAGCAAGAGGGAGAGCAAGAAAGAAAAACAAAGAGATATCTATCCAAAGCAGAATAAGAACAAAGGGAGATAGAGTATCATATGTAAATCTACTTAGTAAGAGAAAGATTTTGATAAAGAGTATAGTAAAGAATAGATCAAAAAACTCAAGGGGAGTTATAAGATTTTGAGGTATAAGTCATGTTGCAAAATTTTGATATTTTGAAATTTTGTATAGAAGCTGAATGGACATCTATGTTATGCTTGTAATAATAAGATTATTAATATATGACCAAGTGTTTTTGACACTCATGTCAAAGTGTAAAATTATTAATCTTAGAATGGTTTTGACAAGTGTGTGTCTATACACTTAAGTCATTTCCTCATTTCATGCCCAACAAGTAACATATGTCAAGCACAACATATAAGTTAAAGCATACTGAGTAAATAATGAGTGTCAAGTCATTCATATGTCAAGTCACTCAAGTGCCAAGAAAATAGTATGTACCAAGTCATTCAGTTGCCAAGTAAGTAGTGCATGCTGAGTCATTTAGATGCTGAGTGACAATATTAAAGTTATAGTTAGTGTCGAGTACCAGGGACTTTAGATACCGAGTAATATAGTTTTGTCATAGTTGTTTGTATTGGCACAAACTACTATGTAAATTACTAATTAAGGATTAATTTATGATATTTTGTTTATAAGGATGAACCTTAAGTGGGAATCCCTGTGTATTACATGCATCCAATCAAGTAATGGGAAGGTTTAAGTAGCAATATGGGTGAATCATAACTATTGATTCATACCTAAGCCTAAGTCACCTAGGTCTTCTTAAGGAGGATAAACCCTAAACATTTTATGAGGGAATGGATGAATGATCAGAGAGAGAGAAGGAGAGTTTTCATGCACAAAAAAGACATTCATGGTGATGAAGGAATTATGATCAAAATTACATTACAGAACTAGTTAAAGGAGAATAGAGGAAGGAAATAGTGGACATCAAAGAAACATTTGATCAAGAAGGATCAAGTACACAATAGTATAGAGGTGATCTAACATCAAGCAATAGAGTGCTAATCACAAGATCATTGCTAAGACATTCTTATAGGAAAATCAATTAAATCTCTTAAAAAATTAGTCCTAACAAGTTGTATTAAAATCCTCTAACAAGGTGCTTACTTAATTGTGAGTTGAAGTCCTTTAACTAGGCACACTTCTAATAGGGTGAGACCTAACAATCTTTGTAAGCCTTTAACATGGTAGATCTTTCACAGGGTAGATCATATTTCATGATCAAACATTATAACCTTTATTGGATACACTTTATTACTATAGTAGTGAAGATTTTTGGGTGGCATCCCCACCCCAGTTTTACCTTCTCATTGGAGGGTTTTTGGGTAATCATATCTTGTGTCATATATGTGTGAATGCTTACTTGTTTACATACTTTAGATGTATATTATTTACATGATATTTTTGTTTATTTATTGAATATGTAAGATGGATGTGTGGTGAATATTTTTATGGGTTAAAGTTTAAAGAACTGATTCACACCCCCACCCCCCCAAGAGTTTACCTTTCATATTGTAATTCTAACAAAAATTAGTATTTTGATGATTTTCATCTATCTTAATAAGTTACTTTATATCCAACCTAGTTTTAACTATAATATTCTTTTTTTTTATATCTTTAGTATTGTATGAAATTTCCCTAGTTTAAATATATTATAGCTATTAGTTTTAAATTAAAACTGTATAGGATCTAGATATGGAATCTAAGATCAGTTTGTTAGCTAGATAATCTAAGAAAAAGGTCTTCTCCATCTACATCTTTGTTTTTAAGGTTGTTTATATATATATATATATATTATGATTATTTTCTTAATTTTTATCAACTATGATTAATGAATTTTTGAGTTAAGAGTTGAGAATCCAATTAAGAATTTTCATTTTCCTTGATGTGTTTAAGATAATTTGTGAGTCACCTTCTATAAATATTTTTTTAAAGCCCATTCTCTATTGATATTTGAACTTTCTGTCAAAGCCTCTAGCTCCACTAAATTATTAGAGATTATCACTAGAGGCTTAAAACATTTGGTCAAACAAGAACCTTTCTTTGGGTGGATAATAACCCTAATCTAGTGGGATCCAGGTTACCCCTAGAAGCCCTATCAAAATTTAACTTTTCCCATCCTATTAGAGGAAATTCACATTTGCATTCTTCCTTTTCTAGTTTATTTTATTTTGGATAAGGTGGATTAATTAAGTTGAACCAGTTCTTGCACATCTTTGCATCCCATTTAGTAAAAGTCCCTCCCTCATTATATATATTCATGAGATTATTGTTTTCTACCTCTATTATACTAGCCTCCACCTTGTTAAGGAAGGTTTTTTTATCCATCTTTTCATTGCAAAATATTTTTTTGTTTCTTTCTTTCCATAATTTTCATAAGAGAATGGAGGGGATTATTTACCATAGATTATTATAAACCCTTGCTTCCCTATAATTAGGCAAAATCCTTAGAAGGTTTGATAGATTTTCAAGAAATGTTATTTTTTAGTTTAGTTTCTGATATACCCTTGCTAGGTATTCCTAGCATGTAGACAATAGTACAATAAATGTTCAACCATTTCAGAATATTTTTCACATAATGGAAATCTTGATGGGCCCTCAAAACCCATGTTGGTAAATCTATCCATTGTTAGGATTCTTTTCTATATAACAACCTAGAGAAAGATCCTATCCTTTGGAAGCCATGTTGAATCCCAACATAGGTTAAGGGGAATATATATCTTTTCCCATTGTTGGAAGTTAAAAATATTTTCATAGCCCATTTTAACTTCTTAATTTCTATCCTTTGAAGATCCCCATATTAATTTATCATCCCTTTCTTTGTAATTGACTTTTATCTTGTTTAGAAATTGAGTGAATGCAATTTTTTCTTGCAATGATAGAGGTGTGACTTCTAGGATTTTCCATTTACATCCTCTATATTGGCTATCATTTACTATAATATTATAATTACAAATTCAATATCCCCAAATAGTATTCAGGATATTATTGATATTTTTTGGTAAATTAAAGCTATTTGGAGAAGGATGTCCATCCTATGAATCCTCCCAAAAACAAAGTGTCCTAACATACCTTGATATCCCAAGTCAGGTTATTTTTGTATTAAAGGGAGACATTTCATTATAAAATTTAAACTTCTAGATCCTTTTGGAGGATTTCTAATTTGGAACAAGGAAAGGGGGTTAGAATTGTTCAAGTATTCATGAAATAATTTTTTAGCCCATTTACTATTGTGCTCTTTGTACATTCTCCATAATATTTTTCTTCTAAAAACTTATTTTTCTAGATCAATTTTTTAATTCCTAGGCCTCCATATTCTCTAGGTCTACAAAAACCTATTTTTCTAATCTATAAAGCCTTGCAAAAATACATTTTTTAGTTTAGAGTTTATTTTCCTTTTAACTCCTTTGGGTAGGGAAGATAAGACACATGATGTGTAGGAATGACCAATAAAACTTCTTTGATCATAGTTGTCCTACCTATTTTAGGTAACCATTTTCATTTCCTACTTGGTCCTCCTCACAATAGGTGTGTGATAATCATGCCCAAGGCCTTACTTAGGAATATCATTTTCAATCTAAGGATTATTCTCCCTACCATGAGGTGCATTTAATTTTTCAACCTAGGGATGTATACTTGAAATGGTCAACACATTATATGCACTAGATTTCTTAAAGAGTCATTATGCTTATGCTGTAGGAAATTCAAATGCAAGGAAAGAACTTACGCTAGTGCTGTAGGAAACTAACACATTTAACTCTTCACTAAAATGAATATTGGAAATGCAATTAAATGTTAACCTATATTCCAACTCAAACCATCCACTATAACTGTTCTTGTAGATGCTATAGGAACACTCACAAAGTATGATGCTGTAGGAGTAAACTTACAACTTCTACTTGAAATACTAGAAATATTGGAAGTAAATCTACACTACTCTAGTCTAATCCACCTCCCAAATAGTCCTCTTGGTTAGCTTCTACTAATCTACTAACATAGAATGTAAACCAAGAATTATTTCATTATATTCCAAAATTCCTTACATGAGAACAATACATAAATTTGTAAAATAATTCACTACAAAAGTCAACGATTTCTATTCATAAAAATTTTGCAAACTCCTAAAACTATTGATCTAATCCCTATAAATAGAGGATCAAAACTTATTATAAAACAAGAAAGAAAAAAAAATGACTACAAATATGTCAAAGAAAACATAACATTTCATGGTACAAACAATAAAATATGGATAATCAAATCAACACAATAGTGAATGCAAAGGAAATATAGCAACTTTTCAACCCTACATTCATAGAATAATGGCTCCTTCTTTGTATAAATTGTGTCTTCTGATACCATTATGGTTCTTCCATCATTATTGAAGTTTGATGTTCCTCCTTGAATGATGTCGACCATCTCCAGCTACTTCCCTATCAAGTTAGTTATGATGCAAAAACATTTGCAAACAAGCATCAAATTAAATCCAAATATTAGAACACACATTTTGATGGGTATATGAAATATTGCATTATATGTATAATATTGGCAAAATATGACATACTATCTACCTATAGGTTAATGGTTCTATTTGGACTTAATTATAGGTTTAGATAAACATAAGTTCAAAAATTTCTTGTCAATGTTAAAATAAAGTACTTTAAAATTATCATAAAATAGAGGGAATAATTAGCCTCATCATCTACCCCCTAGTAATTTTGATGCTTGTCCTCAAGCATTGCATCTTTTAGTCATTGATCGGAAATCTCCAACTTCAATCCTCCCTCTCCTACTACTTTTGAAGGTGTAGTGGATTCCTTGCGTTCTCTCCTAGACTCCATTCTATGGTCCTCATACAACCTATCAAGTCATTTAGAATTGATATCATACAGGGGCCACATCACCATTGGTGGTTGCATTGTTAGTGGACACCATAGTTCTAGCCTATCCTACCTTCCCAACTGTATGTATTTTAGAGCTCGATGAAGGGCTGCCTCTAAGTTAATAAGACTGTATAGCTATGATCTTCTAAGTCCTTCAAGTAGTCTTCCCCATCTACTTTTAACACCAACCATGGCTCTCTAAAAGGTAAAGTAAGGCAAGTTATCATATTTTGCATATACTATTTTTTTGGCCTCAAATATTCATTTTCTTATCTCCTTGTGCTTATCCCCATAGCTCAATCTAATCCACTCCCTAAGGATTTCTTCTGGTTTATCACTCTCGACTCTTAATGGCAGAGGTTCTATTCTTTCCTCATCTCTGTAATTGTTTAGTTGTCTATCATAATTAGCTTCATTATGCATCCATCACATTAGGGCCCTCAAATATATATCTCCTATGTAAGGTAAAGGATACTATTGAGTTTCTATAGGGATAATGAAATTGTGCACATATAATTCACAGAGTAAATTTTGTTGCTAGGATGGAAGAGTTTGATATAAACCATAGAATTCCTAGGCTATCTTGAATTTTACATTTATGTCTTTGAGGATCGGCATAAGCTAGAATAAAAGGAATTGTTCTTTTAAAAAAATAGCATAGATTCTAGGTGGTGGTCTACAAGTAATTATTTGATCAACTAATTTGAGGACATGATCCATCTTTTGTTTCTATTTTTCCAATTGCTCTCTTAATTCTACAATTTCTTCACCTTGATATGCTATAACCTTCTTCATCTCCTTTTTCTCCTCTTTATATAGGGCTATTGTCATCACATGTTTATTATACAACTAAAAAAAGGTATTTGTAGGCTAATTGGGCCACTTTCTTCCTTATAATTATTTTTCCTCTATTCCCTCCATGATTATTCCAAGAAATTTGTAAACCATGTTCACTTATAGGGAACTAGGCCTTTTTTTGAATAAGTTAATTGATGCATTATTGGGGCTTTTTTATCTTACAACCTAGAGTATCTTGTTGGCCTATTGGGGAATTATTTTGGCTTTCATTAAACTCAACCCTAAATTCCTCTTTAGGGTTTTGAGGAATGTCTGGAACTTTAGGTTGATTGGGGGAATCATCTGGGACAACTTCTAGTGGGGATTCTTCATTAGATGGTTTGGGTGAAGTAGACTAATTTTCTACTAATACTTTAGAAGTTTGTCCTTTCATTCTAGGGCTTCTTTGAAACATGTTGAAACCTGCTAGAAGAATTGCCTAGAATTTTATGGATGGGAAACTCTAGGTTAGGTTGTTCCCATAAAATTCTAGGCATTGCAGTGAAACAACTAGCTTATTCATCTCTGCCTTCCACTTGAAACTACCTACTATTCTATGGCCCCATTGATTTATGTGTAGTGATCAGCCCCAAGTAGAATAACTAGCTTGAATTCTCCTCGTGGACTACTCTCCCCACCCTATTGATTTAGTCTGTAAAGATTCTAGATCCTTCTCTACCTGAGTGTGGCATATTGATGGATTGGTGAAGCGAACTATCTATTTGATTAGGAGAGAAGGGTTCTCCTCAACTACCATGGCATTCTTCCTGTTACCTCTTTTAGGTGTCTCTAGTATAGAAGTGACTATTGTAGGACCCAACTTTGCTTTCTTTTTCTTTGAGATTGTGGGGTTTTATTTTTTTGCTACTGGAGCTAAGTTTTTTTCTTGCACTTTTCATTTCCTCTTTTCTCAGGCAAAGGTAGGTACATTTCTCTTTTGAAAGGTTAAAGGAACATTTTTTTTCACATTTTTGGTTTCATCATCTTGGGTGCTTTGCTCAATAGTTGCATCAATAGGGATTGTATTTTCTTCACTAGGCTATTCATTAGGGGTAGGCTAAGGTTGCAGGGTTTTACAATCGACAAATTCAGCCCATGACATGGGAGAGGCATCCCTAAGAGATCTCTCTATAAGAAATTTGATTAGGGTATGGTGAGTAATAGAGTTTTCCTTCCCTTTATGGGTTTCCTCACCACTAATACATAACATATTGTACAAGAAATTGGGAACATTCACTAGGGAATTATGCCTTATATAACTAAGCAACTTAAAATGATGTGCATGTAAATATGAAAAAATTCCTTGATAGGTAAAATACTTGATAATGTGTATAACCAACTCATTGTATGGTAGCAGAAGAGATTTTCTTTTGCAACCCTACTCGGTTATATTCAATGGAGGGTCAGTTGGTATGAAAAACTGGGCCCTAGCTAACCTTATGTCATGTGCATTAGGATAGTGTTCTCCCATTGCTAGTAACACAGTTACTTTTTCTATCCACTCTTCTATGGAAACAACTATCAATTCCCATACTATTGCTTCTCCTTCCTTAAATATGTGTATAAATTTAGTGGCCACTTCATCATCAAACTTTGTTAGTTTTAGAAAATACCCTAACCAGCCACATGCATTAAATCTTCTCATTGACTCCACATCGAAAAGTAAAAAACTATGCTCCACCAATTCTCATCACTGCAATTGTCATCCCATTTGTGCTTGCCAATTTTAGACTCTACTCTGCTTGCACTATTACCTTCCTCTGTTCTATAACTTCAGGTTTTCTTTTGTTTTTGAAAATCACAAACCTTTTTCACATTTCACATTCTTTTTTGCTAATTTTTTTCATGAAAAATACATCATGAGTAATAATAATATGGGGTTAATGAAAATAAATCATAGATATGTGAAAATCTTCCTAAAATTGAATTTGGGTCATATCATAGTCTGAGAGTGAGAAATTATTTGGGAATAAGAGTATGATGCATGACACTTGTGTACAATGGAAACTAGGTTTTTAAGAGAATATACAAATTTGAAGATCTAAAATAAACAAATAGAAATGTCATTGGGAATTAGTAACCTTCCCTACCCCCTACAAAACATGGACACGTGTCCTCACTTGTCATAATTGGCATGGGTATGGAACTGGCATAACATTGCAATAATATATGTAATGCAGTAATAGATATAACCAACAAAATCTATGTTCTATAAATGAATAAAATTTTGAAAAGCTTATACTTACTAATTTATCATTGCACATACCAAAAGGTGGCAAGAGTTGAAGGTTAGCAATGACAACATAGGTCAGTGAACTCATTGTGTTATTGAAAGCATTGCAAAATGATGACGTAGAAGATGGGTGGATGGAAGAAAGAAATGAGATGAGTTGTAAAAGAAATTAGAAGGTGAATGAAGAATTTTATCTTTATGTGGTCATAAAGTGTTTATTATAGGCATGCTAAAAAGAGTTGTTATTGAAGAGCTACAAGCAGGAGGTCAACACCTTCTATTGCAGGAAATGTGTCAACTAGGAAATTGTGTAGTGGAACTATTGGAGAAACTCCTCTTTGGTCTATGGTTTGTGATAGAGGTGCAACCTATGGCCATTTACAAGCAATCTAAAGTGGATAGGATTAGTAGTTGTTAGCTGGACTATTCCATTGTCAAGGACATACTGAATTTCATAAGGCCCTAGCCATCAAGTTTGCAACTTCCCTAGATTCTCTTTGAAATGAGAATTGCATAGAAGTGCTCAATCTAAAAATTGGAATTTTTTATTACTAATATGTGCATCATGCCACTTCTTTCACTGCTATTAAATGATCTTTGTTCTTTCCAATGCTATCTTTCACATTTTATCTAGTCAATAGTTTCACTACAAGAGTCAATAGTTGTTGGATACAATTGATAATTGCATGATTGTCTTTGATGTTACACAAATGTCATATCAGTCATCAGACAGAGTCTACTGAGCTCAGAAGGTAAGTACAGCTGTTGACAGAGTTTATCGAGCTTGCAAGGTAAACAAAGGAAGTTCAGTATTTACCGAGCTCACTCGGTAATCAAAGGATTTGTTGCCGAAAGACAGTGTTTACCAAACTCACTCGGTAAACAAAGGATATGAGATAGGTTGTCAGTATTTACCAAGTTGACTCGGTCATCGAAGAAAAGAAGCAGACAGTGTTAACCGAGCTCACTCGGTCATCAAAGGAAAGTCGGAGAAATCGGTGTTTACCGAGTTCACTCGGCGACTGAAGGATTTCATGAAATTCTCTGTATTAACCGAGCTCAGTCGGTTAACACAGGAATTATTTTCTGTGCAGTATTTACCGAGTTAAGTCGGTCAGTGAAGGATTACACGAAATTCTCTGTATTAACCGAGCTCAGTCGGTTAACACAGGAATTATTTTCTGTGCAGTATTTACCGAGTTAAGTCGGCCAGCGAAGGATTTCTCGAAGGTTAAGTAATTAAAGTTAATTACTTTATGTAATGTATGAAGCCGACTCATAGCACAATTATTTATAATTGTAACTTGTATTTGAGCCGACTCAATAATCTGAAAGGTATATATGAAGGATCAAGTTGCGAATTCAAGGAAGGATGTATGAATGTGAAAAAGCGAGCAGATATGATTGAATATCTAATATGCGAATTATAAGGAAGGTCAAAGCAAGTTTTTGAAGGATCAGAGATGCAGAGTTGCATTTGATCAGAGAGGATCTAGAGGAATAGAACAGAGATCTGTATCAGCAAAGATAAGTTGTATTTATTTCAGATCACTCATTGTTACTTTCTAACAATTGTAACAGTGTTTTCAAATCTCTTAACAGAGTGGGTTTAACAGCCTTTTTGTAAAATCCTCTAACAAGGTGGCAATTTAGTTGAATTGATCTAAAGACCTCTAGCAAGGCCACTCCTAGCAGGGTGATTAAATCCTCTAACAAGGTCGCACCTAACAGTGTGTTTTGTAACCTTTAACAAGGTTGGCTCCTAACAGGGCTCACTTCAGAAGAGTGAAAAACAATAACTAGTTACATTGGTGGTTTTTCCCATATTGGGTTTCCACGTTAAATCTGGTGTCTCTTGTCTCTTGTTTCTTGTGTTTTCAGTTTGATTATATGAGTATCAGCAATGAATATTTCCTTTGACATCTTAAGGGACTTGTGGGAAAAGTTTTTGTAGTAACTGATTCACCCCTCCCCTCTCAGTTACTCCATTCTCATTTCCAACAATTGGTATCAGAGCTTATTGGTGCTTGCAGGAAAAGATTTCAAGGATCTAAGCCAAAGATCAAGATGTCTTACAAGAGAGAAATTCCAAGACTCAACAAAAATAACTTCTCTGCATGGCAAGGATTGATGAAACTTCATTTGGCTACTATTGGTGATACAGGACTGAAATATCTTGATGAAAAATACAAAGAACCTTCCGGCACATTATCTGTCAATGATATTGCTGAAAAGAAGACTCATAACAATATGATGATAGACATTGGATCTGCACTAAGCTATGAAGAATTTGATGATATCAAGGATTGCCAAACCGCTTTTGACATGTGGAACAAGCTGAAAGAAATCTATGGAGGAGATGACAATGTGAAAAGAGCAAAAGCAGAAAGTCTAAGAGGACAATTTGACCAAATGAGAATGAGAGAGGATGAAAACATTGCAAAATATGTTGATAGAATCAAAGCATATGTCAGTGCAATCAGGGCATCTGGAGGTGATATCAAAGAAGAGACGGTTATAAGCAAAGTTCTCAGAACCTTGCTTCCCATCTATGCAATCAGAGTTTCTGCAATTCAAGAAAGAAGGTGTGAAGCAAATCATAATATCAATTTGGAGGCTATAGTTGGAAGACTAACCACATTTGAACTAGACAATTTTGACAACTATGTTCCAGCTTCCAAAAACACTGAATCAGCATTTGAGGCCAAAATTTCACTCAAAGATAGAGGCAAAAAGAAATCAGAGTCAGAAAGTGATGATGAATCAGACCAAAGTTCAGACAGTGATCTTGAAGTAATTGAAGCTCTACTGGCAAAGAAATACTCCAGAGGCAGAGGAAAATATAAAGGTAAAGTTCCTCTAATTTGTTTTTCATGTGAAGAAATTGGTCATATTGCAGCTAGGTGCCCAAACAAGCAGAACAATGATGAAAAGAAGGGTCATAAATGGAATAGAAAGAAATATTACAAATCATTCAAGAACAAAGGTAAGAAATCATGTTTCATGGCTGAAAATTCTAAGGATTCTGATAATAGTGAAGATGAAATTGTTTATATTGCTGTGAAAGATGATTCTGATAGTGATGAGGAAGATAAAATGGCTCTTATCTCTCATATAAGTATGAATGATACATGGATTATAGACAGTGGTTGCTCTCATCATATGACTGGTGATAAAACTAAGTTTGATCAGTTTGAAGATTATGATGGTGGCAGTGTAAGGTTTGGTAATAATGAACCTCATTTCATAAAAGGAAGAGGAAGAATCTCTCTAACCAAAGAACTTATATGCAACAATGCCTATTGGGTTGAAGGTCTTAAACATAACTTGCTAAGTGTGGCACAGTTACTCAATACTGGATTTAAGGTGGAATTCATGCATGGAAAGGCAAGACTGTTGAATGAGCAAGGAAAGCTGATAGGATCTGGCACACAAACTAAAGGTAACTTGTTCTACCTAAAACTTGGTGAATGCTCATGTTTTATTGCTCAAACTGAAGAAAGTTGGTTATGGCATAAGAGGTTGTGTCATGTCAATTTTGATAATCTGGTGAAGATAAACAAATTCAAAAAGGTAAGAGGCATTCCTAATATAAAGAAACCTGAGGTCGGTTTATGCAAGAATTGTCAGATTGGAAAAATGGGAAAGACTAGTTTTAAAAGTAAAAGCTATCAGTCTGAAGATATATTAGAAATTGTGCATACTGATTTATGTGGACCCATTGGAATTGAAAGTTATACTGGAGAAAAGTTCTTCATTCTTTTTGTTGATGATTACTCAAGAATGATGACTGTTATGTACCTAAGGAATAAATTAGAAGCCTTTGAGAAATTCAAATGGTACTTGGCAAGAGTAGAAAAAGAAACAGGGAAAAGATTGAAATGCTTAAGGTTAGACAGAGGTGGTGAATTCATTTCACATGAGTTCAATAACTTTTGCATTGAAAGAGGAATTAAAAGACAAGTTTCAGCACCAGGAACTCCAGAACAAAATGGGATAGCTGAAAGAAGAAATAGATCCATTATGGATTGTGCAAGGACCCTAATGATTGAAAAGAACATTGCTATCAAATACTGGAA
This sequence comes from Cupressus sempervirens, assembly GCA_028749045.1. Classification (NCBI taxonomy): domain Eukaryota; kingdom Viridiplantae; phylum Streptophyta; class Pinopsida; order Cupressales; family Cupressaceae; genus Cupressus; species Cupressus sempervirens. The sequence goes on along the minus strand of CM053785.1, from coordinate 990,871,628 downwards.
GGAAGCTATCAGCACTGCAGTTCATACCTTGAACCGAGTACAACTGAAAAAGGACTCATTCAAAACTCCCTATGAATTATGGTATGGCTACAAACCCAATGTAAGTTATCTGAAAGTATTTGGAAGCAAATGTTATATTCTGAAAGAATCTAGAAAAGGTAAATTTGATGTAAAAGGAGATGAAGGAATATTTCTAGGTTACTCTTGTAAAAGTAAAGCATATAGATGTTTAAATCTATCTACTCACAAGGTCATAGAAAGTGCACATGTAAAAGTTGATGAGTTTGCAGAGAAATCAGAAGAAGAAAGCAAGAAGGTTCCTGAAGACTATAGAAGATTTATTTACATTGAACCTGATACTATACCAAGTACTCCAGTTAATCAGGAATCCTCAACTCCCGAGTCATCAATGACCGAGTTGCAGGAAGTTCAAACCGAGACACAGGAAGTTTTTACCGAGCTAAAAGAATCCGAGTCACTTTCAGACTCTACCAAGCAAGTATCTACCAAGTTTGAATCTACCGAGCCAGAACAGCAAGAATCTGAAGTACAAAGGGACAACAATGAAACTCATTCAAGAAGTAAAGAACCTGTGTTAGCTAAATATGTTAGAAGGCATCATACTCCAGATCAGATCATTGGAGACAAATCTAAAGAAACTCTAACAAGAAGTAAGTTGAAAGCCACTTGTTTACTTGCTGATTTTGAACCCAGAAATATCAAAGATGCATTGGCAAATGATAGTTGGATTGAGGCTATGAATGAAGAAATAGAACAGATAGAGAAAATCAAAACATGGACTCTTGTATCTAGACCCAAAGATAAGAATGTGATTGGAACAAAATGGGTATTCAGAAATAAACTAAATGAAGATGGCAAGGTATCAAGAAACAAAGCTAGACTAGTATGCAAAGGATATGCTCAAGAAGAAGGTATAGACTATGGAGAAACCTTTGCTCCTATTGCAAGATTGGAAGGTATAAGAACCTTACTTGCATATGTTTCTCACAAAGGATTCAAAGTTTATCAGATGGATGTCAAGTCAGCATTTCTCAATGGAATATTGGATGAAGAAGTTTACATTGAACAACCTGAAGGTTTTGTTGATCCAGATAAGAAGAACATGGTTTGCAAATTACACAAGGCGCAGTATGGTCTAAAACAAGCTCCTAGAGCATGGTATGAAAGATTGCATAACTATCTTATTCAGATTGGTTTTCAAAGGACTAATGATAACAGTAGCTTGTATATAAAAGAAGGTCCAGATAATAAGATTATTTTGGCAGAAATATTTGTAGATGACACTGTTTTCACAGGCAATGATGATCTATGCAAAGAATTTTCAGAACAAATGAACAAGGAGTTTGAGATGTCTATGTTTGGTGAGATTAAATTCTTTGTAGGTCTTCAAATCCAACAAAGTAAGCATGGCATCTTCATCACACAGTCAAAATACATCAAGGAGATATTAAAAAAATTTGGTATGGAAGATTGTAAACTAGTTGGAACCCCTATGTGTACTGGATTGAAACTTACCAAGGAAGATGAATCCAAAGAAGTGGATCAAACACTGTATAGATCTATGATTGGAAAGTTGTAGTATGTAGTACATACTAGGCCAGATATTGCCCTTGCAGTCGGTATTATAGCAAGATTTTCAGCAAAACCAAGAGAAACTCATATAATGGCAATCAAAAGAATAATGAGATATTTGAAAGGAACTGAAGATTATGGGCTATGGTATAAATTTGGAGGTAATTTGGATTTGAAAGTATTTACTGATGCTGATTGGGCAGGAAACCTTGATGAAAGGAAAAGCACAAGTGGAGGAGCATTCTTTCTTGGAAAGAGATTGGTTTCTTGGACAAGCAAAAAGCAGAATTGTACATCCCAATCTACAGCAGAGGCAGAGTATGTTGCTACAGCAGTAAATTGTTCAAATATTGTTTGGTTTAAGCAGTTATTGCAAGGAATGAGGATGGAAATCAAAGAACCAGTTGTTATGTTCTGTGACAATACTAGTGCAATCAATATATCAAAGAATCCAGTGATGCATTCTAAGACCAAGCATATTGCAATCAAATATCATTTTGTCAGAGAATTGGTACAAGACAAGGAGATCAGATTGGAATATGTCAATTCAAAGGAACAAATTGCTGACATATTCACAAAGCCACTACCTAAGGATGCATTCTTGTATCTTAGAGGTAAGCTAGGGGTTACACCCCTATCCGAAATTCACTAAAAACGAGTTTTAGTGATGCATCAACGCATACCAAAATGAAAATCTATCTGTTGATGCAGTCAAATCTGGAAGCTTTGCATATGAATCCGTACTAAAGGTACATTACAATTCATTTAAGTTCTATTGTCTTTGGCATTTGTTGTCAAAGAGGGAGAGATTTACTTTAATGTCATATCTTTCTGAAATTTGTGTGAAAAAGAAAGTTCTTATGTAATTCCTTCACAGAGGGAGATTACTGAAAGAGGGAGAGTCTATCATCTTAGAGGGAGAATTGTTTTGATGACACATTGTGCTGATAAGGACTTGTTTTCAAATTTCATTCTGCTATGACATGTTGTGTTGCCATCAATGCCAAAGAGGGAGATTGTTGGATACAATTGATAATTGCATGATTGTCTTTGATGTTACACAAATGTCATATCAGTCATCAGACAGAGTCTACCGAGCTCAGAAGGTAAGTACAGCTGTTGACAGAGTTTACCGAGCTTGCAAGGTAAACAAAGGAAGTTCAGTGTTTACCGAGCTCACTCGGTAATCAAAGGATTTGTTGCCGAAAGACAGTGTTTACCAAACTCACTCGGTAAACAAAGGATATGAGATAGGTTGTCAGTATTTATCGAGTTGACTCGGTCATCGAAGAAAAGAAGCAGACAGTGTTAACCGAGCTCACTCGGTCATCAAAGAAAAGTCAGAGAAATCGGTGTTTACCGAGTTCACTCAGCGACTGAAGGATTTCACGAAATTCTCTATATTAACCGAGCTCAGTCGGTTAACACAGGAATTATTTTCTGTGCAGTATTTACCGAGTTAAGTTGGTCAGTGAAGGATTTCACGAAATTCTCTGTATTAACCGAGCTCAGTCGGTTAACACAGGAATTATTTTTTGTGCAGTATTTATCGAGTTAAGTCGGCCAGCGAAGGATTTCTCGAAGGTTAAGTAATTAAAGTTAATTACTTTATGTAATGTATGAAGCCGACTCATAGCACAATTATTTATAATTGTAACTTGTATTTGAGCCGACTCAATAATCTGAAAGGTATATATGAAGGATCAAGTTGCGAATTCAAGGAAGGATGTATGAATGTGAAAAAGCGAGCAGATATGATTGAATATCTAATATGCGAATTATAAGGAAGGTCAGAGCAAGTTTTTGAAGGATCAGAGATGCAGAGTTGCATTTGATCAGAGAGGATCTAGAGGAACAGAACAGAGATCTGTATCAGCAAAGATAAGTTGTATTTATTTCAGATCACTCATTGTTACTTTCTAACAATTGTAACAGTGTTTTCAAATCTCTTAACAGAGTGGGTTTAACAGCCTTTTTGTAAAATCCTCTAACAAGGTGGCAATTCAGTTGAATTGATCTAAAGACCTCTAGCAAGGCCACTCCTAGCAGGGTGATTAAATCCTCTAACAAGGTCGCACCTAACAGTGTGTTTTGTAACCTTTAACAAGGTTGGCTCCTAACAGGGCTCACTTCAGAAGAGTGAAAAACAGTAACTAGTTACATTGGTGGTTTTTCCCATATTGGGTTTCCACGTTAAATCTGGTGTCTCTTGTCTCTTGTTTCTTATGTTTTCAATTTGATTATATGAGTATCAGCAATGAATATTTCCTTTGACATCTTAAGGGACTTGTGGGAAAAGTTTTTGTAGTAACTGATTCACCCCTCCCCTCTCAGTTACTCCATTCTCATTTCTAACAATAGTTTCTTTTCATAAACTTTTTCCAACCTCCTAAAACTATTCATCCAATCCATATAAATAGAGGATTGACACTTATTCTAAAATAGGAAAGAAAACAAACTGACTACAAATCCATCAAAGAAAATATAACAATTTGTAGTACAAACAATAAAGTCTGGATAACCAAGTCAACACAATAGTAAACACAGAGGAAATATAGAAACTTTTCAGCCTTGTATTCATAGAATAACACTCCTCCTTCGTAGTGGCCATGTCTTTTGATATCATTATGGTTCTTCCATTATGACTAGACTTTAATGTTCCTCCTTGAATGCTGTCAACCATCTCTAACTTCTTCCCTATCAAGTTAGTTATGATGCAGAATAATTTGCAAACAAGCATAATCAAATTGAATACAAATACTAGAACACACATTTTGATGGTTATATCAAATACTACATTATATTTATAATATTGGCAAAATATGACATACTATCTACTCATAAGTTAATGATTCTATCTAGACTTAATCATAGGCTCAGCTAAACATAAGTTCACAAATGTCTTGGCAATTTTAAAACAAAGTATTTTAAAATTGTCATAAAAAAGAGGCAATAATTAGCCTCATCACAACTCTCCATTTTCTTATCTATTTTCTTCATAATCACATTCCATTTTGATCTTCTTTAACTCCTTTTCCTGGATGGATTCCAAGATATTTTCATGGGAAAGCTCCTTTCTGACATCCCATTATATTGCAAATATTTCTCTTTGTTTCATTGTTGGTATTAATAATAAAAAATGTTCTAATTTTTTTGCATTTACTTTTTGGCTTGCTTCTTCCATATAAATTTTTATTATTTTCTTAAAGTTTCAAGTCTCTTCCAAGGTACTTTCTCTTGATAAAATGGTATCATCAACAAATTGTCAGAGTTATTTTAGGTACTTCCTATGTTACTCCAATGCCTCTAATATTTCCTTTTATTTGTGCTTTTTTAATGACTCTACAAAATTAATCAACCATAATGATGAAGGGGAAAGGTGAAATTGGGTCCCTTTCCTAATACCTCTAGAAATACTAAAGAAACCCTTAGGCATACCATTTATGAGTAGAAAATTTTTTGGGTGTTGAAATATAGTTATATATTAAGTTTATCCATTGATGAGAGAAGCCAAAAGCTTGGAGTTTTTAGCACATAAATCTCCAATCTACTTTGTTGTAGGATTTCTAGATGTCTAACTTCATTAACATACAAGATACCTTATTAATCCATATAAACTGAGTCAATTCTTGAATTATGATTAAACCATCAAGAATTGATCTATTGGGAATGAAGCCTATCTATTCTTCTGAGATGAATTTTAGTAAAATATTTTTAAGTCTTTTGGCTAATGACTTAGATAGAACTTTATAGATGGTATTTCATATTGCGATAAACCTAAAATATCTTGGCTCCTCGAGATTTTTTTCCCCAAAATTAATGCTAAAAATGTATTATTTGTTTTAATTAATAGGGATCTAGAGTTTCCAGTTTCTTTGATAGCCTCCCATAGATTGTGTCCTAATATATTCCAACATTTTTTTAAAAAAAGCTTGAAAACCATTGGGACCTAATGATTTATCTATATTGAGTTGGAAAAGAGCTTCTTTTATTTCCTCTTTTGTGAATTTCTTGTTTTGATTTTTATTTTCTTTTGTAGTAATTAATTTTGGAATTGAACCTAACATCTTGTTTAAGCTATTAAAGTTGAGGAGTAAAAGTTGTTTAAGGGTATCACTGAAATAATTAACAAAAGTTTATGTTATCTCATTTGGGGTTTCACTCATATTTCCTATGCTATCCTTAATTCAAATTATTTGGTCTATGTTTCTTTTAGTAAGTGTACTATTATGGAAAAAAAAAAATGTTTGTCACCTTCTGATAGCCACGTCTCTCTTCAATTTTGTTTCCTGAATATTTCTTCTGTCACTAGTATGCTTTCTTGTTTAGTCAACTATTCTTTTTCTTTGGCATAACTATCATTGTCCATTCCTACACTAATAATTTCTTCATTTTGATTTTTCAATTCTTCTTCAAATTCTAATTTTTCTTTAAATATGTTATTAAAATAGTCTTTGTTCCATTTATTAACTTTTTCTTTTAGTGTTTTCAATGTTTTTGTAAAACATAACATCTTGGATCCTTCAAATTTCTCTTTAAGCAAATTGTTAGAAATAGGAATTACTTTTGGTAATCAGCAATCTACAAATTTTAGTCACCAGCTGGATATTATTTCTTACATTAAACCATAGATAACAAAGTAATAAGGTAATGTTGAACAGTAACAATAACCATGCACAAAAATAACTCATAAAATCATATTTTGTTAACTAGGGAAACCTTGGCCAAGGGAAAACCCCGGTGGGGATGAAACCCACTAGATAATATACTAACATATAAGTTCCTTGTTAGAGGATGGACACAGTTAGGAGTCAATAAGAAAATTTAGTATAAGGAGTTCCTATTAGGAGACTTTGAATTCCTATTAGGAAAATCCAACCTTGTTAGGAGATGTGGTATAGTAGATGCAAGATGAGCACACTGCCCAAACATGCACTTCCAACTACAAGAAAATCTCACTAACAAAACAAGTAATTAGAATTTTGGAATATAGATACTTTTTCAGTTTAATCTTAGATCTCAAAATAGCTTCACAAACTTTGCATATATCACTTTCACAAAAGTTCGCATATAGTTGCTCAACACAACAATTACATGATAACCTATTTTTTCCTTATCACAAGATGTCATTAGCATAAATACCATGCCCTTACACAAATTTCTACAAGGTCAACTAAAACCATAATATACTTCTCCAACTTAAAGTAACATCTATGATGTTGGCTCTAATTGGACAAGTAATTATTTTGTAAACAAAATAATCCTTTCCTTCAATTGCATTGTCCTCTTTCATTAAAACATGAATATCTTTGTTTTGTATAGTTTGGACTGACTTCCAAGGTTATACACATAATAATCAACATTTATACTATCTCCATCTAACTTTGCTAGTCATAATATGACATCAATAACAAGTTATAAACAAAACAATACACTACTATATACCAAATTCATACTTAGACGATTTTCTGATTACCAAAAACTAAGTATCTTTATTTTTGAGGTTTTTAGTAAGAATGTACATCATGTGTTTCCATAAATTACAAAAATTACATATCTCCATTAGCCAATTGTCAACAATATCCCCCTTTGGCATTGATGGCAACAAATTAGGGAAAATTGGCTAAGTAACAAAAGCTTAACATAAACAACATATCTATTACAACTTGCTTATCTTTACATATGCTCCATCTTACGATATACTTTTAAATATTATTTTATATTTACTTGATTTAAAATTTTCTCATGTACTTCTCCCCCTTTGACATTAATGACAAAGGTCAAAATGTCAAAATCTGTCCAAAAACTATCCATCTGCTATAAAAAATGTTGTCCTTCTGCCTTAAGCTACTAGAATCTTTATGCAATCATAAAAAATTTCCTTAAGATTATTCATAACTTTAGTCCAAGTCACTTTTGTAGATTCAACAAAGGTGGGAATTGCACATAAAGAATATAATTCAATCTCAACTACATTCAGGTCTGAGTACAAAAAGTTAGAATAAGTGTCCTTTGCCTTGAGACATTCCTCCAACTATTTCTCAACAAAAGATACTTTCAGAGCAATAGATTCTCTAAAATCCAATAATCTCTTCTCAATGTGTTCTTTCCAAAGTTTTAGTTTCTTGATATCATTGTGAATACTAGCCACTTGTCCTTCAAAATCATCAACTTTGTAAGATGGATGTTGTATTTGGCTAGATAGAGCCTCTAGCTCACTCATCTTTCCTCCAATTTAATTGTCAATTTCCTTAGTTAGTTTATAAGATAGGGTGCACTTAATGTATAGTATCTTCCCATCATGTTGACACTTCCTAAGTTACTTGATACAAGTATCAAGAATTATCAAATAATTCTTAATATTTTGACAAATGGTATGAAATAGGTTAGTATCATGTGAAATTTGTGCCTTTTCTTCTACAACATTCAACAAATTAGTAAATCCTTCACCAAATGACTTTAGCACTTCCTATGCCCTCTATTCTAGATCTGCCTCTATGTACTACATTGTTAGAGTAATATATAGTCTATCAATAACCTCTATCAAGGTTTTCTACAGGCTCTTCATTATTCTATTCTTTTGAATGAGTTTTGACAAGGATGAGATCAAATCAATTTGATCATCATCATTAGTTGCTAGGCTGACAAGTAAAAGTAGAGTGTATGAATTAGAAGTTTTAGTGTCATCCTCCCTTTACTTCTTGGCTACCTCTTTAATCGTTCTCTCTTCTTCTTCTTTCTTTACTCTTTGTTTCCTTTCTTTTTCTATCTTTTCTTCCCCTTCCAATATCTTCTTCTCATCTTTTATTTTCTTTCTCATTACTTCTTCTGCTACTCTTTTCTTTTCCCTCTGTTCCTTTCTTTTGTTTTCATTGTCAAGACATTTTTTTCTTGGCCTCTTCTACTTTCCTTCTTTCTTCCTCTAATAATATTTTCTCCTCTTTAATTTCCCTCAATTTGTCTTCAATATTCTTGGTAATAGGTTCAATAAGTTTAGAACCTTCAAATGGATTAGTATCATCAATGTTTATGGTAACATTGGCTTGATCTATCTGCATGGTGTCACTACTTACTAGTACTTTTGAAGTTCTGAGTGCTAGTTGAGATGATGCCTCAGATTCTATCAACATCTGACTTATTGTTGTTGCACTCTCACTTCTTAAATTGTCTTTCTCACCCACCAAAAACAAAAATGGTCTCACTTTATTTCTTAGATAAGGTGCAAGATTACTCGATAATATCTTAATCTCTTCTTCATCACTAGTGTTGCAAATAGTTCTTAGCATAGACTTACAAAGTTCTAAATCTTCTTCTCTTGTTGGTGCCTTCTTCTCAATAAGTCTATCATAGACCTTTTGGTTTACTATGTTTTCAATATCCTCCAATTTTAGATTATTTTCTATAATGTATCTCATGATAGAGATATCAATCTATTCTTTCTCAAAATTGTTATAAAGATCATAAAGTTTGTTCATCTAAACAAAGTTTCCCTCAATACCAATAGTTGAGTTTATCTTTTCTATCTTCATCTTCTAGGGTTACCAAGATTTTCTTGTTGATTGCTTAGATGTTGTGGTTATGTACAAGATCATGGTGTACCAAACTATGGCCTTAAGTGGCAGTGAAAAATTAGTAAATTAGGGTTATGTCAACTTGAAAAATAATTTTGAAGTGGTTATGGACTTTATATCAAAAATTTGTAAGAAAATAATCTATAGGAAATTGAATGTAGTTTCTAAACTACTAGGCCTTATTAGGAGAAAAAAAAAATTGATTGGTCAAAAGTTTGAATTTTAATGCAGTACTACAAAAATTTTAGGGCAAAAATAAAAAATAGGTGTATGTTTGACCACCTTAATCAAAATCAAATGATAATATTTTTTTAATATAATTATAGATATGAAAAATTAGACTTATGCTCGGATTTGACACATATTTTTTGGTATTTTTATTCCAAATAAATAATTAAATATGATTTTTCTACCAAAACTTTTTTGGAAATAAAAAAGTCCCGTGTCTGACCACCTTAACTAATAGAAAATTTTACCAAATTAAATTTTATTTTTTTCTTATACTAGGCGAAGCATAGAATGTGATGCAACTTTTAGATTTAAAAAATGTTATATTGTTTGAAAGTTATAGCTATTTTTCAATCAGTATGTCAATCAACACTTTACAATAATCTTCATTGATAATTAACTAATAAATATTTATCGAACTCAAAATTTGACAAAAATTATATTGATGGAATCTTGAGAGAAATATTAAAAAACCCTATTCGTTACATTCAATTTTGATTAAAATAACATTGTTAGACAGCTATGCAAAGTCCGAGTATCACTAAAACCCTCTTCAAACACATCTTTTGGGTTGACCAGGTAGGCTTGGTAAATGCCAAGCCTAATCAAATATCTGATTTGAAATCAGATATCCGATATGGCTCGATGAATTTTGCTAGGAAATTTGAAATCCCAAACCATTTTGGAGGGAAAACTGGGTTTAAGAGTTATACTGTAGAGGTGTGCTTTAAGAGAATTTGACACAAACTGGAAGATCTTGATCCATCATCTCCATTTCAATGCTCTTTAAGATTTTCACCTAGTACACATGAGTTCCTCAAAGTTAGTCACATTCACAAGGCTTGTAACATCAAAGGGTTCCCCCAAATTCTACCACTTCTATTCAACATTTCATCATCTTCTTTAGTTCTACTTGCACATCAGCCATACTTTGTTCCACCAAATCCTCCACCAATGGATTTTTTTACAAACATCATAGACTCACTAATCATCTTAATAGGTGTACTCAATGACCTTTTTAAGAATCTTGAGAAGCTTTTCCCAAGGTTCATCTATGGCAAGACAAGAATAGCTGAAGATCACATCAAGGTATTCAAGGAAATTTGCAATTGAAAGCATACTGCTAATAAGATTGTGGTTCTTTTCTTATTCCAATACTAATTGGAATCAGTTGCCTTTAATCGGTATCTTAATTTACCAACTGGATGCATTAGAGACTGGGACACTTTCAAAAAAAATTCTTGGAACAATTCAAAACTTACATCAACCCAGCTATGATACATCATCAATTCATATCAATTAAAATGGACCAAGTTGAGATGGTCTCACACTTCAACCATCAATTTCATATGGCATACCACAAGTTGGAAACATTGTACGCTACATTGATTGAAGCCATGATTCATATTTATTTGAATTCTATGGACCACCTTACTGCTATTTTCCTAAGAAGACTTCTTATGATAGATATCAACACATCGAACAAAGTCTTCTCAGAAGCAATTACCTTTACAAAGTAGGCCAATCCAAATGGAGGAGGATTGATGCCTCCAACTCAAGTTATTACAATGATACCAACATATCTTGTTGGATCACTTGTGATGCCTAGCCAATTCATACCAATGAATCTAGTTCCATTATAAATGGAACCCACTTCATGAACCCTAGTTATAACATATCTAAGATATGAACCTCCAAAAGATGCTTTCTTTGAGCAAAAGGTAGTAACTTCTATTGAAGGAAGCAATAGATTTTCCTCTAATTTTGGTCAGATGAAGAAGACCATGTCTCAAATGAGTAATGATTTAACCTACTTGAGGTCATCATAACGAAAAAATAATAACTCTCAAAGAAACAATCTCAATCCATATGACAACAACAATTATAGTTATAACTACAATAAGAATTTCAGTGGAAACAACAATACAAAAAATAATAATGGAGGAAACAATTTCAATCCTCTCAATTGAAAAAATAGTTTCTAGAGACAAAATAAACAATAGAACACTTGTCCAAGTAATGGAAACATTCTTGCAAATAACAATAATAATAATTCCTGGCATGTGTACATTAGTCAGTTTGACAATAATCAGAATGCCACTAACAATGATGACTCCTATTATAATGGAATTCAAGAGGTGAATCAGAATTCACAAGGAAATGATAATGTGCCTCCCATGCAATTTATTACTATGCTACTAGAATCCTACAATTTTGCATAGAATACAAAAGTAGAACCATAACCTAGTGAAGAATTTTATTTCCCATTTAGTCAAGAACTAGATACACAACCAAAAGAGATGTTTTCTTTTTGAAATGATAATTAGAATACTGATAATCTACGAAGTTGGAAATAACCTATGATAGATGGGATCCCTCCATCATTACAACCAACTCCTCTAGGTCTGAGAGCCACTAACAATCCAAAACCAATCAGACCCCCATATGGAGGACAACAAATTTAGAATCAAGAGAATGTACCTACAATCTTGAAGAACCCTACATGGTCAACAAAAAAGTATAGTGTAGTGGGAAATTTGAAACAAACAAAGGCTAACATATCCATGTTTGACATGCTAAAAAATTATCCTAATCATTAGGAAGCACTGATGAGAACCCTAAATCATACAAAGACAACCCCTAATGTGAATAATGTTCCCCAAAAAATAGTCTCGCAAAAGGTTAATGCTTCGAAGGCCATGCTAGCTATGTTTAAAGATAAAGCTAAGGTGCCTCCTTTTTTGCTTAATATCAAGATCTATGAGAAGAATCTTCAAAATTGCCTAATTGATTTAGAAGCTTCTTATAATGTTATGCCACTTTCGATAGCACAAAGGTTGGGAGTCACTCCTCAACCCTCTAATTGAATAGTGATACAATTGTGCAAAATAGAAGTAAAGGAATAGTGTGTGCTGAAAGATCATTACATACAATTAACTATTAATCCTAAAATTCAAGACATCATTGACAAACATGTGGTGGAAAATCCTAAGACATATAGATTGTTGCTAAGTAGAGAATGGACAAAATGCCTAAGAGGGTGGTTTTCTACTAATTTCACGCAATTATGGTTATGGAAAGCATTGAATAATTAGATGAAGATAGATGCATATATAATGTCATCAACAAAGATTTCTGATAGAAGCACTTCATTGTTCTTAATAGTCTTCAAATATAGGTTACTATTATCATTTGTACATTCAAAATCAATCTTAACCAAATAATTATGTATTCTTTCATATCATGCTCTTTAGGCTTATTACAATCCATAAAGAGATTTTTTTAGTTTACACAAAATATTCTTCTTATCTAGATCCAAAAATCCTTTAAGTTATTCAATGTATGCTTATTTGCCTTGTTTAGCTTTGGTACATCTCTTTTGTGAGTAATGATCTTTATCTTCAAGTAGCTTCAAAATTTTCTCTGTAAGCACTTGGCTCTGATACCAATTGTTACAAATGTTTAGAATAATTGAGAGGGGGGTGAATCAATTATTCAAGGTCCATAAGTACCATTTAATCAATTAAAAATCAAAACATTCATTGTTCTTTTTATCCCATTATTGCCTAATCTCTACTATACTAATAGACAAATTATTGTTTTAAACATAACATACTTTGTTGAATGTAAAATATTCACTGATGGAGGTATAAATAGTATAACCAAGATACTGGGGGGGTGAATCACAATCTTAGGCACTTTTACTTTTCATCAACTCATTCAGACATTCGTCACTTATCCTATGCATGTAAAAGATATAATGTAAATCTGACATGACATAAATCTAATCTATCACATGCATGAAAATAAATACATAACACAATATTCATTACCTAGAAACCCTCCTAGGTGAAGGTGAAACTAGGGTGGGGATGACACCCATAAATATTCACTACTGTAGTAATAAAGTTAACCTATTATGGTCACAATGTTTGATCATAAAATATGATCAACCCTATTAAAAGCTTAAGAGACTATTAGGTCTCATCTTGTTAGAGGATTTAACACTTACAACAAAGTAAGGACTCTATTAGAAGATTTACAGAGATCTATAGAGGTCAATTTGTTAAGAGATTTACCCTAATTCAAGTCAGTCAAAATTGATTCACTACCTAACTCTTGGTTTGCTTTGTAAGATGATTTTGAGTCTTCTCCTTGCTAATTGATCCTCTCCTTTGATCTGATATGTTGGTCTCTCCCTTTCACTTCACTTCTATGAATAGGTTTCTTGTAATATTAGATGATAATAGAACGTTGTCATTGACTTCTAACCTAATATCAATCGTTCATTTGAATATTACTCCTTGTTCACATGCACACACCTCTCTACTCTTTCTCTTACTCCACATGCTTACTCTTCAATCTAGGTTAAGATCTTCTCTATTTAAAGAGTTTTGTAAAGATTTTTCTAGATCCTTCCATAATAGCCTCTTCATTTGAATTTTTGATCGCACAACATAGAGATATGTGATCCATGTCATTTAAACTTTCTATAACAACCACTACAAACTTTAATTTTTCCTTCCATGTCATCTTGTAAAATATGTTACCTCAAATTCTATTCTATTTTTTACTTTTATGCAAAATCTACATTGCTCAATCTATATACTGCTTGGTACACACTATTTCACTTGGCACTTGTATGCTTGAAACTTGCTCAGTCACCAATGAGCTCAACTAGTATAGAAAATACTCGGTGACCATAAACTTACTCGACTCCTGTACATCTTGGTACATACTTTCTTATGTACATGACTTGGCCTCTATAGACTATCTTAGTCACAATGATGACCATCTAACTCTACCTTTATGAATAAGTGTTTGACACTAATAGACAACAATAGTTAAAGATACCAAAAATATCCCCCTTTGGCATTAGTGATAAAAAAACACTTTTTTCATATTTACAATTTTTACAATACAATCTAATAAATGAGCTCTCCTCCTTAAGTCTTATGACTTATGCCAATGGATAATGAATAAAAAATGTGAAATGAATAAAAAATTCATTTCACCTTGATTCAAATCTTTATTTCTCCCTTTACCATTATTTCACATCTCATTTCCCCCTTTTTCATCACATTCCCCCTATCTTTTAACACTAATGTCACATCTACTGGGGTTGAATAGGTGGAAGTAATCCGCATTGGTCAATGAATTCCTTTTGAACTCTAGTAATCATGGATAATGCATGATCTCATGTGGTTCTTGTTACCTCCAAAATAGTAATCTGCAATTGTAATCTTGTATCCAAATCAATTAAAGTATTAACCATTGAAATATTATAATCTTCTTGGATAAGATCATGGGCTATTTTTAGTTCTCACAACATGACCTCTAAATGAGGTATCATTATTTCCTAGATAGAGATCAATTTGGATCTCATATTGCTATCATCTACCTAAAGCTCAACCAATGTGGCTTAATTATTTAGTAGATTATTATAATGGTCATTACTTAATCCTATTGAATTAGAAATAATGCTGTTGGATCTCTTCATCTCATCCTAAATTTGATTTATTTGTGCCTAAATGTTATTTGTGAATTTTGACATATCTAACAAAATTGAGTATAAATTTTGTACCTTCTATATTAGTTCTAGCATAACCTATACTCTATCTTGTAGTTGCACTTTCTTCTTAGCAATGGTTATGGAAACTTTGTCCACAACCTTATTTTCAAATCTTCTTGCTGATCAATTCATTAGTTTCTCATTTGTCTCCACATTTCTAGCATTGACTTGATCAACTATATTTACAAGCTAGTTGGTGATTGGTGCATCTTCATCAAAAAATTTAAATTCAAAAGCATCAACAAAAATATTCTTTACATCATATAGTAGCTTCTTTGACTTCAATTGTCTCCTTAACTATTCTTGCATTTTCTTCTTTGCCAAAACTTCTTGCAACAAATTTTTTTGCTCCAAGGTGAGATTTTCCAAGTCTAATTGTGGCACCTCAATTATTTCATCCAAAATGACTTCAATATCTAGTGAAACATATTTTATTTCTCTTTTCCTACTTGCTAAAGGGGTGTTGTTGCTTAACATTGATTTAGGAATTGGTTAAGGGGTGTTACCACTCAGTCATTCTTGTGCATCTATGCTTGAGACAATGATATTCACATTGTTTCAGCTTTATTTGATTCTTTTCTTTCCTCAATATGAGGTGTTGAAAAAATCTTATTGTTTACACTTGTATCTTTCTCTTCACCATCTACTTTTGTATCCGTGAACCTTGACTACTCGACCTTTGGAGTGTTAGGAGTGTCAACATCTATAGGGGACATGTTTCCTTGTGGACTTGACACACTTGAACCTTCTCCACTACTGTAATCATCTTCAATTTTTGTAGTGTCTATCTCTACTTTCTTTGTTGGTAACCCAAAAATTATTTTCCAAAGAAGCTCACTTTTTTGTTCCATGACTTCCTCTTTCTTTAGTAAGATTAAAAAATGTTCTATATTTTTGAACAAATCTGATTCTAATCTACTCCAAAAATGTATCTTGTTTCTCCTGGAATAGATGACACATTATTCTAACTAATTTTTTAGTCCTTATCTTTTTCTTTTCCTTCTGTTACTATTCTCATCTTATCTTTAATCTATCATATAGATCTTGAGGTATCTTCTTCTCTATTTCACTAGGAGCTAGTTTGAAGTTTGAGATCATTTCTACCATAGCCTCCTCAATTTTATTTCTATCATTATTATCTAGTGTATCATATTTTATGAATCTAAAACTAGATAAACTTGGGGAGCTCCTTATGTCTGCACATACCTCATCAATAGACTTGGATTTCCTCCTAGGTGGTCCTCTACCCAATCTCCTTTTTTTGGTTTTGGGGGCACTAGGATTAGTAATCTCTATTACTTTCTTCTTTATAGTCTACTTGGCACTAGTAGCTCTCCTAGTCCTTGGCTTGTAATTTGGTGGTGGAGGAGAGATGAGTGTCACTTTAGATTCTTCTTAGTTCCTTGATCCTTCTTTCTCAGTGGTATGATAATAACTAGGGATTTTCCCTTATCACCTTCTTCTTCTTCCTTTTCCTCATAACTACAATCTTTTTCTTCATCTTCACCAAGACATTGTGTTAACTGTAATGTTTCATTTCCCTTGCCTAGAGTTCTTAGTTTAGCTTTTAGATCATTTATCATTCTTTTCCTTTTCTTTTTCGTAGAAGATATCTTTATATTTATAGTTATTTTTCTTTATCTTCTTCACATCTAACAAAATGTTCAGCCTTGACATCTATCTCTTATTTTAGTAGTGCATAAATGTTAGCACTCACTACATCACTATCTATCTCATAATCAAACCTTTGTAACCAAGCCTTTATTGGCTTTACTACCTATACAAAAGTGTTGTTTGTATCTACAAGAAAACATATGTCATTGTAATACTTTGTGATAGACCTTCAAGTATCCTCATTTTCCTTTTCATCCTTTGCTTAAATTCATCAAAATAAGCATCCATTACATTCTCAAAACTTTCTCCCAATTGAGTGATGTACTCATTAATATGCTTTGTCACTATTTTTTCTTATTCCCATACAACGTTACCAACACCAAGAAAATACTTCCTATATATAAGAAAATACACATAATGAGGGATCCAAATTTACACATTAAATTATTCACTTTTCTTATGGATGTTGAATTCACTTCAAGTTATACTTCTACAGCTTGACAAGATCATATTCACAATCTTTCAATACTATCTTCCACAATTGATCCACAAAAATACATGGCACACTCTTCAATCTTATTGATTGATAGAATTTGTGAGTGATGACTCTCATTACAAACTGAATTAGTGGATCATAGATTTTTGTGATGGATAAATCATGTCCATTCCACTCGGCTCTAGTATTTTCCTCAAATTCTTCATGACTCAGTCTTTGCATGGTTTTCTTCCTATCTAGGGTTGGATAGCTTGTAACCCTATGACTCATTTTCTTCATGATCTACATAGGTCCATTCTATAGCTAGTACTTCATGTCTTGAATTCTGCTTAAAATGACTTTAATCCACTCAATCTCAAAATTTATTGGGAATTCTAGGGCACAATTTAGCCATTTCCTTTCAATAACTTTGAATTTTTCCTTCAATATTCCTTCATTGCACAACTTTGAATAATCATCCCTAATATCAAAGTCTCCTAATTCTCTAATTTTAAACATATTAAAACTTCTGCCATCATGAATCATAATGAATTTAGGTGGTATCAAAGATAGTGCACCCATTGAGTCTCCTTTCTTTACAATTTCTAGAATAGCATGAAACTTTGGTGGAGGACAAATTTCACTCTTCACTAGTTGAATTCTACTAACCTCTTGGCTCATTCCAATAGTTGATGAAGTTATTTCCTTCTCTAAGTTACTCGCCATAGTTTAGATCTCCACTCATTCAAGCTTCTTCATCCAAATCACTCTAAAATATTTTCTAGTCAATAAAATCACCAAATCATTGCTCTATGTTCTCAAAAATTTGTGTGCAAGGTATTAGGTAATGACGCAGGAGCATCCTAGACTTGCTTGAAATCTTACATTTGGGGACATTTTGGCTAGAAGTTGTGGACTCAATCACTAAACTATGGTTCTTGGTCATTGATGGGTATAGGTTTGGCTGAGGGGCTTGGTCATTGAAAGGGGCTTGGTCACTAAAGGAGCTCGATAGATATAGATTGCTTGACATTCACTATAGTGCTCAACATGTGTTGGTTTCTCAACATGCACTAGGAGTTCAATAATGCTTATGGTTTAGCTGATAATCATCTTGGTTTCCCTAACACTCGGTCTAATCCTAGTTCCTATAGGTGCTAACTTGACTGTGAGCCAACTTTTGGAATCTAATATTTGTATGGGTATTTAATTTGTGTTGTAGCCAACTTGTGGCTCAACATATATTTAATGTATGGGTTTTAATTTTAATTTGTAATGAATTGGTCTAACCTATGGCTTAGTTGGGTATAAATAGGGGGCTCTTGTAGAGCCTTTTGTAAGAAGATGAAGTGGAGGAGAAAACTTTGATGTTTGAAGGGCTAGTAGCTATGGCTTGGAAAACTAGGAGATTGCTTGGTGGGCTTGTGAGAACAAGTTCATATTTCCTTGAGGTTTTTTTTTTCAGAGTGTGGATCTAGACTAGATAAGATTAGGATTGTGAGTTGGATCTTGTGGGATCTTGCAAAAAAAAAAATTAATTGTTGTTGTTTGGCCCTAACCCTGAAGGCCTTATAGTTAGGCACATTGCATGTAGACAACTATTTATGAATATAGAGTTGCATTCGGTATCATATATTTCATTTTTGTTGTGTTTATTCTGTGTGGTTATTTACAAGGATCTATGTTACCTCTAATAGGGTACCCTCAAATTCTCATTGCTATAGGTGGTATTAGAGTGAAGATGTTCATGAGTGTGTAGACCAATTGCTAAAGTTGAGCTAGTTTGCACTAGGATTTGGGAGAAGGATGGAAGAGAAGGTTGATCTAGTAGAGTTGGTTGATCTTCTAGATTTGTGGATCTATTGCTTAAGGTTTGAAAAAATCTTGGAATATGCCTCCAAGAAGATTAGACCCTAGGAAAATTAATGATCTCAGTTATGATGTAGAAAAAAGGATCTTAGAGAAGGTTAACGTATATTCTAGATTTAAAATGGAGGAGGTTAAAGCCAGTTTCAAATATGAGATGGTGTTGATGAAGAGTAACATGATTGTTGAAATTTTGAGTGATATTGGTGGTGTACCTCAGCATGTGGGTACTAAAGATGGTTATAAGGAAGTTGTTGAAGACTTTGAAATTGTAGGATCAAGTGGTGAGGACAGAATAATTATGTGGAGAGACATATTGGAGGTTTTCTAGACCTAAATCTTAGTTGAGGCCGAAGCATAAGATGAAGGTTTCTAGTTTCTTAGATGGTTTGACTCTTGAAGACCTAATTTATTAGATTGGTGAATTAGAAGACTAATTTGAGCTTGATGATATTTGAGATCCACTTAGAGTGAAGTTTGCATAAACTAAGCTGAAAGGAAATGCTTCTCTTTGGTGGAAAGAACTACAAAGAGATATAGAACAAGAAGGTGAAATGAAGATCACTAGATGGAGGTTGATGATTACTAAGTTGAAGGATAGGTTTATTCATGTTGGTTATGAACATGAGTTTTTTAAGAAGTTATAGAATTTGAAGTAGATAGATATGACTATGAAGGATTATACCGAGGAGTTCTAACAGTTGACTATTTGGTCTAGACACAGAGAATTGTCAAAGGAGAAGGTATCTTGATACATTAATGGTTTGAGATTCATTTTCAAAGATGAGTATGCTATGTTGAAGATTGATTCATTTGAGGATGCTTATTAGTATGCCCTAAAGTTAGAACATAATATGAAGAGGAAAATTCAACATAATGCTAGAGGCAAGGAGAAGAAGGATAGCATAGCAAAGGCTAAACCAAGTACAAAAAATGAACCAAACCCTATTGATCAAAAAAGGAGGACAGGTGGAGTTGAGTTCAGAGGTAATTTCTTTAGATGTGGTGAAGAAGGGTAAAGATCCTCTGAATATCCTCATGGTAGGAGAGTTGTTATTGTGAATGAAGTTGAGAATCATGGTAGTCAACCTAAGAAAGAGAAATATTACTAGCTCAGTAAGTATTGGTTGGTCAAAGGAAAATTGAATCTTGGCAGAGGACTAGTTTATTTAGGACTCGTTATAATTTTGATGGTAAAGTCTACAATATGATTATGAATGGTGGTAGTACTAATAACCTTTTTACTAAAGAGATGGTTTAGAAACTTGGTTTAAAGATAATGAGACATCCTCATCCGTATAGGATTGGCTGGTTGCAAGGTGAGCATGATTTGGATTTGAGGGAGAAATTCCTTGTTGATGTCTAGATTGGGAAGTATAAGGATCAAGTGTTATGTGATATTATGGACATGAAAAATTGTCATGTTTTTCTTGGTAGACCTTGGCTATATGATTGCAAGGTTGTGTATGATTGTGTCAAGAATTTTTTTACTGTTGAAATATAGATGAAGTAACTGAGAGGGGAGGGGTGAATCAGTTACCGCAAAATTCAATTCCAAAAATAAATCCCTTAGATGTCTTTACATACTACTGATACTTGGTAAATAGTGTAGGAATACTGTAACTAGGTAGATTAACTAATTACTAATTATCTAGCATTCATAGTCATTAATATGCTTGCAAAGATTAAGATAAATGAACACATGAGACACCATATTTAACATGGAAACCCAATATGGGAAAAACCACCAAGTAACTAGTCACCAATTTTCACTCTTTTGAAGTGAGCCCTATTAGGAGCCAACCCTGTTAAAGGTTACAAAACACACTATTAGGTGTGACCTTGTTAGAGGATTTAATCACTCTATTAGGAGTGGCCTAGATAGAGGCCTTGAGAACAATTCAACTGAACTATCACCTTGTTAGAGGATTTACAAAATGGCTGTTAAACCAACTCAGTTAAGAGATTTTAGATTCACTGTTACAATGATTAGAAAGCAACAATGAGGTGACCTAAATGATATGCAACTTATCTTTTGCTGATTATAGATCTCTTTTCTGCTATACTGAATCCTTACTGATCGAATACAACTTTGCAGCTCCTCCAGGATATCTAATCCTTCATCAAAATTCACTCAATATTCGCTTGTTTCATCCTCATCCATATATTCACTCACACTCCAATTCACAACTTGAACATCTATATATATACCTTTCAGATTATCAAGTCAGCTTAAATATAGGTTACAATAACAAAAAAAAATCATTACATTAGTCGGCTACATGAAACAATTAAACTTAATATCAAAATAGTAAAATCCTTTGCTGACCAACCCAGATCGGTAACCATTGCTCCAGAATGGTTTTCTAGTGTTAACCAAGTGAAGCTCAATAAACACTACAAACCCTGCAAAAATCTTTTGGAGACCGAGTGAGCTCAGTTGGCATTAACCTTCCTTTGCTGACCATGTGAGCTCGGTAGTCATTAACTTTCCTTTGTGAACCTTGGGAGCTTTCTAGACATTAATTTTCCTTTGTTAACCTTGGAAGCTCAGTAGACATTAACTTTCCTTTGTTAACCTTGGGAGCTCAGTAGGCATTAACTTTCCTTTGTTAACCTTGGGAGCTCGATAGACATTAACTTTCCTTTGTTAACCTTGGGAGCTCGGTAGACATTAACTTTCCTTTGTTAACCTTGGGAGCTCGGTAGACATTAACTTTCCTTTGTTAACCTTGGGAGCTCGGTAGACATTAACTTTCATTTGTTAACCTTGGGAGCTCAGTATACATTAACTTTCCTTTTTTAACCTTGGGAGCTTAGTAGACTCTGTCTAATGACTGATATGACATTTGTGCAACATCAAGGACAATACACAATTAACAATTGTATCCAACAATCTCCCTCTTTGGCATTGATGGAAGCACAACATGTCATAGCAGAATAAAATTTGAAAACAAGTCTAACAAGTCTTTTATGTCAAGAAAACTTTCTTTATTAGATAGCAAACTCTCCCTCTTTCAGTAATCTCCCTCTGTGAAGGAATTCCATAGCAAACTCTTCCTCTCAAACAAATTTCATAAAGATATGACAGTAAAACTCTCCCTCTTTGACAACACATGCCAAAGACAACACAACTCAAATGAATTTTAATGTACCTTGAGTACTGATTCATATGCAATATGTCCTGATTATGCTGCATCAACTAATAGATATTTTACTTGATATGCATTGATGCATCACTAAAACTTTATTTTAGTGAACTTTAGATAGAGGAGTGACCCCTAACTTACCTCTTAGATACAAGAATGCATTCTTAGGTAATGGCTTTGTGAATATGTTAGCAATTTGTTCCTTTGTATGAACATATTCCAATCTAATCTCCTTATCTTCCACCAATTCTCTAAAAAAATGATATTTTATTGCAATGTGCTTGGTTTTAGAATGTATCACTAGATTCTTAGATAAATTGATTGCACTTGTATTGTCATAGAACATAACAACTAGTTCTTTGATTTCTAACTTCATGCCTCCCAACAACTGTTTAAACCAAACAATATTAGAATAGTTTACTACTACAACAACATACTCTGCCTCTGTTGTAGATTGGGATGTACAATTTTGCTTTTTGCTTGTCCAAGAAACCAAGCTCTTTCCAAGAAATAATGCTCCTCCACTTGTACTTTTTCTATCATCAAGGTTTCCTACCCAATCAGCATCAGTAAACACTTTCAAATCCAGATTACCTCCAAATTTGTATCATAAACCATAATCTTTAATTCCTTTCAAATATCTCATTATTCTTTTGATTGCCATCATGTGATTTTCTCTTGGTTTTGCTGAAAATCTTGCTGCAATACCAACTGCAAGGGCAATATCTGGCCTAGTATGAACTACATACTGTAACTTTCCAATCATAGATCTATACAATGTTTGATCTACTTCTTTTGATTCATCTTCCTTGGTAAGTTTTAATCTAGTACACATAGGAGTCCCAACTGGTTTACAATCTTCCATACCAAACTTTTTCAATATCTCCTTGATGTATTTTGATTAAGTGATATAGATACCATTTTTATTCTACTGAATTTGAAGACCAACAAAGAATTTGATTTCACCAAACATAGACATTTCAAATTCCTTGTTCATTTTCTCTAAAAATTCTTTGCATAGATCATCATTCCCTGTAAAAATAGTATCATCTACAAATATTTTTGCCAAAACAATCTAAGTATTTGGTCCTTCTTTTATTTACAAGCTACTATTATCATTAGTTCTTTGAAAACCAATCTGAATAAGATAGTTATGCAATCTTTCATACCATGCTCTAGGGGCTTGTTTCAGACCATACAATGCCTTGTGTAATTTGCAAACCATGTTCTTCTTATCTGGATCAAAAAAACCTTTAGGTTGTTCAATGTAAACTTCTTCATCCAGTATACCATTGAGGAATGCTGACTTGACATCCATCTGATAAACTTTGAATCCTTTGTGTGTAGTATATGCTAGTAAGGTTCTAACTCCTTCCAATCTTACAATAGGAGCAAAATTTTCTCCATAGTCTATTCCTTCTTCTTGAGCATAACCTTTGCATACTAGTCTTTCTTTGTTTCTTGATACCTTACCATCTTCATCCAACTTATTTCTGAATACCCACTTAGTTCCAATCGCATTTTTTATCTTTAAGCCTAGGTACAAGAGTCCATGTTTTGTTTTTCTCTATCTGTTCTATCTCTTCATTCATAGCTTCAATCCAACTATCATTTCCCAATGCATCATTAATATTTCTAGGTTCAAAATCAGCAAGTAAACAAGTACCTTTCAACTTGCTTCTTGTCATGGTTCATTTAGATTTGTTTCCAATGATCTGATCTATTGAATGATGTCTCCTGACATATTTTGCTAATAAAGGTTCCTTTCCTTTTGAGAGAATTTTATTGTTATCCTCTTTTACTTCAATTCCAAGTTTTGGTTGTTTTGTCTTGGTAGATATTGGCTCAGGTCCTTCAGACTCGGTAGACACTTACTCGATAGCATCTGAATGTAACTCGGGTTGTTGTAGCTTGGTTTGAACTACCTATAACTTAGTTACTGATGACTTGGGAGTAGAAGATTTCTAGTTGACTGGTACTATATTAGGTTCAATGAAAACAAACCTTCTATAATCTTCTGGTTCCTTTTTGCTTTGTTCTTTAGCCCTTTCTACAAACTCATCAACTTTCACATGTGCACTTTCTATGACTTTGTAAGTAGACAAGTTCAAACATCTATATGCTTTACTTTTGCAAGAGTATCCCAAAAATATTCATTCATCACCTTTTACATCAAATTTTCCTTTTCTAGATTCTTTCAAAATGTAACATTTACTTCCAAATATTTTTAGATAACTTACATTAGGTTTACAGCCATACCATAGCTCATAGGGAGTTTTGAATGAGTCCTTTTTAAGCTATACTCGGTTCAAGGTATGAACTACAGTGCTAATAGCTGCCTTTCAGTATTTGATAGCAATATTCTTTTCAATCATTAAGGTTCTTGCACAATCCATGATAGATCTATTCCTCCTTTTAGCTATTCCATTTTGTTTAGGAGTTCCAGAGGCTGATACCTGTCTTTTGATTCCTCTTTCAATGCAAAAGTTATTGAATTCATGTGTAATGAATTATCCTCCTCTGTCTGACCTCAAGCATTTCAATCTTTTTCCTGTTTCCTTTTCTACTCTGGCCAAATACCATTTGAATTTCTCAAATCCTTCTGATTTGTTCCTTAGATACATGACAATCATCATTCTTAAGTAATCATCAACAAAAAGAATGAAGAACTTTTTTCTAGTATAGCTTTCAGTTCCAATGGGTCCACATAAATCAGTATGCACAATTTCTAATATATCTTTAGATTGATAGTTTTTACTTTTAAAACTAGTCTTTCCCATTTTACCAATCTGACAATTCTTGCATAGACCGACCTTAGGTTTCTTTATGTTAGGAATGCCTCTCACTTTCTTGAATTTTCTTATCTTTACCAAGTTATCAAAATTTACATGACACAACTTTTTATGCCATAACCAACTTTCTTCAACTTGAGCAATAAAACATGAACATTCACCAAGTTCAAGATAATATAAGTTACCTTTTGTTTGAGTGCCTGATCCAATTAGTTTTTCTTTGCCATCCAGTAGTCTTTCTTTTCCATGCATGAATTTTACTTTGAATCCATTATTGAGTAGTTGTTCCACACTCAAAAAATTATGCTTTAGTCTTTCTACCCAATAGGCATTATCACATATAAGTTCTTTGGTTAGAAAGATTCTTCCTCTTCCTTTTATACAACAAGGTTCATTGTTACCAAATCTTACACTGCCACCATCATAGCCTTCAAATTATTCAAACTTAGTTTTATCACTAGTCATGTGATGAGAACAACTACTATCTATGATCTATGTATCATTTTTGCTCATATGAGACATGAGTGCTATTTCTTCATCATTATCAAACTCATCTTTCACAATAATGTAGACAATTTCATCTTCTTCTTCATCATTAGAATAATTAGAATCTTTAGCCATAAAAAATATTTTCTTACCTTTATCCTTGAATGATTTGAAGTCTTTCTTGCCATTGTACTTGTAACCTTTCTTGTCATCTTTTTTCTGCTTTTTTGGGCAACTAGCAGCAATTTGACCAACTTCTTCACATGAAAAATAGATTAGAGGAACTTTACCTTTATATTTTTCTCTTGCTCTAGAATATTTCCTTGCTAGTAGAGCTTCAATCACCTCAAAATCACTGTCTGAATTTTGGTCTGATTCATCTTCACTTTCTAACTAAGATTCCTTTTTCTTTTTACTTTTCTCCTTGAGTGAAAGCTTGGCTTCAAATGCTGACTCAATGTTTTTGGAAGCTGGAACATAGTTGTCAAAGTTGTCTAGTTCAAATGCAGTTAATCTTCCAACTATGGCCTCTAGATTTATCTTATGATTTGCTTCACATCTTCTTTCTTGAATTGTAGAAACTCTGATTGCATAGATGGGAAGTAGAGCTCTAAGAACTTTACTTATAACTGTCTCTTCCTTGATATCTCTTCCAGATGCTTTGATTGCACTGACGCATGCTTTGACTCTTTCAACATATTTTGCAATGTTTTCATCCTCTCTCATCCTCATTTGATCAAATTGTCCTCTCAAACTTTTTGCTTTGGCTTTTCTTACATTATCATCTCCTCCATAGATTTCTTTTAGCTTTTCCCACATTTCAAAAGCAGATTTGTAGTCTTTGATGTCATCAAATTCTTCATAACTTAGAGCAGATGCTATATCTATCATCATAATATTGTGATTCTTCTTTTTAGCAATATTATTGACAGATAGTGTACCAGCTAGTTCTGCATATTTTTCATCAAGGTATTTTAGTCCTGTATCTCTAATAGAAGCTAAATGAAGTCTCATCAACCCTTGTCATGCTGAGAAGTTGTCCCTATTAAGTCTTGGAATTTCCCTCTTATAAGACATCCTGATCTTTGGCTTAGATCCTTGAAATCTTGTCCTACAAGCACCAAAAGCTCTGATACCAATTGTTGAAATATAGATGAAGTAACTGAGAGGGGAGGGGTGAATCAGTTACCACAAAATTCAATTCCAAAAATAAATCCCTTAGATGTCTTTACTTACTGTTGATACTTGGTAAATAGTGCACGAATATTGTAACTCGGTAGATTAACTAATTACTAATTATTAAGCATTCATAGTCATTAATATGCTTGCAAAGATTAAGATAAACGAACATAGGAGACACCAGATTTAACATGGAAACCTAAATATGGGAAAAACCACCAAGTGACTAGTCACCAATTTTCACTCTTTTGAAGTAAGCCCTGTTAGGAGCCAACCCTATTAAAGGTTACAAAACACACTGTTAGGTGTGACCTTGTTAGAGGATTTAATCACCCTATTAGGAGTGGCCTAGTTAGAGGTCTTGAGAACAATTCAACTAAACTGTCACGTTGTTAGAGGATTTACAAAATGGTTGTTCAACCAACTCTATTAAGAGATTCTAGCTTCACTATTACAATGATTAGAAAGCAACAATGAGGTGACTTGAATGATATGCAACTTATCTTTTTCTAATTACAGATCTCTTTTCTGCTTTACTAAATCCTTACTAATCAAATACAACTTTGCAGCTCCTCTAGGATATCTAATCCTTCATTAGAATTCACTCAATAATCACTTATTTCATCCTCATCCATATATTCACTCACACTCCAATTCACAACTTGAACATCTATATATATATATATATACCTTTTAGATTATCAAGTCGACTTAAATATAGGTTACAATAACAAAAAAAAATCATTATATCAGTTGGCCACATGAAACAATTAAACTTAATATCAAAACAGTAAAATCCTTTGTTGGCTAACCCAGCTCGATAACCACTGCTCTAGAATGGTTTTCTAGTGTTAACTAAGTGAAGCTCGGTAAACACTGCAAACCCTACAAAAATCCTTTGGAGATTGAGTGAGCTCGGTTGGCACTAACCTTCCCTTGCTGATCATGTGAGCTCAGTAGTCATTAAATTTCCTTTGTGAACCTTGGGAGCTCGATAGACATTAATTTCCCTTTGTTAACCTTGGAAGCTCGGTAGACATTAACTTTCCTTTGTTAAACTTGGAAGCTTAGTAGAGATTAACTTTCTTTTGTTAACCTTGGAAGCTTGGTAGAGATTAACTTTCCTTTGTTAACCTTGGAAGCTCAGTAGACATTAAGTTTCCTTTATTAACCTTGGAAGCTCGGTAGACATTAACTTTCCTTTGTTAACCTTGGGAGCTCGGTAAACATTAACTTTCCTTTGTTAACTTTGGGAGCTCGGTAAACTTTGTTTGATGACTGATATGACATTTGTACAACATCAAGGACAATACACAATTAAAAATTGTATCCAACATTTACTATTGTGAAAGGTGGCACAAAGCATTTCTTGATTCCTTTACAAAATGATGAGCTTAGTAGAAGGAATCTAAGTATTGGTAGACAAGTTGAGTTGAAGGATTCTAAAAGAGTTGGAGATCAACATAGAAAAAAAACCTATTGAACACCAAAGATGGATGTGAAGAAGCATAAGAAGAACAAGAGAAAGAGTGTACAAGTTGAGGACTTGGAGGATGTGTATGTGAAGAACTAGTTTGGGATATATGTGTTGAATCTCAAAAGATTTTCTTCTAGCTATTAAGAACATTTTTTTGAAGCTGGGTTGTTTAATGTAGAAGCATCCTAGGCTTTCTTAAACTCTCACATGTTGGGGGGATTTTGGCTAGGATTTTTTGACTCAATTACCAAATAGTGGTGCTTAGTCACTAATGGATATAGTTTTGGCCAAGGAGCTTGATCATTGAAAGGGGCTCAGTCATTGAAGGAGCTTGACAAATATGGATTTTTTGGCTTTCACTATAGAGCTCAGCATGTGTTGGTTGCATGGAAAGAACTACGAGCTTGGAAATGCTTGTGGTTTGGCTAATGCTTGCCTTGGTTTCCCTAACACACAGTCTAGTCTTGGTTCCTATAGGTGTTGAGTTATTTATGAGCCAACTTTTGGCATTTAATTTTTGTATAGGTATTTAGTTTATGTTGTATCTAACTTGTGGATCAACATATATTGAATGTAAGGATTTTAATTTTAATTTGTAATGAACTAGGCTAACCTATAGCTTAGTTGGGTATAAATTAGGGGGTCTTGTGGATTATTTTATCATTATTCATCCAACTTGGAAAAGAAGATGAAGTGGAGGAGTGAACTTTGAAGGGCTTGTAGTTGTGGCTTGGAAAACTAGGAGATTGTTTGTTGGGCTTGCAAGCACAAGTTGAGATTTCCTTGGGGTTTTTTTTTAGAGTGTGGATCTCGACTAGCTGAGATTAGGATTATGAGTTGGATTTTGTGGAATCTTGACAAACTATTTTGTAATTGTTTTTGTATTTGGTCCTAATCTAGAAGGCCTTATAACTGGGCACATTGCATGTAAATAGTTATTTATAAATAAAGAGTTACATTTAGTGTTAGATCTTGCATTGTTGTTGTGTTTCTATTATGTGGTTATTTGTAGGAATCCAAATTGCCTCTAATGGGGGTATGCTTAGATTCTCATTGCATTAGATAATGTCATCAAAATTTGATATATACCATCTTTTGATCAATTTAGGGTCTTCATTAATGTTGAGTACTTAGGTGAATGAAAGCTAGTTGTCTTCGTCAATATTTTCCTTTTGAACTAAGTCTTTACTTTGTAACTTAATCTGTTCCATACCACTTGGTCTCTATCATTCCTCATCTAAAGTGTTCAATCTATGTTGCAATGCTTGGTCAACATGAAAATTTTACTAAAACTCAACAACCTTTCATAAATTTGTTCTTATGCATCTTAAATATGCAAATATGAACTTTTGGCACATTTTCATGTAAGGAACTGATGTTTGATATATCAATTAAGTATACAATTCCATACATACCTTTCTATCTTAGTTTGAGATGACCTGATCACCTTCTCCATAGGATTGGGTGACGTCAGCTCCATTTACTCCAATATTTCCATCTTCTACTTTCCCTTTCCATTTTTGATTCATTTCCTTCCTAATTTTCTCAATGTCCTCTTTGCCTTTTCCTTTTTCTTTTATCTTGTTTTTTGAATGTACTTTAGTCATGTAATTCTTTCTTAGATGTCCAAACTTGTGACATTTGGACCATTTATTGTTAGATGCATAATTCTTCCTCTAATTTTTCTAGTAAGGTTTTTTCTATGATCTGCATTCATATGCTCTGTGCCCATACTTCTAATAGTTATAGTAATATCCTTCAAATTTAGGTGTAGAAGTTATATTCCTTAGTCTTGACCTACACTCATGTATTTGATGTCCTTATTTCTTGTAGTAAAAATTGTAACTAATAAACTTAGGTTTAGATTTTTTCATACCATGTTTTCTTTGACTGATATTTGCATTATGACCAAGTTTCTCATAGTGATAGTATGTTGGTTTTTCCTTTGACTTCACATTCCTCAATTATCCATTTTTGGATGATGCTCATTTCTTAATGAATGAATATCCTAATTCAGTATAACAACTTGATGATTTCATAAGTTCTTCAAAGTACTTCATTTCCTCTTTTGGTTTGTTGAATCTCTCCATGGATTCTTTCTCAATTTTTAATTCATTCTTCAATATTTCCTTATGTGATTTGCAAGCACTACTTGATTTATCATGTCCAATTGTGTATTTGTGAGCTTCTACACATTTGATATCCTTTCTTCAAGTTTGGTAGTCATTACTCTTTTTTTTTGTTTAGCCATAGTCTTGTCTTCTTCATCTTTCTTCTTTTGTTCAGTCACTTCACATATTCTTACAGATTATGTTTCATATTCTCTTTTTAGTTCTCTTATTTCTCCATTCAAGAGTTTATTCTTGTCAAGTAGATCTATAGATGCTTTGTCATTTGGATTGATTGGTTCAAAAAATCCTTCAGTCTCAACTTCTTCATAGGAAAATTGTTTTATCTAGATGAAAATTTCCTTTCTCATTTTTAGGGAATCCTTTAGATCTCATCTTTCCATTTCACATTTCTACAATATGAGTTGGATGTTATTCACTTGATTTTCAATAACCTTGTCTAGTTTGACAGCCTCCATCTCCAAGATATGTTCTCCAAGATATTAATATTCTCTCAAAGAACCAATGCTCTAATACCAATTATTAATTGATGGAGGTATAAATAGTATAATCAAGATACTGAGAGGGGGGTTGAATCATAATTCTAAGCACTTTTACTTTTCATCAATTCATTCACAGATTCACCAATTATCCTATGCATGTAAAACTTGTAATGTAAGTCTACTATAACATATTAATTTAATCTATTGAATGCATGAAAATAAACAAATAACACAATATTTGTTACCTTGAATGTAAAAATAAGGTGGGGATGAAAACCACAAATCTTCACTACTATAGTAATAAATTTAATCTATTGTGGTTACAATGTTTGATCATAAAATATGATCTACCCTGTGAGGGGTCTTCCCTCTTAAAATCTTAAGACACTGCTAAGTCTCACCCTGTTCAAGGATTTAACTCTTAAAAAAGTAAAAAAATTATTAGGAGATTTACACAGATCTATAAAAACCATTCTGTTAAGAGATTTACCTTGATTCAAGTTGGTTAAAGTTAATTTAGTACCTGACTCTCAATTTTCTCTATAAGTTTATTTTAAGTCTTCTCCTTTCTAATTGATCCTCTCCTCTGATTTGATATGCTTGTCTCTTCAATTTTATTATAACTCACTTTTGCAAGTTTTGATCACTTATTGGTTCATGTGTTGATTCACTAATAAGTCCCCTTGTCAACTCTGTCTCTTAACTCACTCAATAACTCTTCAAGAAGTTATCCCTTTCACATCAAAACTTAAGCTTTCTTCTCAGATCTAGTTAACAACATCAACAAAATCTTTACAAGAAATTTCCTTTTGCTTTGCTCTCACTCTTACACACTTGTATTCACCTTGGTGCATCTCTGATTCACCTTTCTTTGTGTGCATTCTCTTTAAATTTTGGATATATACCTCCTTAAATAGGTAATTCTTACTTTTTCATTTTTCATGATCACTACAGAAATTAGGGTTTATGATCTGGTTCAATATGATTCATTGTATCTGTCCATCTTATTGATCATCCTCTAGAAAATTTTCTATAATCCATCTGTTAGGTCTTCACCTAATCTTCACCTAGAATTTAATGATCCAACTTATTAGTCTTATCTTCAACACAGTTTCCATATCCTCATAATCAACTAAGTCAACTGAAACTCACAATTCCTCATATACATTCAAAATATTGTCACTCAACAATCACTAAGTTTTGACACTTGTCATTGTATAATTTTTTTGGCTTGGCATCAACTAACTTGCTCGATCGATAATGATGCGTAGTCAACACTAAATTTTTTTGGCACTTGTTGTTGCTTGGTTGACACTAGCATCACTCAAAATTCCTTAATCTTTTACCCTTTACTTGGCTAAGTTTTACATTCATGATATAAAAAATCACTTTGTAAACAATCATATGGCATTTAGATCAGCTAGCAACATGTATCATTGGTAGATTTGACATCAATTACAAAGCAATAATTGTTCCAATTGTAAGTTTCCAATAGATTGAAACAATGAAAGTAGATAGGAAATAATTTAAGTGAAGTACAGGAGTAGATAAGAGTTTTCATTTGTTGAAACAAAAAGTTACAAAGAAACCTATTCTAGAAAGTCCAAATTTTAACAAGGTATTTCAAGTAGATTATGATGCTAGTGGTAATGTAATAGGAGCTATTTTGAGCCAAGAAGGTAGACTTATTGCTTATTTTAGTGAGAAATTGAATGAATAAAAAAGAAAGTATTATGTTTATAATCAATAATTTTATGCTATAGTTTAGACATTGAAGAAGTGGAGACACTATCTTCTTCCTAATGAGTTTCTTTTGTATACTAATCAGCAAGCTTGGCAATATTTGAATAGTCAAGGAATATTAAATAAAATTCATTTGAAATGGGTTGAGTTTTCATAGAGTTATACATTTTTTTTCAAACATGGGAGTGATAAATATAACAGAGTTGTAGATTCTTGTAGTAGAAGAAAATAATTCTAATAGAGGTGTAGATTGAGGTGGTTTGGTTCAATGAACTCAAGAATTTGTATTCAAGGGAATCTAATTTGGGTGAATCTTGGAAAGATTGTACAGAACATGTCACACTTTAAAGGAAAAAGTGGTTTTATTTCATAATCTAGGATGGGATGCTATTCAAAGAAAGTCAATTGTGGATTCCCAGAAGTTTTATGAGAGAGAATCTCATTAAGGAGAAACATAGTGGAGGATTGGTTGGACACTTTGGTAGAGATAACACCCATTTATTTGGTTTTTGAAAATTGATATTGGCCATAATTGCAACAAGATTTCAAAAAGATTGTATAGATTTGTAGAGTATTTCATATGGAAAAAGGAGTAAAGTAGAATACAAGGTTGTATTAGTTGTTACCTATACCAAAGAAGTTGTGGGACAATATCTATATGGATTTCATTCTTGGTTTTCCAAGGATGCATCAAGGGAATAATTCAATATTTCTAGTGGTTAATAGGTTTTCAAAGATGGAACATTTTATTCCCTACAACAAGATTAGTGATATTATTCATGTGCAAAGTTGTTTTTCAAGGAAGTGGCGAGATACATGGTCTACCAAAGAGTATAGTTTCAGATCACGATACCAAGTTTTTTGGGTATTTTTGGCATACATTATGGAAGAACTTGTAGATAGATTTGAAGTTTAGTTCATCCCATCATCCATAGATTGGTGAAAAAAAAAATTCATGAATTGGAGTTTGGGAAATTTGTTGAGATGCTTGGTTGGAGATAAGCCAAATGGTTGGGATATTATTTTAATACAAGTAGAATTTTCATACAAAAATTCTATCAATGGGAGCACTAATAAATCACCATTCTAGATTGTATATGGGAGCAGTCCTAGAAATTCTTTTGAATTTAGGTAGTTGGATAAATGAGAGACAAGTAGTTCCTAAGTAGAGGATTTTTTTGAATATTTAAAGAATAAAAATGAGGAGGCGAGGAAGCACATTACACATATGAATACATAATACAATGCTAAGGTATATATGTGAAAAGGGGGTATAAGAAATTTTAGATTAGTGGTGAAGTCATGGTTTATTTGAGGAAGGAGAGATTTCTAGTGAATACATATAATAAGATAAAAATGAAGAAGTTTGGACCATGCAAAATACTAAATGATATGATTTTGGAAATGCCTATGAAGTAGAGTTTCCTATTTAACTAAAATTTTCACCAGTATTTAACATTTCATATTTGAAAAAAATATTAGAAAGGAGATTGAGGAGATATTGGATAGCCATGTTGGAAGAAACACAAGGAAAATAACATATGAAGAGTATTTGGTCAAATGAAAAGTGAAACCAATGGAGGATTCATCATGACTAGAAAGGGAGGAGGTTGACCATCTTTTTTTTTTCTCTAACTACTTGAGAATGACTGAGACACTTCTTAAATTACCCTAGGTTCCTAATGTAAAAGCATCTTGGGTATAAGAGTAATCTTGCATCATCCAAAAATATTTCCTTTATGTTTCTTGAATAAGGGTCATCTTAGTGTATAAGAGTCATTGATTATGGAGGCTCTTTACTTAATAAGTTGGTCATACAAGCTCATAATATCCTAATTTTAGAGGAGGTGCTTAATCTTGTATATATCAAACCATCAATTGATGTTCGGTGCCATATCATGAGTATTTGTAAAGTTATTGAATATTTTTGGTGTTTAATATTGGATAAAAAACTTTAGGCTCCATTTTGAAGTTCTTAGAGGGCTTGACAAGGCTCCAAAATGAGGCCTACTAGAGCTTGCATGAGTTAGGCCTTGTAGATAATAACCTAAGTAGCCTAGAATGAGGTTATAAAAACCAATTGGAGTAATGGTTCACAAGGTATGGTCTTCCAAAGTTGAGCTAACCAAAATTTCCAAAAACAAATGTCATATTTGATTTGAGCTGACTCTATATCTAATTTTAGGGTTGGTCAACCTCAGGGGTTAGGATTTGATGTCTAGAAACTTCTTGAGTTCTATAAAATTTCTATATATGAAAGGCTCATAGATTGTCTAGGACAACTCTGGGTGATAGTTCACAGATTTGCTTACAAATTATTCTATGGAAGATGCCCATGTGCGTTTGCATATTGTAATTCAAAATTTTTTAATTCCACATTTGTGGCAATAATAATAATCCCATATTTTGTTCTCACAATTGTTGTTATTTCTTTATTTGTGTTATGTGTTTGTGGTATTAAGGGGAGAACCCTTCATCATAATGCTTACAAAATCTAAAGATCCAATTCTAGAAAAATATAAATATCCTTCATACACAAAGAATAAAAAAAAATTTACTCAGTAACAAAAACTTTTTCACCACAAGGAAGGAGGGGGGGTGTGAATCAATACCATAATTTTTTTTAATTATTCAAAATTTTAACCATAAACTAGTAAAATTATTGATATGGAATATATTTTTACCTACTACTGAAATCTAAAGTAATAAAATCATAACATGAATAGATACACATGTAACACATAAACAATATTTTGGTATCATGGAAACCCCTAGTTAGTGTGGAAAAATGTGTCGGGGTTGGTACCCACAATTCATCACTATAGTAGTAAGGTTTCTTGGTTAAGAGATTATAATATTATCATCTTTTGAATGACTACACCCTATTAGGAGTGATTGATACCCTATTAGAAATATCTTAAGTTGTGTTAATGACTACTCTATTAAGAGACTTTATCCCACTTATACAATGGTCAGCTTATCAGAGGAATTATAAATAATATAATAGAAAATATTTTCAATCTTGTTCAGAACCTAGTTAAAGGATTTCACAATATTGTTGCTAAACTTTGAAGAATAAATCAACAAGTGTTTTACTTGTGATTTCTTTGTTCAAAAGTTTGTTAGATCCTTTAAGGTCTTCCTTTCCTTTGTAATTTATCTACTTTTATGATTTCTCCACAATTTTGTAACTCTTAATCTTCTTTTCTCTTCTTTAACATCTCTTTTTTCCTCTACTTGATCTCCTATTTATTCTTGTTTTTTCTTAGCCTTTCATGTTTGCCTAAATATAATTAGGGTTCCATGAAGCTTCCTCTCAAATATTTCATAACACATTTTGACATTAGGTCATCTCCATCAAATATTTCTCTTGTATTTCTAATAAAACTAACTTTATTTCCATTTGATAAACCTTCCTTTAATTCAACACTTAAATCTTTGCACAACTCTTCATAAATCATTTCCTTTGATTATTTGCCTCACATACTATATCTTTTCTCCAATTCCAATTAACTTCTCTCCTTGATGATCACACTTCTGATTTATCTATTTATCTTGTTTGTTGTCCGTTGATAGTGCTATTTTTCTAATAGCAATCATTTTCTATAATAGTGTTAGATATTTAGTTTATGAATATTGGCTTCTTATTACCTTTTACTAATAGTTCCATCTCTATTTTTTTATTGGCTTAGTTTTGTTGTTTGTTGACTTAACTTCTTACTAGGATTCTTCTACCTCTTCATGAATTTCTAGCAATGCAAACCATGATCTAGAATCTTCTTCAATAGCTTATAGAGGATTTTGTCAATTAATATGTTTGTATTCCACCTCGTAACAGTATCAAAAGATAAATAAGCACAAAAATTCTAACATGGAAACAAGAGGATTTTATTCTCTCTAATTGTCTTACTTCCTTTGGTGTAATATTTTAAGCCTTGAAATTGAATTTATCAACCACTTCTATCCCTATTTCTCTTCTATTTATAGGGTTGTACAATTTTTCTCTCCTTTGTAACTTTTTTAATATATCTTTACTTCTTTAAATAAATGTAAAATTTCCTAAGCTCCTAAGTTTGAACAAAACTATCATTATCAAAAACTTAAGTGAAATCCAATATCTTCATATTGATGGTGTGATTTTATGAAATATTTAAATTCTCTAAATTTGTATTGTATGACATAGTAGGAAAATCATTCATAATGTGTGATAAGTTGTATAATATGGAGGGAAGGTGGATGTGCAATATGAGTAAAATAAGGAGGCTCATGTTGTTCTTAGTTGAATTCTTTGAATCTCTTCCTTAACATCAATCATCTATATAATATTTCCTTTTACAAACTCTACAATAGTTTCTTTCATCTTGTATTTTTAGTAGCTCTTATTCATTGTGTTAGTATTCCTTTATAGTCTTTGGATTCTATTCCCCTATTCTTACGTTCCATGGGACACGTGTGTCAACTTTTATCAAATATTATTTGAATTTTTACAAATGCATTATCTTCTTCAATAAAGAATCCAAGAATATATGGATTGTCAAGTATTCTCAACTCCTACCCTCTCATGGTTGTATGCCAAATCCTTATCTCATATACATCTTCATTTATTGCTAAATTTATAATGACAAATTCTATATACAACATGATATGATCCTTAGGAGTTCTCTCTTTCAAACTCTGATATATGAGATGAATCTCTCTAGATCAAAGTAATTAGCATCTTCATATCTTATGCTTTATGATTTAAATATAGTACAAACCTTGTCTAGGATATTCTTATTTATAGTATTAAAATATGGAGATTTGATATAATTTAAAATATTGAACCATTATTTTGGCATCTAAGATTTATCTTATCGACCTCATTCAATTGCCATATTTTCTCCAAGAAAAAAATCCTTCTTTGCACATCCCTTGAAGTTACACATGGTTTCACCTATGACCCTTAAACCTTATTTCTAATAGTATTATATGGAGATAATAATCTACCCAATTATGTGAAGTAAAAATATCCTACCTTATAGAACTAATTTGATAAAATCCAAAAAAAAATGGAATTATAACTTTTGGTTCTCCAAATTGTCTCAATTTTTTTTTGTATAAAGTGCTCCACAAAAATTACAATGTTTGCATTCTCATAGTTTATATCCAACATGTGTTTCTAACATTGGACAAGAAACATGTTTCCACCATCTTCTCTCATTTAAACTTGTAACTTGTCATCCTTAAATTGATTTTCTCTAAACAATAATGTATAACAAAGAAGCAAATACTAGTTGAATTCAAATTTCTCAAGGGGTAATTTTTCTATCACAAATGTTTTATCTTCCTTTAGCTAGATATGTTGCATAGCCAAATTATGTATTAAATATATGTATCCATATTCATGAAATGAATAATAATTTGAGGATTAGCTTCATGTCCTAAAATTTTACACAATTTTTGGTATGTCCCTAAAATTTAGCCTTCAAATGTATCCACCCTAAGGTTTTTTTTTCTCAAACTATGAAATTACAATCCTTCTCCTCTTGAGACCCTTGATTCTAAATTTTGGAGATCTCAAGGTCCTATCTACATCAAAATGTATCTCATAATCACTATTCCACTTAGTGAAATTAATGGACTTTCATGTTGGTGAATTCAAACCGAACACTTTTGAGATTGAAAGATTTAACAATTTTATCATTTCATCACTAGTGGCTAAGAATACACATCTTCTTCCAACATTATACATCAAGGAACACATTTGAAAGAAATAATTTTCCATATCCACATTTAATGAATTCATAAGGGGGAATTCAAAATTTCTCTCAAAAGAAAACAAAATGGCAAATAAAATGTAGTTATTTTTGTATTATACAAATATAAATGATTTGCAATAAAGTAAAAGATAACAACTTTTTGATATTTTTATCCTTTTATGATGCAAAAAAAAAATCAAGCATAAAAAGATAGATTCAAAGTGTGAAAAGTAAATCTAATCACTAAATGACAATTTTTTTTTATCTTTCAATATTTGAAATGCATGCAAGATCTAACTAGACAAAACAAAAGGTATATAAAGCATGAAAGATTTGGGTTCACCAAAATGTATAGTTGGAAATGGTTAGAAATTTCATGGTGTAGATTACTCACCAAATCCACTATGGGTATTTTTATTATATGTAATGGGTACTTCACTATACATTAGAAGAAAGAAACCCTTACCTACAAGATAGATTTAGTAAGTACAAGCTAGTGAGATAGGGTAAAAGCTTGAGATCTAAGCCTTTTAGGGTTAGATTTCATGTTTCAATTCCAAAATGAGATATGAAAGAAAGATACATAAATATGGTATATGAAATTAGATTTAAGAGAGGAAAGTAGGAATGTGTGAGACCAAAATTGAGAGAAAAAGGTGTTTGGAGGTTGATTCCTGACGAGGGGAGTCTTGGAATGTTTTGATTTTTGGATCTAACAGAATGTAAATTAAAAGTATTTAAACTAAAAATTTCTATTTTTTGTTATGTGTACATTAACCTAGGTTTGACTTATTCTAGGTATATATTGAAAGTTTGACCTATACCTGAAACTATCAAAATCAAGAAGAAAAAGGTGGATATGGAGGGGTCCATGGATTGGCTTCTTGGATCTAAAACTAAATTTTCATTTTAAAAATTGTAA
This sequence comes from Cupressus sempervirens, assembly GCA_028749045.1. Lineage (NCBI taxonomy): Eukaryota > Viridiplantae > Streptophyta > Pinopsida > Cupressales > Cupressaceae > Cupressus > Cupressus sempervirens. The sequence goes on along the minus strand of CM053785.1, from coordinate 990,832,612 downwards.
GTTTAGAAAATGTGTGTGTGGCTATATAGTGGTTTATATTAGTCAATCCACCATTATTGTGATCTTGATCTCTACAGATAGTCATTAGGGAATGTATAAAGTGGGATTTTCTTATGACTCTAGATTGTATGTCTAGAATGAAAATGAGCTAGTATATCAAAGTAATTATCTAGATCTACATTATATATGAATAGAGTGAAACTATAACATGTAAATAGAAAAAATATGTTCTTCAATACATGTAAATATGAAGTACCAAAGCATATATCTAAAAGTAATAAGTAAATCATAGAAATCTCCTAACGGAAAAAGCACACCTAATCATCTTCATAATCTATTAAAACACCATGATGTTGAAAATGATGTTTTAAATGCTTGATTTAAAGTTGTAGATTCTTGAATAAAATACTTGAATAAAGTCTTCATTATTCAACCCTTTCATTAATTGATGCAAGAGAATCCTAGGTTGCCATGCTATCCTACTTGTCTTTAGTCATTATGCATTGGTTGTTGAGTTGTAGTTTTTGTTGACTTCAATGTTGGTTGAGTTCTTCAATATTGGTCAAGTTATTCAGTGTTAGCCAAGCTATTTAGTGTTCACTAAGTACTTTGGTAGATGAGTATGTTGGGATTACAAATGGGAAATGTATACTTTGGGGGTGGGGGGTGGGGGGTTGGGTGAATCAAAAGTACTAAACTCTAACCAATAAAACTTTTAACTTTAAAACATTGCATGCATAAACATATTGAAACAACATGTAAAATAAATGCATCCACATAAACACTTGACACTAGATATGATTACCCAGAAACCCTCCAATGAGAATGTAAAACTAGGGTGGGGATGACACCCACAATTCTTCATTATTGCATCAATAAAGTTTACCAATTAAGGTTACATGATTTGACCATTCTCGTGATTTTCCCTGTAAAAGGTCTACCCTATTAAAGGCTTACAAAGGATTTTTAGATACTACTTTGTTAAAGGATTTTAATACCCTATTAGAAGTGTACTTGGCTAAAGGACTTTAGAAAATTCACTTGGAATGTCACCCTATTAAAGGATTTCACAATGACTATTAAATCAACCTTGATACAAGGATTTCATCATGCTGATACAGTTGTTAGAAAGTATAGTAGAATATTTGATTAGATACATTTAAAATCTAATATTGCTGATTTTAGATCCCAATTTAGTTCATCTTTATCCTCTCTAATCTGATATGAAATTACTGTAACTTTGATCCTCTATTCTACTAACTGAATCTGCAATTCCATCATTCTTCTAAGTCACCTTTGAATGTATATTGATCAATTCACTACTATCATCACCTTCTCACATGCAATCTCTTATGCTCTCTTATACTATAAATTATGGGGTTTCATTTCCCTTTAAAAAGACTCTAGTGGCTTAGGGTTAAGTATGAATCTATGATTAATATTCATCCAACTTTCCCACTCAATTCCATCCATTTTTCTGAATGGTTGCATGTTGATTGTATAGGGAATCCAAAAAGATTTGATCTTATTGTCAAAGCTTTGAGATCTATTCATATGTCAGCTTAAAAATGGTTTACATAGTTGTTTGTGCCATCACAAACAACTAGGTCATTTTTGTGTTACTTTGCACTTGTTAATATTGATGCTTAGTACATACTATAATTATTTTTGGCTTGGTACTTGAACTTGCTCAACATCTATTATTCACTTGACACTTTAGACTCGCTCAACTTTTTCTATCTACTCATCACTTACTATGTACTCAACACATGAGTGACTCGACACTTATTGCAACTCAATATCTATACATAATATACTTGGCATATGTTACTAGCTCGACATGAACTTAGTAAATTTCTTAAGTGTGTTGACACTCAATTGTTAAAACCAATCTGAGATCAACAATCTCCCCCTTTGATATGAGTGGAAAAAAAATACTTAACTATACATGATGAATATAATTTCCTCAAGAATAATGTACATTCGATTTGGCATATATACAAGACTTCAAAATTTGTACAAGATTTTTTGTAAAGGACTATATACCTCAAAATTTTGTAACTCTCCTTGAGTTAGTGTGTCTTTTTTGTATCCAAAATCTCTAAGTAGATTTGGCTCTGCTATAACTCTTCGTCTTTCATCTAATACTCTTTATCTAATGTGTTTTGATATGCTTTGTTTTGATATGCCATGTTTCTTTCTGTTTGTTCCCCCTTTCTTCTCTATGTTTTGTGTGTAACTCCCCCTTTCACATGTCTACCCCTTGCATAGACATTTCTTCCCCTTTTTGACACTGATGTCAAAGGGTTTATACACTAATTGTGTATTTATCTAGGATGTTCTTGTTTACTTCTATTACAATCTTGAGAGTAGCATTCTGGTTTTCTATTGCAACATCTAATGATTTGATTTGGATGGTTGCAAGGTGAATTAAGCCATCAAGTGTTGAAATATTAGGATCTTTCTTCAGTACTATTTCTACATAGGCTAGTTCTTTTTATAATATTTCCATGTGTGGGGTCAAGGAGGCTTGAATTTGAACTAACTTGGCTCTTGTATTAGCCTCTTCTAATATCAATATAGCTAGTTCCTTTTGTGTGTGAAGTGTAGAATGAAAGTGCTTCTCACTTTGAGCTAGGTTTTGTGGTAATTACATACCAGACACTTTCATATTTCTCTCTAGACTCAAAATTCTTTGGCTTATTTCTTGCGTGAAGAGAGTCAAGTCACACAATTTAGTGTATAGTGAGAATATATTCCCAAGTGCCTTCTTCACTTTTTTAATCTTTGTAGCCAATTCCACCTAAGATAGTGTTATTCTACTTGATATTTTCTTATTTACCTTTTCTTGAAATTTCTTCTCAGACCATTCCATGAGTTTTACATTAGTCTCTTGGTCTTCATTGGTCACCTGTTCAACAATTTTTGGTAATCGTTCCAATATTGGCTTGTTCGGATCAAGTGTTTGCAAGAAAAATGCATCTAAAAAGATGTCTTTTATCTAATGTAGTTCTTTCCTTTGTTTATACTCCTTTCTGAGTATCTCTTGATTCTTTTCTCCTTTCTAATGCCTCCTACATTTCATTTATCTATTCAATGTTCATGGTTGCATAGTCATATTTAGGTTTGACAATTTCTTCATCTATTGTTGGGTCTCCATAGTGAAGTATCCTTGCAACCTTTGTGGAGCTCGAGCTTGGTGCTGAAATTTGAAGTGGCATTGCTTCAGTGCTAAGCTTTTGAAGGACTTTTGTAGGAGTGCCAGTAGTTGGTAGATTAACCATTTTCTAAATGATATCTTGCTCCTTTTCCTTTGGAATGTTCTTATCCTCTTATGATCCTCTTTGATCAATCACTATTATCTATAGTGCACCTTGAGTTTGTGTAGTAGGAACATATACCTCTATCTATCCTATTTGTTCCTTTGTTGGTTCCTTGGCTACTTTAGTTTGTTGTCCAGTCATGACAACTTTCATTGTGGTATCCACCTTAGCTATTGTATCTATGGATGTTTTCTCTTGAGGTTGTCCACCTATAGCTGTAGACATGGTAGAGGATGTTTCTTGTGTAGCCATCTTGTCCCTAATTAAGTTAGCTATTTCTTTTTGGAACTCATCCACATTGACAAATATTGGATTGTTAGACAACTTTTCTTGTCATGTTGATTGGTCAAGGATCTTCTTTAGATCCTCTAAAATGAGTGGGTTGATGTTCTAAATTGAGCTATCAGGAACATCCTTCACTTTGATTATTTCTACAGGTGTGTTGGTTTCATGTGGAGGGCTTGGTGGTGGTAATTGTGTGTCTTGCACACTCTGATCTATTTGCTGCTCCTTAGTAGTTGCCATTTCTTCTCCTTTTTGTGGTGCCTCCTCCATTGTGTTGCCTTCCTTTTCTTTTTCAACTTCTCCTTCTTTCTCATTCTCTTCATCTTCTTCAATATTTCTTCACTCAAAGGGATCCTCCTCTCCTTCCTTAATAGTAGTTAGCCCATATATCAATTTCCACATTTGTGTGGACTTCTTTACAACATCTTCAGTCTTGTTTTGAAGAATGTTGAAGGCCCTATACTTAGGTGCAAAATTTTCTACCATGTTTCTTATTTTCTTTTGTTATTTTCCCTTTTTGATAATTCTAGCATTACTTGTGTCAATGTGGAATCTCTTATTTATTTCTCCATGTTTAGGCAATAATGCCATTTATTCTCAACAATGGAATATAAATCCTTAGGCATAGTGGTGTAAAATTCCAATGGAGTATTCTTGAATTTTACCATCATGGCATACACTGACTCCTCAACCTTATTATGATCTTCTCTATTTAATTCATTGAATTCAAAAAAATTTAAATCAATCAAGTCTACATTATCTCTAATATTATCACAAACATTATCAATATTAGAATTGGGTGCATGACTTACCACTCTAAACTAGTTGTTGTCATCTGAATTGGTCCTTTCTTCATCAAATTTTGGTTGTGCAACATATTTCCTCCTTATTTTCTTTTGCACTAGACCTAATTTCTCAATAGCCTTCTTATTCTCTTTTGTTTACTCCTTTTCCTTTTGAGTTGTGGCCCTTGTAGTTGCTCTTATGGCTGGAGCAGTATGCTTAATAGGGCTTGGTTTTGCTATCTTCTTACCATTGGGCTGAGTTGCAGGTTGTTTCTAAGCCTTTCTATTCTTTGGCTCTGGTTTTGTTGGTACTTCCTTGGATTTTTCCTCCTCAACACCTTCTTCTTTGTCTTCTCCCATACCTTGTGTTAGGGCTAGAGGTTGTTGACCCTATTCTTGTTCTTGTTCTTGTTCTTGTTCTTCATCTTTATTATTACCTTTAGCTCCTTCACCAAATTTTTCTTTCAGCTTCTTGACTAATTTATCCTTCTTCTTTAGAGTTGAAGCAATTTTCAACTCCATTTCTACCTTGGATTTCACAACATCATAGTTTCCAAAGATCTTTTCTAACATATCAATTTCCTTTGCAAGTAATGCAATGATGGTTGTTGGTGCTTCATCTATATTAATCCCATACCTCGATGGCCTTAGCCATCTTAATCTGGGTACTACAACCTGGATAAATGTGTAGTCAATGTTGACTAGGAAGCAAATGTCATTGCAGTACTTCTTCACCAAGGAAATTGGGATTTTCAATCTTTGTTTCATGGTTTTCTTGAAATCCTCAAAGTAACTTGTCATTATAGACTAAAAATTGTCTCCCATTTTCTCTATGTATTCATTAATTTGTATAGTTATAGACCTATTGGTCTTCCATCCTACCTTACCAAAAGAAGGAAACTCATTCTGAATATAGGAAAATATACATATAAAAATTTAACCAAATTTTCATTGAGCACTTTTTGATGTCCTTGTTGCTCCTAAATTCTCCATCATTTGTTGTAATTGTAGCTCTACTAGATCATAATTGTGATCTTTTTTCACAATTTTGTATCCTACATCGATTGCAATGCATGGCATACTCTTTAGTCAGTTTGAGTAATAAAATTTGTGAGATATGACCCTCACTACAAATTCAAGAAGTGGATCTTTGATGGTGTCAATAGCCATTCCCCTCTTAATCCACTTTTCCCTTGTATTGTTCTCTATTACTTCTTTAGAATCACTCTTTAGGGTTTTGGACCATTCTAGGGTTGGAAATCTTATAACCCTATGTACAATTTTTTTGATAGTTTAATAGGTCCACCTTCCAACATAAGCATCCATCATGGATTCTACTCAAAATTTTCATATCCATTTAGTCTCAAAGATGGTGGGCAAATGTAGGGCATAGGTTAAGCCCTATCTCTCAACAATTTGAAATTATTCCTTCAACACTCTATTCTCACATAGTTTGTCATACTCCTAATGAATTTCCATATCTCCTATCTCTTCAACCTTGTAGTTATAGCATTTCCTTATGTCCTAAACCATTACAACCTTGGGTGGAATGATTGGAAATGCCCCTGTTGGGTTGTTCTTATATGCAACTTCAGGAATAGGCCTAAAACTTGGTTGCTTAACCTCATTAATAACCAATGAAACTTCAAAAGGTTCCTTATCATTGGGATTTCTAGAACTAGAGGCCATTTTTCAAAACTAAGGTTATAGAAGATATAAAACTGTGTAATTACATAACTCGGCTCATGAGGAATATCTTTTAAATCGATGAAACAATACTTGATCTTGGCTAGAATTCATGTAAATTCTTTAATCTCTATTTACCAATCGCTTCTTTGCTCTACTCGCTCTTGCTCTATGTTTGAATAATGATAAAAAAATGAGCATAAATTTTCCTTATACCCTTTCAAAACATTGCATTTAATGCATGCTACATGTACAACTATAAAATCAATTTCTATGCAATTTTTGCTTCACTCATCATCCATTAATTTTCCATCACACTAGTGACTCGGCTTCAACTGATTTTGGCTGACAACTCAGCACACACTGGAATTCTACTTGGTAATTGGAGAGAACTTTTCACATTTGGTAGTAAGATGGAAATTTACAGTTTTGACCTTGGTTTTTCCTTGTTGACTTGCATCTTTGTTTGTGCTAATTTGTTCTTTTCAACACTAACTTTATCTTGGAACTGATGTATGATGAGGTACTTAAAAATTAGTCCCACATACCTCATTTTTCTTAGTTTGATGAGCTATGATCACTTGACCTTTAAGGTGAAGTGATCTCTTCATTTGATGTGATGCATCCATCTTTCTTCTTCCATGTCTTATTCATCTCTCCTCTAATGTGCTCAACATCTACCTTGTATTTTCCCTTGTTTGACTTTGAGTTAGGTGCTTTTGTCCTTGTTGGGAAGTTCTTGCTGATATGACCAGTCTTTAAACAACTAAACCATGTAGTTTGACTCAACCATATATTGTAGCTACCTCTAAAGTGTGTTCTTATGTAATTCTCGGGGATGTGTCCATACTCTTGACAATAGTGATAGTTGTGCCTTGTGTTGTAGTCCCAATTGTAGGAATTTTCATGACTTCTTCCCTTATTTGATTACCATGTGGACTTATATTTGCATTCAAAGGATTTTTATCCAAACTTTTGACAATTTTAGTAGTGTCCTTCAAATCTTGGTGCATACATAGTTTTGTTTCTGCATTCATGTTCCTAATGACCTTGTTTGTTGCACTTGTAACAATGTATCATGTTGTTTGGCTTAACATTCTAACTAGTATTCTTTCTCTTGCAAACATTAGCTATATTTCCTTTCTTTCCACAATGATGACAAGTAAGTTTAGAGTTCTTACCTTTATTTCTTCTTTCCCCAATAGCTTTTAATGATTCTCCTTCTTTAGTGCTTGTGTAGAACAATCCTGATGTGTCTTTACTAGATCTAGGGAATTTTAGTAGTTGCTCAAATTACTTGATGGCTTCATTTGGCTTGTTGAAACTTTTTTCAAAATCCTCTCTTTTTAGGTCATTTTGCAATTGCTCATTTTGCAATTTTAATGTAGTTATCTCAATGTCCTTGACATTTAACTCATGATGGGCATTCATCATTTTTCTTAGGGTGTCCAATTGCACGTTTGAGATCCTGGATAGCTCTGTTGATTTTTCTTCCAATCTATTTGACAAGATTCTCTTGTCTTCTTCAATCATGGCCCTGTCTTATATAGCTTTCTTCTTTTTCTTAGTCACCTCACTTAGTAGTATTGCTTGTGATTCTTGCTCCAACTTGAGATTTCTAATCTCCTCAACTTGTGCTTTATTCTTGTCCATGAGATCTACAATTGCTACATCAAATTCACAAGAGTTATCATTTGAAAATAACTTTGTGGTGTCAATCTCTTTGTATTGAGTGTCATTTTTAGCTATGGAAATCTCTTTCCTTCTCTTTAGCATACTTCTCAAGGAATCTCTAGCTTCATCTAGTTGTTGTAGTAAGAGATGCATCTCAATCTCTTAATTTTCAATGGTCTTTCCCAACTTGTAAACCTCCATCTCAAGATCTTTTCTCCAAGCTATAAGGCTTCTCATAATGAGAACTAGGCTCTAATACCAATTGTTTGGATTACAAATGGGAAATGTATACTTTTTGAGAGGGGGGGTGAATCAAAAGTACTAAACTCTAACCAATAAAACTTTTAACTTTAAAACAATGTATGCATAAACATACTAAAATAAATTGTAAAATAAATGCATCCACATAAACACTTAACACCAGATATGATTACCCAGAAACCCTCCAATGAGAAGGTAAAACTAGGGTGGGGATGACACCCACAATTCTTCACTACTATAGCAATAAAGTTTACCAATTAAGGTTACATGATTTGAACATTCTCATGATCTACCCTGTGAAAGGCTTACCCTATTAAAGGATTACAAATTATTGTTCGATCCTACCTTGTTAGAGGATTTTAACACCTTATTAGAAGTGTGCCTAGCTAAAGGACTTTAGAAAATTCACTTGGACTATCACCCTATTAAAGGATTTCACAATGACTATTAAATCAACCTTGATACAAGGATTTCATCCTGCAAATAAATTGTTAGAAAGTATAGTAGAATATTTGATGTAATATACCTACAATCTGATATTGCTGATTTCAAATCCCAATTCAGTTCATCTTGATCCTCTCTGATATGATATGAAATTGTTGTAAGCTTGATCCTCAGTTCTATTAATTGATTCTGCAATTTTGTCCTTCTTCTAAGTCACCTTTGAATTTATGTTGATCAGTTCACCCCTTTCACTACTATCATCACCTTCTCATGTGCATTCTCTAATGCTCTCTTATACTGTAAATTAAGGGGCTTCGTTTCCCTTTAAATAGACTTTTGTGGCTTAGGGTTAGGTATGAATCTACTATTGAGATTCATCCAACTTTCTTGCTCAATTCCCTCCATTTTTTTGATTGGTTGTATGTTGATTCCATAGGGAATCCAAATGGATTTGATCTTATCTTCAAAGATTCAAGATCTATCCATATTTTGACTCAAAAATAGTTTACATAGTTGTTTGTGCCATCATAAACAACTAGGTCATTTATGTGTTACTTAACACTTGTTAATATTGATGCTTGACACATACTATAATTCTATCTAGCTCAGCACTTGAACTTTCTCAAGATCTATTATTCACTCTGCACTTGAGACTTGTTTGCCTCTATCTATCTACTCAACACTTACTATTTACTTGGCACATGAGTGACTCAGCACTCATTGCAACTTAGCATCTATACATATTATACTTGGCATATGTTACTAGCTTGGCATGAACTTAGTAAATTTTTTAAGTGTGTTGACACTCAATTGTCAAAACCAATCTGAGATCAACAGAGTATTCCTTTATATTTTGAGTGTACCCAATGTTTTTTTATGCTTGGTTCCTTCTTTAATTGAGTTTTTTGTGATTTATTTCTAGTGTGAAATAACTTACATCTATTTAATTTAGGTCATGGACTTAATGTAAGGATCTTGTCTTAGGATTTTTTTATATTATTTTGAGGTTGGTTTTCTCTTGTGTAAAGATCTAGAATCTTTTGCAAATTTTAAAATGTATAAGTATAGGAGTTTAGGCTTAGGTTAGGGGTGACTTAGAGAGTCTAGAGAAGATGATCCTATAGGGGTGAGTTTAGAGTTAGATTTGCATAGATCGTATTTCTTGAAGTTGTAAATTTGCATTAGCTATAACTTAGAAGACCTTATAGTTGAGCATGTTTTCTAATAATTTTCTGAATCTATAAAGCTATTATTATTTCTTCTCTCCTTGTCATTGTTCTCTATTATTTGTTTCCATTGTTTTTACTCTATAGGGTGTTTGTACTATTAGGCGTGCCTTTGGCCCTAGCATTTCCCATCCATCCTTGCACTAGGTGGTATCAAAGATTGAGGTTTGTCCTTCAAGAATTGGATCATGTAGAACCCTAATTGATTTTTTTGTAAGGTGGGGGATCTATAGATTTGACATACAACTTGTAGAGGATTACGATCTTACAGGAATATATTTGTCAAAATGGTTTGAGGAAGAGGAAATATTGATAATGATATTATAGATATGTTGAGGCAAAAATATAGCTAGGTTAGATGTAGTGACAACCTAGAGGAAAGGAGCACATCTTGATGATGTGAGTGATGATGAAGTAATGACAAAAACCCTAATCTAGACCTCGAGGAAGATCAAGATGAGGAAATATTATTGAGAGTATTGTCTAGGGAACATTCAAATCTAGATGTGGAATTTCCTTCTTATGATGGAAAGTTAGATACCAATGTTGTGTTGGATTAGATTTATAATATGGAGAAGTTCTTTGATTTTGAAAGAACTTTTGATAATAAGAAGGTGAATATTCAATCACTAGGTTGAAAGGTCATGACTCACTGTGGTGAGAGCATTTAAAAATTGATAGAAAAAGTAGAGGAAATGAAAAGATCAAGACCTAGTTGAAATGGTGAATCTTCCTACTAATTACCAAGTTATCTTGTTAAGGAAGATGCAAAATTTGATACAAAAAGATATGATTGTGAAGGAGTATACTAAAGAATTCTATAGATTGGACATCAGATCTAAAAATGTGGATGATGAGGTTGAGAAAGTTGCAAGCTACCTACACTAATTGAGATCTAGAATTTAGGATGAAATAAGTTTTGTGAAATTGGATAGTGTGGAAGAATCCTATCAATAGGACTTGAAAGCTAAGGAGATCTTGACAAAGATGCATGAACAAAGATAGAGAGGTACAGATGGTAGATTCTAAAGAAGAAGAGGTAGATCATATGGAGATAGTGGCAAGTCTTGCTAGAAATTTGTTTAGTACTCCCCTTGAGATTTGTGATAAGGGATTAACCACCTCTTATGTACTATAAGTGAGTGGTTGTATTAGGCATTAACAAATCAGTCTTTTGGTGCAACAACAACACCACTCTAACAAGTGGTATTAGAGCTTGATCATATGTTTGAATCCTCTGACCCTCGGGTAATGTTGAGGGGGATATTGTTGGAAATTTGTTTAGCACTCTCCTTAGGATTCATAACAAGGGCATAGCCACCTCCTATGTACTATAAGTTGAGTGGTTGTATTGAGCATTAAAAATTAGTCTTTTGGTCCAATGGCAACCCCACTTTAACAATTCTAACAATTATACACTAGATAAGGGTAAATTTGAATGGAAGAATGTAGATAAAGGCAAGACTAAGTGGAAACATTGTAGTTCTTACTGAGGGGGTACTAGTTCATACTAAGGAAGAGGTAATTCTTACCCTAGAGGTGGTCGTCATGGTAAATGTTTCAGATGTGGTGAAAAAGGACATAGATCCTTTGAGTGCAAGTACTCTGGTAAAGGTGAAAGTGGTAGTAGAAATGTCATAAAATAGGGTGAATCTATGCACCCTCATAGTGATCTTGAGGCTAGAGAAAATTTTATGGTGAGAAGAAGTTGATGCTATAAGAAAATTGAGGACAAAAACATGTTCAGAGGAGAATTCTTTTCAAGACCATATGTAAGATAGATGGGAAATGTTGTGAAGTAATCATTGATAATGGAAGTTCAATGAATTCAACATTAGAAGATTGGTTATAAAGTTGTAGTTGTAGAGGTTGAAGTGTTATAAACTCTATCATATTTCATGGATCAGAGATGAGAATAAGATATTGGTAAGTGAGCAATGTGTTATGAAATTCAAGATTGGATATTACTTTGATGAAGTTCTCTATGATATTATGCCTATGGATTTTTGTCATATTTTATTGGGTAGGCCTTGGAAATATGATAGACATTTTGTGTATGATGGAAGACTGAACAATTATACTATTTGGAGAAATGGAGTTAAGGATACATTGATGCCTTTGATTGAGTCTCCTAATGAGATAAATTATAGTAATATGAGAATTTGCATGGTTAGTGGAAAGCAATTTGAGAAGGAGATGAAAAAGAACCATGTTTGTTTTGTTTTAATTCCAAGGGACTCAGTTGTCATAGTAAAGGCTGAGTAATAGAAGATAGTAAAGGTCAAATGATAAATATAGGTCAAGTAATAGTTAATAGTGAATGTTGAGTGACAGTAAAAATTGAAAACTTGTTGAAAGAGTACAAGGAAACTATTCTAGAGGATATACCTAATGGTTTACCACCAGTAAGGAGCATAAGTCATTATATGGATCTAATTCCTAGAGTTATTTTTCCTAATAAAGTAACCTATAGATTGACACCTACTGAGAATGAAGAACTTAACTAACAAGAATAGGATTTTTTTATAGAAATGTTTGATCAAAGAAAGGTTGACTCCATGTGTTGTACTTTCATGAGGTCAATAAATAATTTCTAAAGAGATTTTTGGGTAAGTTTTTTATTATTTATTTGGATGATATTCTGATATTTAGTAAGAATAAGGAAGATCATCTTCACCATATTAGATAAGTTTTGCAAAGATTAAAAGATGAAAATTTGTTCGTTAATTTGAAAAATTTATTCCTTTATACAAGAGGAGATTATGTGTTTGGAATTTGTAATTTTAGCTAATGGTTTGAGAATGGATCCTTATAAGGTTAAAGCAATTCTAGAGTGACCTACACTTGAGAATGTGGGCGAGGTAAGATCATTTCATTATTTGTCTAGTTTCTATAGGAAGTTTATAAAGAATTTTAGTTCTATTTGCAATACTATGACGTAGACTCTGAGATGAGATGAAAAGGATTTCAAGTGGACACATGGAGCTAATAAGAGTTTTGAGACTTTGAAACAAAAGGTTTCTAAGTTATGCATATTAGATTTACCTTATTTCAATAAGGTATTTTAAGTTGAATGTGATGTAAGTGGTAGTGCAATAGGAGTTGTATTGATTCAAGAAGGTAAACATATTGCTTTCTTTAGTGAGAATTTGAATGATACTAAAAAGAAGTACTTTGTGTATCATCAAGAGTTCTATGCTATTGTTCAAGCCTTGAAGAAGTCAAAACATTATTTTATTCCTAAGAAATTTATGTTGTACATTAATCATAAAGCTTTACAGTATTTTAGAAGTCAACATAAGTTGAATCGAAGGCATATGAAGTGGATTGAGTACTTGTAGAGTTTCACATTTGTGATCAAGCATAAAAGTGGAGGCAATAGCCAAGTTAGAGATGCATTAAGCAGATAATGTTCTTTGCTAACCAAGTTAAAGGTTGGAGTTCTTGATTTTGATGAGATGAAGGAGTTGTATGGTACTAACCCTAATTTTCCTGAGGCATGGAGAGAATGCAAATCACCAAATCTATTAGAAAATCTATCAAATCAACCAAGTAAATATGATTATTATTTCATTCAAGAAGGTATGTTTTACAAATGAATTCATTTATGTATACTAAGAAGATCTAAGAGAGTTGATTTAATTAAGAAAAAACATTGTGGCAGATTGCTAGACATTTTACAATTGATAAGACACTGAGTTTTCTTAAGGTTAAGTGCTATTGGCACATATGTATCAGGATGTTCTAAAGTTTGTAAGGAGTTGTGTAAATTGTCAAGTTGCAAAAAGAGTAAGTCAAAATACTACATTATATATACCTATTTATGTTCCTGAGAAACCTTAGAGTGACGTCAATATGGATTTTGTTCTTCGATGTTGTTGTGCATATATTTTCTTAGATGGAACATTTTATATCTTATAAAATGACATCAAATGTAGTGCATTTTGTAGAGCTTTTCTTTAAAGAGATTTTTAGATTGTGTGGATTACCAAGAAGTATTATCTCTTACCGAGATACCAAGTTTGTTGGTTACTTCTAGAGGAGTTTGTAGAAGAAGATGGATATTGAATTGAAGTTTAGTTCTACATTCCATCCACATACAAATGGACATATAGAGGTAAATATAATCTTGGGTAATTTGTTGAGATATTTAGTTGGAGATAAGCCGAGTAATTGGGATATAGTATTGGCACAACTTGAGTTTTCATATAATAATTATGTGAATAGGAGTATAGGAAAAACAAGTTTTGAGACTATTACTAGAGTATAGCCTAAAGGTAAATCAGATTTGAGGGATGTTGTTGGTGAGGAGAAGAGAAGTGTTGTAGGGAAGACTTTTCTAGTTTTATGAAGTCTTTGCATGAGGAAGTGAAGTTGAGGTTGGAACAAAGTAATCAAAAGTGTAAGGATAATGCTAATAAGTCTAGGAGATGTTATGTTTTTGAAGTTGGTGATGAGGTGATGGTTAATTTAAAGAAAGGTAGATTTCCTATTGGAACATATACAATAAGCTAAAAATGAAGATTGTTTGTCCTTATAGAGTTTTGAGGAAGTTTGACACTAGTAATGATTATGAAGTTGAGTTGCCTAATGACATGGATATATTTCTTATATTCAATATTTCTAATTTGCATAGGTATCATGATTTAGATGATGATGTTTTTATATTAGATGATTATCCTAAGAAGTAGATTGAAGAGGTTGAACAAATATTGGATCATAGAATTGGTAAAAGTACAAGAGGAAAAGATTACTATGAATATTTGGTAAAGTGAAAGAATAGATATGTTGAAGATGCTACATGGATTTCTTAATCTAAGTTAGATTTAGCTTAGGTTGTGACATCTCAATGATTTAGGAGAATCATTTCTTTTAACCATAGTTGTATGATCAGGAGTATCTTGGGTTACCTTTCCATCCTTCTCATATTTGTTCATTCTTCCTATAAGTGTCAAGCTCTAGGGATTGTTAACCTATAGTTTTTGTCGAGTTCAGTGTTGGTCGAATTGTTTAGTATTGGCTGAGTTATTTGGTTTTGGCCACATTTTTCAATATTGATTGAGTGCTTTGGTGGGTGATTGTTCCATCATGTGCCGAGTGAACCTGATGTTTACTAATGATTGGTTCCTTCTTTGACCAAATTTTTATGTGATTGGTTCCTAGTATGAGTTGACTTATGTATTTAATTTGGATAATAAATTTAATGTAAGGATCTTGTCTTGGGATGTGTGTAGACCATTTTGAGGTCATTCTTTTATTGTATAAAGATCTAGAATCTTTTGTAAGCCATTTTGGAAAGTATAAGTAGACATTTTTAGGCTTAGGCTAGGGATGACTTTGATATTCTAGAATAGATGATCCTAGAGGAGTGATTTTAGAGTTAGATTTGTAGAGATTGTGGTTCTTGAAGTTGTAACTTTGTATTGGACGTAACCAAAAATTCCTTACAATTGGGTATGTTTTCCCATAATTTGATAAATCTATAAAGTTATTGCTGTTTCTTCTCTCCTTTTTCTTGTTCTCTATTGGTTTCTTCAATTTTGTTTACTCTATAGGGTGTTTGGACTTTTATGTGTATCTTTGGCCCTAGCTTTTTCCATTTATCCCTACATCATTAATGGATATCATTAAGCTATAACTTCAACATTAAAATTGTGTGTTGTAATAAGATTGGGTTGTTTACCTTGTGTTACAAATATCCTTCCCAAAATAAATAAAATCAATTTATTTTATACTAATTTTGGGGGTTAGAATTAAGCAACCAACCAAAAATTTCAAGATCCTTTTAATCCATTGAAATGAGTCTGGGCCCCAAAGGAGGAACAAAGCCATAGGGTATTGTTTGAACTAGGTTTGACCTATACTAGGCATAAAGTTGAACTAGAGCTGACTTATACCAAAAAGGTCCTTTTTAGAGTTCCCAAAATTTGAGCTATGAGAGATTCAATGGTGTAAGGTTTGATTCATGGTTTATTCCAATGATGGATTTGAATTTCAAGGTAAAATAAGGCCTAGGAGGGAAACTATTGTTGTGATTGGAGGAAAAATAGAGGAGAATGCATAAGCTTAGGTCCCACCTTGATTTTTGCATAAATTAAATAGGTAAATTGATTTAATATGAATTAGGCGTACATTAAATGTAATTCTAAAGCATTATAATGAAAATACACTAAGAAGGGTGTTAAACAACCATTAAATTATTGAACACACAAGTGCTTCTAATTTAAGTTGATATAATAATAACTTCCAAAGTACTCAAATTAAATACAACATTTCATTCTTATTAAATGAAATTCTCATACAATATATTTTCTAATAAATAATAATAATCTCATTTTAAAATCCTTAAATTATATCATTTAATTTAAATAGCTTAGCCATGATAGTTTGTGGACAACTATTATGCCAATACACTTGTTACTAGTCCTTTACAATATGGAAAAAAAAATCAAACATTACCAAATGTAACCATAGGTTTAAATATATATAGTATGGGATTATCAGCCAAACTAGGAATGATAAATAGGCTAGTCAATGTGAATGGACAATAATACTATGTCTAGTAACTACATGGAGGATATAGAAGCTCAATAAAGCCAATGCCTAGTACCTACTATCACTAAAAAATTCCACATTAAGTGTACATGTTCATGTATATATAATAGCCGAATTTCATGAATAAATACTCATAATAAAAAAAGCTACCAAAAGGAGAAGAGATTTAATATCATATGGCTTCTAATCCAAAAGTTATGATATCATCCCTTTTTTACATTTAACCATAATTTAAAGCATATAAATAATAACCCTACCTAAACTACATATGCTAGATGTCATTTTACATCTATATTGAGCATACAAGAAATCTTGAAACAAATCAATAATATATAATGATCAACAATAGTATGTCAGATCAAAACACTATAACACCATTTATACGTCATTATGAAATCACTGTTGGAATAATGATACATTTGTCATTAGTTACAACACTTATTTGATTCTGAATGCTTATCGAGTTCATCACTTAGTTTACAGTTCATACCAAGCATTCGTTGGTTACCAAGTATGTTTAGTAATGTTTACCGAGTCAAGAAGGTAAATGAAAGTTTTAGTGTTTACCAAGTCAGGAAGGTAAATGAAAGTTTTAGTGTTTACCGAGTCAGGAAGGTAAACAAAGGATTTAGTGTTTACCGAGTCAGGAAGGTAAACGAAGGATTTAGTATTTACCGAGTCAGAAAGGTAAACGAAGGATTTAGTATTTATCGAGTCAGGAAGGTAAATGAAGGTTTTAGTGATTACCAAGATAGAAAGGTAAGTATTCAGTGCTTACCAAGTGAATTGAAGGAGTTAGTTTCTATCGAGTGACACAATGTTTACCAAATCACTAGTGGTTACCAAGTTCTAAGCTACTCAGAGTGATTAGTATGGACCAAGCCCCTACCTCTACCGAGTGCATGACGATGCCGTGTAATGTAGTGGATGTCGAGTGTCAGAAGGTCACCGAGTGAGTCTGAGGAACCTGAGTTTTCTACTATCTGGCCGACTCAGTAATGTTTTGTCCACTTGTGTTTGGCCGACCTTGTTGCTGTAAATATTGGAATGGTATATATGTAATGTATTGTGCCATTTGCAATATAGAAATGATGAAGAGAAGTAATAGTGAAGTAAGAGCGAATTGAAAGAGAATCAGCAGCGGAGTATTCAACAAGGTTATCAAGGAGTAGAAAAGATATATCCATCACATCAAGTGATCAATACATAAGATCTAATCAGAAAACCAGTTGCAAGTAGATCCACTGCTTCATCCTAACAGGTGAATCAGTTTTGTAAATCCTTTAACAGGGTAGACTTAACAGTCTTTTGTAAATCTCCTAACAGAGTGCATACTTCATTGTATGTTTGTAAATCCTCTAACAAGGTGGATCTAGTAGTCCTACTTGCTCCTAACAGGGCAGATCACCAGAAGTGATCATTGTAAGCCTTAATTGGCCAACTTTATACTACAATATTGAAGTTTCGTGGGCATCATTCCCACCCCAGTTTTACTTTCAATTTGAAAGGTTTCTAGGTCACCAAATCAGTGTGTTAATCTTTTCATGCGTTCAGTAAAGTAGATGAATGAATGGTGAATTTGTTATTATGCTGAATTGTTAGACCTGAATATTTCCAACAATTGGTATCAGAGCTTTGTGGTTCTCAGGATAGAGCTTGACAGCTTGAGCAAAGATCAAGGACAATGGAGATATTCAGACTTGACAAAACTATTGAGAATGAGAAGCTAGATTTGGAGATGGCCATGGTTCAACTCAAAGAAGCAAAGGAACATCTTTCTCAATCCCTAAAAAGAAGAAAGGAACTTGCAAGACAAATAAATGACCATTTTTATGTTGAAGAAAGGATTGAAGATTTGTTACCATCAAGTAATTCAAAAGAAGCTGACAAAGCAATCAAAGAACTTTTAGAAAAGAATGGATCTCTGCAAGAAGAGGTAAGAAAGCTTAAAAGAGAGCAAGAAATACAGTCAATCAGGCTATGTGAAGTTTTAGAACAAAGAAACAAAGCACAAGAAGAATTGGAAGATAGAAGTCATGAAACTCAAATCAATCCCTTGAAGATGAAGATCTAGCAAATCAACTATCCAATGCAAATGAAGAAATCAGGATTCTCAGAGCACAAAATCAAAATCTACAGAATGACTTAAGAACTGAGAGACAAATCAATGAAAGCTTGGAAAATGATCTTGATCTAGGAGGATCTTCAGGCCCTGAAATTGAAGTGTTCTAGTTTCTCTCAGAAGCAATGCCATTGCGTAGAGCACAGAATTCTAAATCCGGTGCAACTTGAACGGGCAAAAAAGGAATCCATACACTTAAGTTATAGCCAGTCAAAGTTGGGTCAACCTCGGGTATAGAGGCCATCTGAAAGGTGAAAATCCAAACTCCCCAAAACTGGTCAACAATGGATTTCAAATTGAAGAGCTCTCCGAGAGCTTTCTAATGATGGTCGTTTCATTGAAAACAGAGGCCAGATGTGGAAGATATAATCATTTGAAGTTACGGAAAAAAAAGA
Organism: Cupressus sempervirens; assembly: GCA_028749045.1. Lineage (NCBI taxonomy): Eukaryota > Viridiplantae > Streptophyta > Pinopsida > Cupressales > Cupressaceae > Cupressus > Cupressus sempervirens. Next base: position 990,813,856 of record CM053785.1, on the reverse strand, counting down.
GGGAAATGATGACGTCAGCATTAATGGGACCAGCCAGAAGTTTACACATGGCAAGGAGAGACTGCTTTTACCAAAAATTAATTATGGTAGCCACCGAATTTGAACCCGTGACCTGCGGGCTACAAATCACGGCCCGTGGCCATTGAGCCACCGCTTAACTTTAAAATATAAAAGGAAGACTTTATATTTAAACATTAGCCACTGGAAATTGGCTTTGGCAAGACCGCTGGCGGGGTTTGAACCCCTGACCGGTGGCTTGCCCAAAATAGCGGTGGTCGTTGTGCTATCTTAGCACTTTGAGATGTTATAGGCGCAAATCACTGTTAACCCTTATCAATTATCCGACCACCTATTAAAAATAGGTTTATTTTGTTAAATTTTTAACAACTCGCCCCCAAATTTTGATAAGGTTTATCCCCTTAAATGGAAAAAGGGGGGATTTTGGATATGGGATAATAAATAAGCCCTTTATCCATTTCAGCCTAATTTTGGCATATTTTTTGTATATAAAGGGGGGAATGAAGGCTTAGAGGGCACTCTCATTTTTACAATTCCTCATTTTTATAATCCTCATTTTCCCATTCATTCTTGCATCCTGGATTTATTGTTCTTTCCTATTCGAAAGACATTCCAGGAAGAAGGAGAGGATTTTAGAGGAAATTGTTGGAGAGCCACTCTATGATGCAGTTGTTCTGAGTCTATAGTCAAACCTTATTTTAGGCAAAGTCATTCTAACTCTTTAGAAATTGGTCTTGTGCCTTGGTGCCTGTTACAAGACAATTTCGAGTCTGAATTTTGTACGACTTTGTGGATGGACTGTAGCGCATTGCAATCAACTTTTAGAACATAATTTATGCATCGATCACTCAGTTGAGATAGACCCGAAGTCGTAGTCCGTTCAGCCAGATGAACTCTGAGATCAAACTAGTTCTCTCTCCTGTTCACTATTTCATGTGCTTTAATGTGCTTTTAAGTTTTAATTAACTGTTATTTGTGTATTGCACTAGCACATCGAGGGTGTTTCTGAATATTCAAATTCTCTGTAGTTATCTTGCATATGGTTTAGGTCATTCTTAATGTTTAATGTATTTTAAGTTAAACATTATACATTAAGCTTCTGTACACTTATTTTGCAATTTTCCACTTAGTATAACATTGCCTTGGTCCTAATCAGATCAAGTTTGGTATCAGAGCCTAGTTTTGGCAGATTATATACAAGTGATTGCAAGTGTAAGTATAATGACATCAGAAAGAGAGGAAGTAACTCCAGCTATGATGGCGAGTATTCACTCCATCACGGAGAAGGTAGAACTACTCATCCAAGACCGTCGAGAAGAAGATGATCGAATCCAAGAATTGGAGGAGGCCAATCATCAACTTCAACTGGAGAATGCTAATCTTCGAAGGCTTCTAAAAGAAGCTAATCGAGAAAAGCAAAGTTTGCATGAGATGTTTCGAAGGGAGAATATCGAAAAGAGTCCTCTTCACTTGGAGAGTGTGGGCATGTATGCACCAAGCCCACGAGTAGAGGGAAGTTCCACATACTCTCTGCTCACCCAACTAGGGAGCTCATCGTACTCTCCACTTACCCCACTTGGGAGTATGTCTGCATCGTCAGTGGTAAAATCTTTGTCGAAGAAAAAATTCCCTTGTGGCCATGGTAGATGGGCTAATTTTGGCTCAAAGGAGAATGTTAGCCACTGTGTTTTTTGCGAACAACTGGAGTACCTGAGGCAAGCTCCTACCAACCATGGTGGTTGGATAGAAGCATCTTCTACATTAGAACAGAAGGAGGAAGCTGAACATCACTCCATTGGAAGCTTTGAAAAGCACACAAAGGGCATCGGCAGAAAGCTACTGTCCAAGATGGGATAAAGCAGCAAAGGCTTGGGCATTCAGGAACAAGGCATGACCCATCCTCTTGAGGCAAAGCAGAGGCCTCGAAAGCTAGGATTGGGATTCAGAGAAATTGACAAGAACTCTGAAGCCTTGTCGAAGATGAATTCTCCTGACCATGTAGAGGCTGAGTCTTCTATGAAGAAGAAGGTCAAGTCACATGCCATTTCCAGATAAGCAGCCATTGGGTAGAAAAGTGTTGGAAGTTGCACCCAGAACTTTGACACTTCCCTAAGTTCGTTGCAGAATCCAATCAGCTTGGAGCAGGTAGGGAAGGGATCAAGGTGGTTCTCGACACCACCAAGCAAGAGACTAGGGAACAGGTAGTACTAATAGTCTCTACCACTCCTAAAGCAGTCCTTGGGGAAGCGCAACAAAGGAGTGAGAAATCCCAGAAGGGAAGTTCTGTTGAACAACTCCAAAAGAGTTGGGAACAGTTTTCTGCAAACTAGCAATATCAGCTTTTTGAGTATTACCTTTTTAGGGTAATGTTGATAGTAAGCTAGTATGTTTTTGAGTATATTACTCTAAATAAAATTGTATGTAATGAAGTTTTATAGTCCTAGGGTTGAGATATTTGTTCAGCTATTGAAAGCCATATCTCTTGTAATCTAGATAGGAGGATACTTTGAACTTCTTATTACATAATTTTTTTGGTGCGAAGCTCTTCAGAAGAAGCACTTGTTATGGCTATTGTGACCCCGAGTTGCAGAGAATGGCTAGCTAATGCCTTTAAAATTCTTTGCTTTACGATTCGGTCAAAGATGGTGACCAATGTTCCTTCAGGTCTTTACCACAACCTTGATGCATATGCAACCATTTGGAGCTTTATGGTGACACCTTTAGTCAGCTTTTTCGAAGTACAAAGGTGAAGGAATGTTTCAAGCTGAGGCTTTGTTACCATCGCTCGTGCAATCTGCAAGAAGGAGCATCAAAGTGACTAGGCTGGAATGCAGACGTGAGCTACCATCATTAGAAGCATTGAGTGATAGGTTTATCATGCTCAGTTTTTCTTCTTACTTTATGGTTTGTCAAGTTCCATTTGTACTGCATTCCTTTTCTTCAAAAGTCCTAGTGTGACTCAAGTATGAGTCAAATGTAAGCATTGCAGTGAACGCTTCAAAGGTTGCAACAGAACTGAGATTTGTAACTAGGGAGCTTAAAGTTCTACTGTATATGTTTTTGGCGAACCAAAAGCCTTTTTAGTGCGAAGCTTTAGTTGAAGAGCACTTTTCAGTTAGAGTTGTTGAGAATGGTCAAGAGTGACCTTGTATGTTCTCAGCTTGAAGACTTAGTTGAGGCCATTTTGAAGATACGTCTGAACTTAGTTGAAGTTCTTGAAGGATGTTATCGATGACCTCATTGTTTCAAATGAATGTGACTCGAGCTGTATGGTGGAGCCTTAAATCATCTATTCCAATGTACAAAGGTGAAGGAATATTTTAGGCTGAGGTGTAGATACCATGCCCAAGCAGTTGGAGGAGCAATAGAAGCATGTCCGAAGATGGCGAGAGATGTAGAATGTGAACTACCTGTGAGAAGCACTGGGGGATAGGTTTATCATACTCAGTTTTTCCTTCTTTCTTTGGGTATTTTAAGTTCCATTTTTGAACTGTATCATGAGGAGTTGTGAATTCTTGCATTGCCAAAGTGTAAGGCCACACCAGGCAAATGTGACAGTGTGTTTGAGAGATTCAGATTGTGGCGAGTGGCAAGATGTTGAATGCAAGATGTTTTGAAGGAACTATACACTTTTGGAGGACCAGACGTTCTTCAGTGGGGAGATTTGATCTAGGAGGATCTTCAGGCCCTAAAATTGAAGTGTTCTAGTTTCTCTCAGAAGCAATGCCATTGTGTAGAGCATAGAATTCTAAATCCGGTGCAACTTGAATGGGCGAAAAAGGAGTCCATACACTTAAGTTACAGCCAGTCAAAGTTGGGTCAACCTCGGGTATAGAGGCCATCTGAAAGGTGAAAATCCAAACTCCCCAAAATTGGTCAACAATGGATTTCAAATTGAAGAGCTCTCTGAGAGCTTTCTAATGATGGTCGTTTCATTGAAAACGGAGGCCAGATATGGAAGATATAATCATTTGAAGTTACGGAAAAAAAAGAGGGAAATGATGATGTCAGCATTAATGGGACCAGCCAGAAGTTTACACATGGCAAGGAGAGACCGCTTTTACCAAAAATTAATTATGGTAGCCACCGAATTCGAACCCGTGACCTGCGGGCTACAAATCACGGCCCGTGGCCATTGAGCCACCGCTTAACTTTAAAATATAAAAGGCGGACTTTATATTTAAACATTAGCCGCCAGAAATTGGCTTTGGCAAGACCGCTGGCGGGGTTTGAACCCCTGACCGGCGGCCTGCCCAAAATAGCAGTGGTCGTTGCACTATCTTAGCGCTTTGAGATGTTATAGGCGCAAATCACTGTTAACCCTTATCAATTATCCAACCACCTATTAAAAATAGGTTTATTTTGTTAAATTTTTAACAACTCGCCCCCAAATTTTGATAAGGTTTATCCCCTTAAATGGAAAAAGGGGGGATTTTGGATATGGGATAATAAATAAGCCCTTTATCCATTTTAGCCTAATTTTGGCATTTTTTTTGTATATAAAGGGGGGAATGAAGGCTTAGAGGGCACTCTCATTTTTACAATTCCTCATTTTTATAATCCTCATTTTCCCATTCATTCTTTCATCCTAGATTTATCGTTCTTTCCTATTTGAAAGACATTCTAGGAAGAAGGAGAGGATTTTAGAGGAAATTGTTGGAGAGCCACTCTATGATGCAGTTGTTATGAGTCTATAGTCAAACCTTGTTTTAGGCAAAGTCATTCTAACTCTTTAGAAATCGATCTTGCGCCTTGGTGCCTGTTACAAGACAATTTCGAGTTTGAATTTTGTACGACTTTATGGATGGACTATAGCGCATTGCAATCAACTTTCAAAACATAATTTATGCATTGGTCACTCAGTTGAGATAGACCCGAAGACGTAGTCCGTTCAGCCGGATGAACTCCGAGATCAAACTAGTTCTCTCTCCTGTTCACTATTTCATGTGCTTTAATGTGCTTTTAAGTTTTAATTAACTGTTATTTGTGTATTGCACTAGCACATCGAGGGTGTTTCTGAATATTCAAATTCTTTGTAGTTATCTTGCATCTGGTTTAGGTCATTCTTAATGTTTAATGTATTTTAAGTTAAACATTATACATTAAGCTTCTGTACACTTATTTTGCAATTTTCCACTTAGTATAACATTGCCTTGGTCCTAATCAGATCAGATCTAAATATTGAAAAACAAGTCAATGAAAGGATGATGAAATCTCAAGCAGACATGAGTCAATAGAATCAGCAAAATGAGCAGAATTTTTATAAGCAAAAGGATAAAGCTGGTCTTGGATACAAGGAAGAAGGTGAATCTTCTGAACAAGGTATCCAAAGGAATCAAAGACCCACTTGTAATCATTGTGGCAAGATAGGTCATACATCTAACAAATGTTGGACTAATGGTAAAGGTAAATTCAATGGCAAATGTTTCAATTGCAATCAACATGGTCACAAGGCCAATGAATGCAAGGAGAAACCAAAGTTTGAAGGCAAGTGTCACAAATGCAAGAAACAAGGACATAAGGCATCTGAATGTAGATCAAAATCACTCAATCCAGCAGAACAAATTGTTAAAGCAATATTTGGTTGGGATTACAATACTTGGTGTAGATGTCACTATTGTGGAGAATATGGACACAGAGGAACAAACTATAGAAGGCATCACCTAAGGAAGAAAGATACAACCATAAGATGCTATACTTGTACTGAACTTGGTCATATAGCCAAGAATTGCATGAATATAGGAAACATTGAAGATGAAAAGAAAACTAGAGCTGATAATATTCGAAAGAAAATGAAACAAAAGTGGATTCCTAAGTCTACCGAGCAAGAAAATTCAAATGATGGAAATGTCACTCTAAGAATGGGTGACTCCACCATTCCTAATTAGACTTATCAAGAAGGATAAGGGACTGCATCTTCAAGCCATATCCTAGGCAGTTCCAAAAAGAAGAAGTGGAAATGAAAAATCAGTATTGCAGATACAAGTCATAATTCACAGTGTTGCATCTACCAAGTAAGGTTGGTTTTCAGACTTTATCGAGCTTGATCGAGAAGATAAGAAAGGTTTTGTGTGTTCACCAAGCTGCAAGGTTTATCGAGTAAGTCGGTGACTATTTGTAAAACCCTAATTCTCAGCTACCTTCGTACCTGAGCATTAATGATAGGATTTCGATCAAAAAGGTAGAATTTGATCTCATTCTTCACCACGAATTCAGAGTTCACAGAGAAAATATATTTTCAAGTGCATCCAAGTGAGTTCAAGTGATTTGAGGTGATTTTTTAGCAAAGAATTTGTGTTACGAAATTTTTCTCTCACCAAGCAGCAATGGCATCCGCAAGCACCAGTGGCAGTAAGGAAAAGAGAGTTCTGAAATGCTTGTGAAGGGAGTCGAATGGGAGGCACCCAATTTCAAAATTGTTCCTGCCATCGCTGAATCACTCGACCCGCATGGAGCTCAATCGCAGATCCCTCCAAAGGTACTTCTTATCAATGATATTCGTACTCATTTCAAGTGTACTCTGCAAGAAATAGGGACACTAGATATGGATAGTACTCTAGCTGAGTTATGCGTAGATGGAACCCTAAAACCTGAGTTTAAACATTTGGAAACCAAAGGTTTAACCCATATCCCGCATCTGCCAAGAAGTTTCCAAGTGAAATGGGTGAGGTATATCTTAAGCCGTGTGCATAATGGAAAATTATGGTTAGAGCAACCCATCCTCATAACAAAGAAGATGATCCACAAGATCATGGGTTTACCAATGTTGACCAAAGCCAAAACCACCAAAACCCTAGGTCGAGATGAACTTCACAAATTAACCCAAGCCGAATGGGATGGCAGAGGATTAAAGCTCAACAATGTTTCAGATATAGAACTAAAATTTGGTATTTGTGTTATTGCATACAAACTGTATAGTTCCAGCAGGCTGAATAGTGTACCCAGTGAGGCTGTAGATTTGGCATATAAAATTGTAAAGAAAAATATGGAGTTTGACCTAGCTGATGTGCTATTAAAACAATTGAATAAAAACATGGATAGCATAAGGACTGCAAAGACAAACCCTTGTAAATTTGGCTCTTTGCTAGTTTGTTTATTTTTCTATGTACAAAATTTCTTTCCATCTAAGGCTGTAGTTGTATGGAGGAAAGATACTCCAATTTTGTATCAAATAAATGAATTCATAGTAGAAATGGGTATGAATTTTGATAAGGTAATGGATAATTATTTTGAAGATTTCAAGGAAAGGATGAACAACAGGTTCAGGATACCTCCAAAACTTGTTGAAGAGTATAAGGATGATGTATGTTTCATGGTTGACTGTGACAGAGTCTACATCTAGGCTGTCAAATCCCAAGTGGCATGGGTAAAACCATTGCCCTATGAGCTAAATATTGATGATGCCAGAGATATCATTGAGGCACTGGTAAATGAACCAGTGGATCCCAAGTTGCCTGCATTTGGAACCTATGAAGAGGCAAAGTTTAGAATAGAGCTTGAAATCAAGCTTCCTCAAGCAATCTCTAAAGGTAGGAGAAAGATAGAAAAGCTAAAAGCTGATACTGGACCTCTCATGATAACAAAAGGGAGAGGAGAAGATGAAGAAAAGGAAGAAGAAGAATAAGAGCCTCAACAAAAGAAAGGTAAGGTGACTATCACCAAACCTACAAAGCAAACCACTGTAGTATTCTCCAAGAGAACAAGACAGGGAAAGAAAGATCCTATATTTGTTAAGCCTCCACTCACCTTTGAAGCAAGACTAAAGCAATTAGATGAAGGAGGTAGCTTCACAAACTTCAAAGCATTAAAGTTCAAAACCAGAACAGAATAGGAGAAAATGCAGATTGAGGATCTGGTACTGAACAAAATGGGTAAATGGAAATACTACCCAAACCAGATAGCCTCTCAGATCTCCAAAGAGCTATTGGAAAGATTGCAACCAAGACTGTCAAAGACATTTATGAGCAGACCCTAAGGAATCTCCTACCAAGTCTCTCTAATGCTGAAGTGAAGAAATCACTGAAAGATCATGAAGGTAATATGATGATTAGATTCCACACTTGTTTGATACTTGTCAAAGACATTGAGCATGTAGTAAATGATGCAACAAACATGTGGAAAAATATCTATCATCTACACAAACCCAGTGAGGATACTGTTGAAATCACGGACAATGACGACAGTGATGATAATGATGATGATGATGAGGGTGATGACACTGAAGACATACTAGAAGACTTGCAATCATTAATGTTAGAAATTGAGGAAGAAGCTGAAAGAGAAATGGAGGAAGAAGCAGCCTCTACTGGTGAGATTGTGAGCTCAATAGCCTCATCAATTGATCAATCTCCACCTATCTCCTCTCAGCTCCAGGTTTCTACAATGCAAGTGCCAAGCACTTCATCTACCGAGCTAGCAGTAACTTCTTCAGTTACCGAGCTTCCAAGCACATCATCAGCCACCGATTCATCCACAGCAGCAGTCACTTCACTGAGTGTATCTCTTCCACCTGCAGCTTGTACAGTAAGTCTTCCAAGTTTCATATCAATTTTTTCTTCCTCAGTCACATTGGCCCCAATTTTTGCTCGAGTCAGTTCTCCAATTGTAAATATACCAGTATGTACATCATTTTGACTAGTACATCATTTTTGGGAAGTATATCAAGTTTTGATACAACCAGCACCTCTCTTAGCTTACCTTTAGTTGGTCCCATTCCAGTTTTGACTGCTAGTCTTGTAGCATCGACCATTGTATCTACTTCAAAAGGAAAGGAGGTAAGTACTATAGATAAACAAAAGACACCCTTGAGACTACTACTTACAGATAGTGATATAGATTTGGATGAAGAAATTGTCATTCCACAAATAAATCTAGAAACTGCTACAGTTAATGAACTGAGATTGGCTAGTCAGTGTCTAGAGAAAAAGGCACAACAAATGCAGCTAAGGAATGAAAGGGACAGAGAATTCAACATCATTGAGAGTGCTAAGAACATAATAACTGAGGCTATAAGTGTTGATTTGGATTCATCTCAACACATTTTGTTACAGCTAGAAGAAGCGGTGAATAAATTTAATGAGGATATCTCAGGACAAGAAAATTTAATAGAGAAAGCAGAAAGGAAATTTGAAAATAAGGTGCTTGAGCACATTGCTCAGCACTTAGCAATAAAACAGGATGAATTAACCTCAATTTTGTCTAACATTGAAAATTCTTTTAGTAATGTAACCTCACTTTTTGCAAAACTTTGTGATGTTACCGAGTATACAAAGGAAATAAAAGAAAAGTTGAATAAAATTGATGAGGATATGAAGGTCAGTGCCCAAATGCTGCAATCTGACCATAGTGCAAGTTCATCCCATCATCTGAGAATCAAATTTTTGTCAGAGAAACAGACAGAATTGCTGAGAGAGGAAGCAAGGATCAGGTCTACTTTGATTGACATCCAGAATATGATCCTTCCTATCATGAACACAATGTAGAAGCACATTGCATATTCAAAAACATTGATCCATGACAAAAACTTCTCTGTTGCAGACCATGTGATTGAACTTTCTGCAGAAGTTCAAGTAGCTCTCTCCACATGTAAAATCCTGCAAGACAATTGGGATAAAACTTTGTAACTAATTCTTCAGGTATATTCTGAGTTTATCACACATTTTGGTGTCTCCATGTAAATACACTCTTTATTCTTTGGCATTATTGTCAAAAAGGTGGAGAAAGTAATATATAGAGGAAAATCAGAAAATCAGACACAAAAGGGGAGAAGGTAATAAAGTAATAAAGAATAAAGTCATATAACTCATGTAAAAACCTTGTGTATATTGTATGGGGGAGTTATATGTAAGGTAGCCCATGTATATTCAGCACAGCAGAATCAAATCAGTTTTGTCAGATCTTGTATATAAATTTTGGCTCATAAGTGTTTTTGTCACTAATGCCAAAAGGGGAGATTGTTGGAATAATGATACATTTTTCATTAGTTACAACACTTATTTGATTCTAAATGCTTACCGAGTTCATCACTCAGTTTACAGTTCATACCGAGCATTCGTTAGTTACCAAGTATGTTCAATAGTGTTTATCGAGTCAGGAAGGTAAATGAAGGTTTTGGTGTTTACCGAGTCAGAAAGGTAAACGAAGGTTTTAGTGTTTATGAGTCAGAAAGGTAAATGAAGGTTTTAATGTTTACCAAGTCAGAAAGGTAAATGAAGGATTTAATGTTTACTGAGTCAGGAAGGTAAACGAAGGATTTAGTGTTTACCGAGTCAGGAAGGTAAATGGAGGTTTTAGTAATTACCAAGACAGAAAGGTAAAAGAAGTATTTAGTGCTTACCAAGTGAATCGAAGGAGTTAGCTTCTACCAAGTGACATAATGTTTACCAAGTCACCAGTGGTTACCAAGTTCCAAGCTACTCAGAGTGATTAGTATGGATCGAGCCCCTATCTCTACCGAGTGCATGACGATGTCATGTAATGTAGTGGATGTCGTGTAATGTAGTGGATGCCGAGTGTCAGAAGGTCATCGAGTGAGTTTGAGGAACCTGAGTTTTCTACTATCTAGCTGACTCAGTAATGTTTTGTCCACTTGTGTTTGGCCGACCTTGTTGTTGTAAATATTGGAATGGTATATATGTAATGTATTGTGCCATTTGCAATACAGAAATGATGAAGAGAAGTAACAGTGAAGTAAGAGCGAATTGAAAGAGAATCAGCAGTGGAGTATTCAACAAGGTTATCGAGGAGCAGCAAAGATATATCCATCACATCAAGTGATCAGTACATAAGATCTAATCAGTAAACCAGTTGCAAGTAGATCCACTACTTCATCCTAACAGGTGAATCAGTTTTGTAAATCCTTTAACAGGGTAGACTTAACAGTCTTTTGTAAATCTCCTAACAGAGTGCATACTTCATTGTATGTTTGTAAATCCTCTAACAAGGTGGATCTAGCAGTCCTACTTGCTCCTAACAGGGCAGATCACCAAAAGTGATCATTGTAAGCCTTAACCGGCCAACTTTATACTACAGTATTGAAGTTTCGTGGGCATCATCCCCACCCCAGTTTTACTTTCAATTTGAAAGGTTTCTGGGTCACCAAATCAGTGTGTTAATCTTTTAATGCATTCAGTAAAGTAGATGAATGAATGGTGAATTTGTTATTATGCTAAATTGTTTTAAATTTTAAAGCTTACTAATTCACCCCTCTCCTCTCAATAACATTGTTAGACCTGAATATTTCCAACAATCACATCCAACCCAATATGACCAATATATATGTATGTGTGTGTGTATATGTATATATCTATATATATGTGTATATATATGTGTGAATATATATGTATATGTATATATGTGTGTCTGTGTGTGTATGTATGTAAATATATTTCTATAGATTTATATATACACACATGTACATGTATGAGTATATTTATGTATGTGTGTATATGTACACATACACACACATATTTATCATGCATATGTGATCATTGGTGAAATCACAATTATACACTGTTATCCTTAAAATTTGCAATATCACATAGTTAAAAGTGATATCATTATAGTCAGATGCATCACAAGAATGCTAATACAAAATAATGACATATGAAAATTAAAAGATAAATCATATATAAAATCTAACTTAGATTATAAAAAAAACAAGCAATGAAAAAATTCAAACATGGGTGGAACTCTAAATTTATCCCACATCACTTTGCAATATGTTGAAATGGTTGTTCCCACTCCCCCTAGATAGGACTTGAAATTAAAATAAATTCAAAGAACCACATGGGAACCTACATTAGGATCCTATTTTCTAGGACCAATTAATAATTTTTGATAAAGCTAATAAATTCCATAAACCAATCCCATATATACAAATAACTAGATTTTCAAGCAATATAATTTCCTCCTACATTATCTCCCACATCAAAATTCACAACATTAATAATAAACCATAATTTAAATGATATTTTGGCCTAATATTTTAATTTATTTTCGAGTAGAAAATTGACCAAGCCTTAGAAAATTAAAATTTAACTCTCTTTTGGTCAATAAGAATAGCATCTTTACTATGGATGCTTCTACAGTAAATAGCTAAAAACATAAGAAGGAAACATTCTTAGAGCCTTCTTAGCAGTTCTAGATGAAGATTTTTTAAACAAATGGAAGGAAAGAGAGCTACTCTATAGTTGAGTTAAATCCTAATATACCATAGAACAAAATTTTGTATGAATTGGCTCAGATTAGGGAGGCTAATATACTAGAAAGTGGTTGTAGCTTAGCTAAGTATAGATGAAGAATATGTATGACTTCTTTGTTCATGTGTATTTTGATGACTTCTTTAGTAGGTATGATCTTAAGAACCCTCATGAGGTGCCTAGAAGTGAATGTTTTGTTGTAATGAATGAGATCTCCCTTGAACCCATTTCTATTAAATATTTCTCTACATCTCTTCAAGCAAACCTTTACCACAAATTTATTTCCTTGCTTTCTTTGAGTGATTTTTCTTTTAACATTGAAATCCCTAAATTATTTTTCCATGCTAAAACTCTTATAATTAGTCAACCTTAAAATAAAATTTGCAAGACATAAGCATTCACACACTTGACATAGATGTTTAATGTAGAAACCCTATAAAGGGAATAAAACACCTGGGAACCAACAACCCATAATTTTCACTCTTCTAAAGTGAGCTCTGCTAGGATCCAACCTTGTTAAATGTTTACATGCACATTTTTAGTGTGACCTAGTGAGAGGATTTTAACCAAAGATCATCTAGACCTTATCACTCCTTGTCATTACTAAAGAGTGTCCTATTGTAAAGGACTTACAAACATCATTAATTGATGTTGTTGGAAACTACAATTAGATCAATTGTTATATTGTCATTGATATCAAACCTATTGGTAAGAAAGACTATGAAACATAATAGAGAGACATTCACTAATAGTGTAGAGTGTCATACTACTTGATTGATGAAGAGGATTTGTAAAGAAGAGATCATGAGATGACCTGAGTTGAGCTGTGATAAGTATCATGGAAATACACTGGGCACTTGATAAGTTAGTCCTTGACAAGATAATGTGGTGTTCAATCAATACATGAAGTGAAGAATATAGTTGGATGAATCTTAGAGTGAAAACAAGTCAAATGGATACGCTTGACTAAGTATCAACATTGCTTGGTCAATGAAGGAGTAGAAATAGAAGATTAAGGAACTTAAGTAGAACCTAAACAAAACAATTCAAGATGAGTGTTACTTAGTACCTAGAAAACATATGAAGATGTGTTAGTAGCGACTGAGCATAGTAATGGTTGAATGAGCCTGTTGATGTCAAGTGAGATAGTATAGCTTGTTATGAGCTACATAGTGATTATTGAGTAACAATAAAATTTATGTTTCAAGAAAGAATTAACTTTGAGGTTGATATAGTTGGAATTTTGAATTAGACAAAGTGAATGGAAAATAAGACTTGATGAGCTAGCATATTTAATGCACAAGGAGAGTTTGTCATGTGCTTAAAATCAAGGATTTGATCAAAAGTTTCTAGAAGGTGAAGGAGAAAAAAAGCATGGAAGCATTCAATGAATCTGACCTAACTCTAAGATCAATGGTGATGTTTAAGAGGAAAAAGATTGAAATTAACTATTTAAGGAGGCATGAGAGATATTTTCTAAGGTTGGTACATTGTTGATTGGAAATCTTAAGGAGAACTTGTGAAGGGAAAGAATAACAGATGTGAAGTTTCAAGAGTTTGGTGAAGAGTGATTGTTTAAGGAGATGCCAAGAAGATTAGGAATGGAGATGTCAATGAAGGCCATTCAATGAACTAAAAAATGAGTGAATGGAGATATAAATTTGCAAAGTGAGTTATACTATATAGATCAAACATATTGTTACATTCTAACCATTGTATCAGTCAAAATCCTTTAATAAATGTTGACTTAAAAAAACATTTGTAAATCCTTTAATCAAGGTGACATTTTAATGGAATGATCTAAACTCCTCTAACAAGGCCACTCCTAATAGGGTGATTCGCTCCTTTAATAAGTCACATTTAATAGTGTGGTGTATAACCTTTAATAGAGTTGATTCTTAACCAAGCTCACTTCAGAGGAGTGAAAAATTGGTAGCATGTTACTTGGTGGTTTTCTTCAAATTCGGTTTCCATGTTAAATCCTTATGTCAAAATGTTATTTTTATATGTGGATTTTATCCTTAATCATGCTATATTCTACAATAGCTTATTTACTAACAGTTGACACATATAGAGACAGAGAGTTAAGATATTGCATGAAATGTTAAATTTTTGATGATATCTTATATATATTGAGTGGGTATCTAAGATTGATTTATCTATTTGAAGTTATTAAAAGTTGAATTGGTACATCTAGATCTAAAGATAATTGATTCACCTACTCTCTTGGTTATTCTAAATCATTATAATATATATTTGGATGATGGTGATAGAGAATTAGATAATAGAATTAGCAATAGTATTATTCAAGAATTTGTAGAAAAATAGGAAGATATATAGGAGGATGAATCCATAATAATCATTATATAATATGCATATCAAAACCCAGATAAACTAGGTATTGCAATAAACTTGGAAGGTATAAAATATCCAAAATGTGGCAAAAAGTCATTGGTTGAACTTAGAGCAGCTATAGGAAAGGTTGGTAACCAAAAAACATTAATGACATAGTCCATGTAGGGAAGGGGATGTTAACAACATGGAATCTTAGGGGCCTAAATTCCCCTAACAAAAAGTTATTACTCAAACACAACCTTAAATTGTTTGAATCAGATATTTTACTAATACAAGAAAAAAAACATAGCAAAGAAGAGAGAGAAAAACTAAGTAGAAAATATGGAATTTGGAAAGCTGAATTGGTGGATCTAGTAGAGGCCTCTAGAGGAATTGGTATTCTATGGAATCCAAGGAGGGATGGCTTTACACTATATGTATCTAATAACAATTGGATCGGGGGAGAGTTTGTAGCTTTAGAAGTGAAGTGAAGTTCTTATTAATAAACATGTATGGACCAATTCCAATAGCAAATAAGAAAAAATAGTGGAATGAGATAAGTAACTTTATGGAGGAAAATCCTATATAGGATGTCTTTATTGGGGGATATTTTGATGCTATTCTAAATTTTAAATAAAATTTGGCAGAACCAAAGCAATCTCACAAACTATGCTAAACTTCAAAGAATGGTTTGAAAGGGATAATCTTCTAGATATCCCAACCTCTAATGGGGTGTTCACATAGAATAATAGATGAGATATTTTATGTAAAATGGAAAAAAGATTGGAAAATCACCGCTTCAGTTCAACAATTCTACAAAGTGTAGGTTTAGATCATTACCCCATCAAACTTTAGATAGGAGAACCTCATAAACCAAATAGAAACCCATTTAACTGTGAAAATTGTGGTTCCCACATGATGACCTCTTGAATAATATAAATCAATGGAAATTTGTGTTTAAAATTGGCTAATGGAGATATGTAATTCTTGTCATTTATGGCAACACATGATGTACATACTTACAAGAAACCTTAGAAATAAAGATACTTAGCTTTTGGCAATCAAAAAATTATCTAAGTATGAATTTGGCATACAATAGTGTATTGTTTTGTTTATAACTTGTTGCTGATGTCATATTATGACTTGTGAATTTAGATGGAGATAGTATACATATTGATGATGATGTATGTAACCTCATAAGTGAGTATGAACTATACATAACAAATATATTTATGTTTCAATGAAATGGGACAGTGGAATTGAAGGAAAGGATTATTTTGTTTACAAAATAATTACTTGTGCAATTAGGGATAACATCCTAGATGTTTACTCTAAGTTGGAAAAGTATATTGTGTTCTTAGTTGACCTTGTAGCTATTTATGTAAAGGTATAGTATTTATGCTAAGGACATCTTGCAATAAGGAAAAAGAAAAGGTTGTCACATAATTGTTGCGTTGAGCAATTGTATGCAAAATTTTGTGAAAGAGATGTATGAAAACTTTGTGAAGTTATTTCAAGATCTAAAATCAATTAACAAAGTATCTATATTCCAAAAGTCCGATTATCTTTTTTATCAGTGAGCTCTTCTTGTAATTGGAAGTGCATGTTTGGGTAGTGAGCTCATCTTGCATCTATTATACTACAACTCCTAAAAGGGTTGGAATCTCCTAATAGGGATTCAAAGTCTCCTAATAGGCACTTCTTATACTAAATTTTCTCATTTAATCCCAACAAGGTCCATCCTCTAACAAGGAACTTATATATAAGTATATTATCTAGTGGTATCATCCCCACCAGGGTTTTCCCTTGGCTAGGGTTTCCCTAGTTAATAAAATATGATGTTATGAGTTATCTTTGTGCATGGTTACTATTACTATTCAGCATTACTTTATTACTTTTTTATCTATGGTTTAAAGTAAGAAATAATATCTAGTTAGCGACTAATGTTTGTAGATTATTGATTCACCCCTCCCCCCAGTAATCCCTATTTCTAACAATTGGTATCAGAGAACAATTACTCTAAAGAGGCTTAACAACTTGAGTAAGATCCCTATGGATATGGAATAGTTGATGAAGAACCTTGAAGAGGCACTTAAAAAAATTGATCTCCTTATTGAAGAGAGAGAT
Source organism: Cupressus sempervirens (assembly GCA_028749045.1). Taxonomy (NCBI): domain Eukaryota; kingdom Viridiplantae; phylum Streptophyta; class Pinopsida; order Cupressales; family Cupressaceae; genus Cupressus; species Cupressus sempervirens. The sequence goes on along the minus strand of CM053785.1, from coordinate 990,797,177 downwards.
AAGCTAAAGGACAGATATGAAGACTCCAAAGTATACATTGGACAACTAAAGGAAAAGATTGAACATCTCAAATCTAAGCTTGAATATAGTGAATCTAGAACTAGTGATGATGATTATTCAAAGTTGAAGATAGAGTACAAAATCTTGATGCATGAATTGAAGATTATGAATTTGAAGTTGAATTTGAGAAATGATCCAGCAAAGTTGAACCTAATTTGAAGACTATGAATGCAGATCTTATAGCAAGTTTGGCAAAGAAGACATATGAATTTGAAACATTGAAAGAAGATCATGAAGAACTTTATAAATACAATACTATTGTGAAAGGTGAATTAACTTAGTACAAGTAGCATCTCGAGAAGCTTTATTCTAGTAGAGAAAATCTTGATGATTGAATGTTAATACAGAGAACTACTTATTATAAGACTAGTCTTGGTTATCTATTTAACATGTTTGCAATGAAACCTAAGATTAGATCAAATCTAAAAGAAAAAGGAAAATCTAATGATAAGATTGAATCTAGTCAATCTTCTAATAAACCTAAAGAAGTTGGACAAGACAAGGAAGTTGAAATCTTGGATGAACCAAAGCAAGTAGAATCTCCTAAGGAAATTAGGTATAAATTTAGAGGTAAGTGTTTTTCATGTAATGAGATAGGTCATAGGAAAAGAGATTGTACAAATAAGTCATTTAATCATGTTAAGGATTTTTATTATCATAATTGTCATGGTATGAGTCATAAAGAAATTGATTATAGGGAACCTAAGTATGATAATGATAGAAGAAATAATAGAATGCCTAGAAATACTAACCTTATACATAGAAGAAGATCTTAATTAAAGGAAATTGAGAGAAGGAAGACCTTATGAAGATAGAAGATAGATTGTATATTATAAGTGTAACAACTTTGGACACGTAGCTCAAAATTTCCATGCATCTAATGATCACTAGAATCCTAGAAGTAGAACACCAGTGTGTCAATTATGCAACAACTTCAAACATACAACAAAGTATTGCAGAATGGATAGAAACTTTAGATATAGAAGGAATAATGGAAGAAACTTTAGAAACAAAAGGAATGATAAAAGAAATGTCAGAAATGACAAAAGCAACCATGAGAGCAACTCCATAACTAACAAAGACAATGAAGAACAAAGGAATGCAGTCAATAAACTTTGAGAAGAACTCAATGAGGCATTTGTAAAAGGATTGGAAATCTGAAAAGAGAAGTTAGATGATGGTGACACAAGAAGATTGAAGTCAATTATTGGGTTTGATTCAATTAAGGTGAATTAAGCTTGTTCACAACACTACAATTTGAAAACTTCATTCAGAGATTGAATTAGAGGTTGTAAAGTTGGAAAAATGTGTATCAGGATATGTTTAGATGGTACCTAAGATTGTTCGTAATTTGGAGCTTATCTAAACAAGTTACAAAGAAATTAAGAGTTACTAGTATTATAGAGAAAGTTAATTCGGTAGCAGAAGATGAAAACTATGTTTTTGTAGAGAATTTTGTCAAGCAAAGTATTGTGGAGCATTTTCATGATGAAAGGAAGCTATAGTAAACTTTGGGTGGCATTTGAAGATCATATAGATGATCTTGAGTAGTTATTTGATTACAGAATGTAATTAACAACTTTTTCATGTTTGCAAAGTATGCAATTATGCAAGTTCAAGTTGATGGAATGAATGGAGTATAGATTTTATTTTCACTTTATTTTGAATACATATGAAGTAGAAAGAACTCAAAACTAACTTGTTAAGGAAATTTTGAAGCAAACCTTATTTTTAGAAAGAGGTATTTTATCATTTTTTTGTAAATTTTTTTTGGTTAAAGTTCATATTTTTTAGAAGCATGGATATGTCAGTAGTGCACAATGTTGAGAATGAAACCTAAGTTGAAGGTTATTTCCATGAAACCTACGAAAGGAAACCCTAACTCAACATTATCCATTACTTCAAACAATGTAGTATATTTGGATGATATATGAAGTTATCTTAATAGTAAGTTTGAATGTATTAGGAGTGAATATATGAACAAGGATATAGAATTAGTTTTCAATCATGACATGACTGTGAAACATGGATTTAAACATTTGAATGAATTAGACCTATTCAAATATCATTTTTGTAGAGAATTGGACACAAATCATACTAAGAAAAATACATGATGGAAAATAATGGATGCAAGATAGTGTAGTTAGTATTTTTGTCAACCATATTCATGAGCTAACTAGTCTTAGTAAACAAGGTAGTGTACCTATAGCTAAGAAAATGGTTAAGAAGAAAGTTGAAAGTTATACCAAAGCAGTGTACAGTGTGAAGGCCATTGTGATCAACACCATTAAGCAAGATGATTTAAGAAACCTAGGTAGAATTATTGCCTACTCTGTATGTGCAAGCTCAAAGATTGATGAATTTTCAACTAGATTAATCTATGCTACATATAAGATATGTATTGAGAAGGAACAAGTAAAAATCTTTGAAATTGTGAGAATGCAACTACTTGAGAACCTTGAAAAGATCAAAAGGACTAAGAATAGTGTGTTTAGATTTCAATCATTGATCAGTCAGATATTCTTTCATGTGCTCAAGTGATTTCCATACTTATCAGCCGCAAACATTATAAGCAGTCATAGATGTACAATGGAGAAGATCACAAAGTATGTAGAAAACATCTTGTAGATAAGATATTGGATAGTAGAAACCTAATAGTGAAGACATTTTAGAATGAAATGAGACAGAGATTCAGAATTGCACCTAGAATTGTAGATACATTTAAAAATGGCATTTGTGTTATGGTTGATAGAGATTTTACTTATATTCAAGTAGTAGAACCTCATGAAACATTTCTTGATCCCTTAGGTTATGAATTCAATGATGATATAGCAGTTGGATACATTGATTTGTCATTGAAATTAGAGAAGGATAAAGTAAAATACAGATTTGGAAGATATGATGAGATTACCCAATCAGCTCATCAAGCATCCTTGGAGAAGGCATCGCATAAGAAGATAGAAACTATTATGAAGAAAGGTTTATTAGAGGCTAGTATGAATGAGAGTAAGGCTAAGGCAGTCACACAAACCATGAAATGAGGGTTATTGAATATACAACCCTTGCCAGTATCTATTGTAGAGACATCTTTGGAATAGAGCATTCCATATGCCACAGTGTCAGATGTGCAACCAAGTAAACCAAAGAGAAAATTAGAGAGATCAATGTAAGCAGTGACCACTAAGACTAAAAGGGTTAAGCAACAAGCCACTGGACTAGAAAAAAGACAAAAGACATTGTTGACAATTGTTGAGTCCAGGGATGAAGAAGAACAACAAAAAGAATTCAAGAAAGTAGAAAAGGTGACAAGGGTATGTGCAAGATCATGGTGTGCCAAAAAGTGGCGATGTGAAAAAAATAGAGTTTGAAGACATCTAAAAGCACTTCAAAATCCACTTTGACTTTTTTCCACCTATCTAGGTACCAAACCTGGAAGGTAAGGCCGAGCCTTATTGAATATCTGATTTAATATTGGATATCCGATAGCCAACATAATAGACAAATATAATATTATTATTATTATATCATAATAATATAAAAATATTATATTATAATAGTATAATATAATACATTATAATATAATATTGTTATAATATAATATAATAATAATATTATTATTATATTATATTATAACAATATTATATTATAATGTATTATATTATAATAATATAATATAATATATTATAATATATAGTAATGTAATATAATATATATATATATAATATAATATTATATTATATTATAATGTCTTATATTATAATAATATAATATAATATTTAATACTATAATATATAGTAATGTAATATAATATATATATAATATAATATAACAATAAAAAATAATATATTATAATATAATATATAATAAAAAATGTAATATAATACATTATAATAATATAATATAATAATATTATTATATTATAATAATATAATATAATATAAAATATAATATAATGTAATATGTTATATATAATATATATAATATGTAGCTGCATATTGAATATCCAATATTGAATCAAATATTCGATATCTGCTACATACATTAAAAAAACACAGACCCACGGGCATTGTTTTTTGGTATTTCGAGGGGCCAGTTTGCAAGGGCGACTGGATATCAGATACAATATCGGATATCAAATACAATTTTTAATCTAAATTCAATAGATTTTTGCATAATTTAGTTTGTTTTAGTTGAATGTAAGTTTTTTAATATATATTATGTTTTGCAATTCAATAGGAATGGTTGATTAGAATGATGACACTGAGGCAGGAAATAATATTCCTCATAAACCCCCCCCCCCCCCCCAAAATGATCTAGTACCCCCACAAAATCATCCACCAAATGATCCTCTACCCCCTTAAAACCCTCCTAAAATTAAGGATTTGATAAATGAAAACCTCACTGAGTTGAGAGGTTTGTATAGGACATATAATAATGTAACCGCATGGGCTCTAATGTTATCCACATTAAACACCATAATGGATAACATTGAAACCCTTATGAACCAAACAAAATGCCGCTCTTCGTTGGCATGATGAAATGCACACAATTTTTGTTGATGGTTTGGACTATGATGAGGTTGCAGCCCTCAACATAACCAAAGAAGATTTGGCTAGCCTTTTTGCAAACCCAAAAATGAGTTTAGGAGTCGACCCAAAAAATCCAAAATATCCATTAAATGGTTCGCAAATGATGCCATACGTGCAAACTTTTGGGATCGTTGGTGGATGGTCTTTGATATCCCTCCACATGGCAATTTAGACATACCATTTTATTTCCTTAAAATATCATATGTAGAATTCGTGTTGAAATTTAAAGTGAACTATTGGAGCATGAAGCCCAACATGGGCTTAGGACTAGGAGCTCTTCAAGATAGACCCTCTTCCCAATGGAAGAAAGCTAGCACTTTTATCCATCCCACTGATATCTCCCCTCCTCCTCGAGTGCACCATCCAGATATTATGACAGAGACTAGCTCTTAGACCATTAGAGCCATTCATAGGATGAATAGCCTCATGATATCTCAGGCTAGGTCAGTCCTGCCTCCTTGTGTTGATGATGTTGGTGCCAATTCATCATCGGCTAGCTCATCACATGTTTGTGTGCCTCACACTTGCATTACATGCAAGAATATTTTCCTAGGTCCCATAGGTAATATTCCTAAGTAACATTTTGTATTAGATGAGGATACACCAGACATAGGTGCAGAGGCTACTAACCCTAATGCGAGAGAGGAGGGGAATGTAGAGGCATGGACTCCTTTAGTGTCGGTACGTGTATACATTTTTTTTTATGACATATGCGATTTAAAGTTAATTTCTATAATAGAGTAATTTTAATTTTTAAGCCATATTGACTTTTATATGTATGTGATCTTCATTCATGTTTAGTTGATGACCGAGGAGGAGCTCAGACAGATTAATGATGCCATGCTCTTGGCCATTTCATTTGGCCTTGAGACATCTACGATACATTATGTTGTGTTCACATTTCTTTTTTCTATTTGATATTGTAGCATATATGGTTGCTAAACTTTCTTTTATCTTGCAAATAGTAGCTATCCTGGGGGGACAAAGTGCAGAGGGTGAGCCAGTGCACATTGACAAAGGAAAGGTAATTAGATGCTTTCTATTTGATTAAATATCGATGCATTCTTGTAACATTTTTGTAGTAATCCCATTTAATCACATTCTTTATTGTATATAGGGTGTGGCTACTATCAATGAGCATGTACAGATTTTGCATCGTAGACCATCAAGGATTTCCATTCGCACTAAGAGCCCCATTGTATGTATAAGTATAATTTATTTTTTATTATCCTTATCTTCATAAATAAATTCAAAACTGATTTCCATGATATTAACAACTACTATTTTGTATCTCATAGAAGACTCCTAGTGCACATGAGGTCCGACAAGAGAGTTATGTAGATTTGATGATGCGGGCACTCTCTATTGAGGAGGAGCCTACAATAGTAAGTTGTAGTTTGAATTTATGATTAAATATGTTATAAATTTGGAAAGATATGAATTATAATGTTATATTTTAAATTGTAGATTCATCTGACAAACATATTTGAACATATACAGCCCACAATTAGAGAGGTAGAAGCATTGCCGAGGGCATATGAGAGGACTCCTGACTGGTACAGGAGGTCGATGAGAGAGGTATTTATTATGAAATTTTGATAGTATAAATCTTCATTACAAAAAATATCATTATGCATTTGAGTAATCCAATGTTAGATACAAAGAATCCTATAAATGTAGTAGTCTAACTTTGGGTTTTCCATTTTTGTTTATGTAGGAGGCATTTGATCCACCTAGTGTAGTGAAGAGGCTACATTTTGATCATCCACTAGCACCCTAGGATAGTATAGTTGTCATAGGATCCATCATGAGATATTTTGATATGGCATATGCCACATTTTATATAGAAACATTGATATTATACACATTCTGATGGCATGACCAACCACATTTTGTATATGGGTCTATGTATTTTGATATATATTTGGGTACTTTGTCTATGGATATGCTGTTCTATTTTGATATGTTCATTATTAATAAATGGTATATTATAGTTCAAGTTTTTATTATTGATTCATATTATATGAGTAGTGGTTTGTATAGATATATGACTTATAAGAATGTATGGTCTATTTAACACTTATTGCATTCTGGCAATGCTGATATAGATCACAAAACTTCTTAAAAATCACCATCCTTGCACTGCTCTAACTCAAAACCTATTTAACCATAAAATTTTCAAGATCAAACTCAGTCAATTCACTAACCCATTTAAAAATTAAGATCATATGAATTCAATATTTATTCTCAATGTCCCTGGCACTAGAAAAGTCTTATTCTGAGTGGTTGAGCTAACCAAATGCTTTTAACATATATTTTGTCTTTTAAACATAAATTGTAATAACATAAAAAAAAAAGTGTTACTTATACAAATAATGATAGGAATTGAAGACATATAAGTACCTCGAAAGATCGACCTCAAAATGCACTTAGAGCACCTTGGAGACTCCTTGGTACAGGGTGGCCACAGATGATGGATGGTCTCCATGGCTAGAACAAGGGTGTGACTAGGGTTCACCCACTCACTCGAAGCTAATGGCGCTAACTATTCGATGCCAAGATCAGAAATTTCAAATTTACGTTGTGGTGCACCTATGAATTGAGGTACACTACAAGTTTTGGCATCGGATGAGATCATTGTGCTGAATCCAAACAAAATGTGATCTCTTAAAAATGAGATAGGTTAATTTTTTAGGCCTTAACATCACCATCCTATATCACGAGCTTCGAGTTATGACCCTCAGAAGATCGACCTCAAAATGCACTTAGAGAATCTTCGGGACTCCTCAGTATGGGGTGGTCGCGGATGATAGATGGTCTTTGTGGCTAGAACAAGGGTGTCACTAGGGTTCATCCGCCCACTTGAAGCTAATGACAATGACAATTCGATGCCAAGATCAATAGTTTCAAATTTATGCTATGGTGCACCTATGAACTAAGTCACACTACGAGTTTTGGCATTGAGTGAGATCATTGTGCTAAATCCAAATAGAATGTGATCTCTAAAAAATTACATAGGTTATTTTAGGCCTCAACATCACCATCCTATAGCATTCGACAGTTCATGGATAGCGCTCACGAGCTCTAAGTTATGACCCTCAGAATATCGACCTCATAATGCACTTAAAGAACCTTGGGGACTCCTCAGTACGAGGTGGCTATGGATGATGGATGGTCTCCATGGACAAAAAAATGGTGTCACTAGGGTTCACCCACCCACCCAAAGCTAATGGCACTGACAATTCAATGCCAAGATCAACGGTTTCAAATTTACGCTGTGGGGCACCTATGAACTACGACAAACAGCAAGTTTTGGCATCGAGCGAGATCGTTGTGCTGAATCCAAATAGAATGTGATCTCTTGAAAATGAGATAGGTTATTTTAGGCCTTAACATCACCGTCTTATAGAATTTGATAGCTCATCGATAGCCCTCGTGAGCTTCAAGTTATGACCCTTGGAAGATCGACCTCCAAACACACTTACAGAACCTTGGGGACTCCTCTGTATGGGGTTGCTGCGGACGATGGATGATCTCTGTGGCTAGAACAATAGTGTCACTAGAGTTCATCCACCCACCTGGAGCTAATGGCACTGACAACTCAATGCCAAGATCAGCGATTTCAAAGTTACACTGTGGTGCACCTATGAACTCAGGCACACGACAAGTTTTGGCATCGAGCGAGATCATTGTGCCAAATCCAAAAAAATTTTGATCTCTCAAAAATGAGATAGGTTATTTTAGGCCTCAACATCACCATCCTATAGCATTAAATAGTTCATTGATAGCCCTCACAAGCTTTGATTTATGACCCTCAGAAGATCGACCTCAAAATGCACTTAGAGAACCTTGGGGACTCCTCAGTACGGGGTGGCTGCAGATGATGGATGGTCTTTGTGGCTGGAAAAAGGGTGTCACTAGGGTTCACCCACCCACCTAGAGCTAATGGCACTGACAATTTGATGCCAAGATCAGTGATCTCAAAGTTGTGCTATGGTGCACCTATGAACTAAGGCACACTATGAGTTTTGGCATCAAGGGAGATTGTTGTGCCGAATCCAAACAAAATGTGATCTCTCAAAAATGAGATATATTATTTTAGGCCTCAACATCATTGTCCTATAGCATTTGACAGTTCATTGATTTCCCTCATGAGCTTCGAGTTATGACCCTCGAAAGATCAACCTCAAAATACACTCAGAGCACCTTGGAGACTCCTTGGTACGGGGTGGCCACGGATGATGGATGGTCTCTATGGCTAGAACAAGGGTGTGACTAGGGTTAAAAAACCCACCCAAAGCTAATAGAACTAATGATTTGATGCCAAGATCAACGGTTTCAAATTTACACTGTGGTGCACCTATGAATTGAGGCACACTGCGAGTTTTGGCATTGAGTGAGATCGTTGTGCCGAATCCAAAGGGAATGTTATCTCTCAAAAATGAGATAGGATATTTTAGGCCTCAACATCACCATCTTGTGGCATTTGATAGTTCATCGATAGCCCTCACGAGCTTCGAGTTATGACCCTCGGAAGATCAACCTCAAAATGCACTTAGAGAACCTTTGGGACTCCTCGGTACGGGGTGGTCGCGGATGATGGGTGGTCTCCATGGCCAGAAAAAGGTTGTTACTAGGGTTCACCCACTACTCAAAGCTAATGGCACTGACAATTTGAATATTTCTAGCCATTAGAAGTTAGATTTTGAAAAGTTGTCAAGAAAATTCCAAAAGTTGCTAAGCAACTTTTTGCAATTTTTGCACTAAGACAAGTTTTATTGTAAATTTGATTGCAGATGGACTCTACAAACTCTTAGTACCCTAATAATGTTCTAAACATCTAGACTTACCTTAAAAATATGGAATTTACCACAAATCCACTTCATTGGACCAATTGATGGCCAAGGCTTATAGTTGCACCATGGGGTCTTGTGTCCATTACAAATGTGGATGGTCACAAGGAGATCATTAGATCTATCCCTAGACCTTATTACATCAAGAAAAGAAAAATGATTAGGTGCTTTACATTAATGTTCCCTATATTTCATTAATTTTATTGGACTAAGAACCAGTTTATGGGTTCCCTAACCCCAAAAGCCCCAATTCACCTTCTCAAAGCCCTTGTTCCTAGGGCATCACCAATCTCACATGTGCCAAACCTTCTCGGACTAATTCAAAATTTAGACATCTATTTTTTATCACCATAAACATGAATCAACTCACAAACACTTCCCTCTTTAAGGAAAATCAAGGATAGCCACAAGGAAGAGAACAAATCAAGGTGAAACATGAGTTCAAGCTCAAGGCCAAGGAAAGAAATGAAAGGGGACTCATCAAAAGCATTTCGGTTCAAAGGAAAATGCTTCAAGATAATATAATTTCAAAGTGGAGCAAAGGAAAGAAAATTCAAGGATCAAGCTAAAGGAATTATCCCAAAACCAAACCTTCACTAGTCAAAAACATGGGACAAGTTTGGATTTAAAGAGCTCCATGGACAATTTCAAGGATTCAATTCATAGGCATTCATGTGTCCCAATGCAGTTCAACTTTACACTTGGTCAAAAACTTAAATGTTTGAAGAACAAAGACTATCTTACAAGGAGATCAACTTGTCTCTATTTACATCAATTTTTTGTAAGGATCAAACAAGTACACCAAGAATATTCGAGGATCTACCACCAAAGTGAGCTTAGGAGCATGAACAAGGACATAAAGAAAAGTTTGAGTTTGAGGGCACAAAAGAATACAAGGATAAGATTTCCATCAACAGAGTGATCCCGATGATGATCAAGTTGTGCAAGGAAATGGATTTAATATGCCATGGAAGATGTTAATGCATGCAAGGGATTGCTCCAAGGATCAAACCCAAAGATGAAGATGTAAAAGAAGAATTCCAAATGATGAAGGTGGAAATATCAAGGGTTCAAGCATCATGAAGTCCACCTATCCAAAAGAAAGAAGTCCTAGAATGATAACAAATTCCTAAGAATAAGGATGTGGAATTAAGATAAAGATTACATGGAGAAGTTAGAGGTCATAGAGTCACAATATAACAAGCTTCCTAGCATTGAAATGGGGGAACTTAGTGAAATTTTGTTCAAGTTCATTGGTTTTGCTAAAATGGAGAGGAAGAGAGGAGTATACATCTTGGATGATAAGTTGAATGATGACTAGTGGCTTCCTTGTTTCTTATTGGTCCTTGGGTGATTGAATGTTTTTCAATGGCTTATTTTTTGGCTATTTTTGGTTCCCCTAATTAGAGCTTGTAATGGATTAATCTAGATCATTGTTTTTGAATCAATCTTGTTAGTTCATTATAATTGGGGCTCCTATTTAAATCCCCAACCCTCTCATTTTTAAACCAAGGCTATTGGAGAATTGTTGCCAATTAAATGCCAAATTTTCTCTACTTTTCATTGTTGTGTATTGCATGGAAAATTTTTGTGATCAAGTTTTGACACAAGGTAGGATGGTTGAATGATTCTGTGGGAGCACTCACCGACCACCTTGCTAGAATGCAGGATTGACAAAGAACCCAAGATGTCATGCATCAAGTTTGCATTATTGCATAATGATCCTTATTTTCTCACTTAGCTTTAAATTTCATTTCATGTTGTTTAGTATTAGCTTTGTTGGATGAAAGAATTATGGATGCACTTGCTCAATTCGAATATTAACTAGATCATTAGCCTCTTGTTAATGGTAGGAGTGCCTTGTGTGGTGAGTTAGTGAAAGTACTCAACTCAATAGTGTAAGCCACCCAAGTGATTACTAGAAAATTACATTATTTCACTAAGTGAACATCCACAATGAAAGGAACCTAAAAATCATTTCATGATCTTACTTAGCAATCTTAGCATGAGAGATAACCTTATATCAAGAGAGTATTGAATGTTTGGTGTTTCATTGAGTATTTGAATATGCATGTTATAGTGGAATAAAACTCACAATAAAATTAACAAGATTGGAATCTTTGCAACTTGATCAAGACCTCTATAGAGATACTATCCTATTACTGGATTTTAGGAATTAGATCTAGTTAAAGGTCTCCATGAAGCCATAAACTTAGACTAAGACTAGAAGATGTGGTCCTCACTTAAAAACTAAACTATGAGAAAATCCCATTTGAGTGTCATACATGTCATGGACATGGTCATTTCAATAAGGCCCAAAAAATTGTAGACAATTGCAATAATGAATCTTTTTCAAATTAAATTTGGGAAGAATTACATCAAATTTTTTTAAAAATCAAATCACATAGTATTCTAATTGTTCATTCATACTTTCTAGATTTTTCTTATTTGATTAGTTTGATAAAAATAGTTTTAATAATTATAATGTCAGCTTTATGTCAAATAAGGAAAAAGCCAAACTTGTAATAAGATATTCGCAAGCAATTATCTTTGATATAGTTATAAATGCTCTTAAAATTGTCCTTATAGCCTTGTATCACATGCAAATATGATTATGAAGAAAATAACATAAGAAGTAAATATACCTAGTTGAGTGTTCCAATAGGGTCCTCTCTCTATTTTAGGGTCTCCAATAGGGCTTCATGATCAGCATTAGCAATAGTAAAAAGTTTTTTCTACTGTTGGTCTTCCTTGATGCTTCAATAACTTTACATTTGTTGCTATAATAAGATGCGGATATATGATAATTACTTTGTGCTTCTGATAGTCTTCGAATGCAAGAATTTCGTTCCTTCTAAGCATGTATGTCCACAGCCATGTTCCAGCAACAACCAATGAACCAATAGGATATGTGAATCCATCATCATCTGTGATTAGTTGTGCAAGTTTTTGTTTACCTCTTACACAAAATGCTAACCAATAATTGGATTTCTCATCATTCCCCTATGGTGCAACCAATGCAAAGACATATCTTGGCTAAAGTAGATTTGATAGATGGTTATGCTCAAGTGAACTTTCCATGTCATCATTTTTGATAGAGGGTATGATATACAATGGAGTAATATAATGTGGAGCCCATGTGTCCACCCACTCACTTGACTCACAGTGATCCCAATCACACTAAAAACAACTAAGACAAAAACAAGCTAGTTGTTGTGTCCAAATGGTCCATGTACTAGAATCAGAGCTCCAGAATGAATGCATTTTTTATGAGTCTCTCACTATAGCACAATATAATCTATCAGCTATAGACCCTTCCTCAACCAACCAAAAGAACTTGCATACCATTGAATCAAGATTCCCCCCTGTGATAATGCAAAACTACACCAATCAACAATGCTACGAGCATCAAGAAGCTCTACTATTGAAATCTTAAGTTGCTCCTTAAGTAGAGCTCTCTTCACACATGCCCCTGCTCCATCATGTTCACCCTTTCCATGGTCGAACTCAAAAAAAATTCAAATATGAGGCACCCCTCTCTCTACATGCATCCTACACAACCAATAAAACATGCAAGCATTATTGACTTGACCTGTATAGTTATCTGACCAAATGATATCTCTATCCATAGCAATTGCATGCTCATGTAAGAAATTAAAATAATTCTTGAAACAATGTTGCACAAAATTGTGAGAGTGAGATCTATCATCACTCATATAAAAATGATACTCTCTAATAATCTTTTGATTATCTTTCACACTATTAGGGGCATGTCTATATGTTATGTGAACAAAAATAGCAATTTGAATGGAGTTGTAATACTGAGATTGTGTCTCATTTTGAGGTTGCAATGTGTAGTTCTCAGCAAAACCAACAATTGATATAATAGTGCCAATGGGAAAAGTCTCCTTACACATTCTAAATTGTTGATCTGACCACTGAGATTTATGACTATGTCTTGCATACTTGTAAAAAAGAATTGCCTTGAAATCTGAAATAAAACTAGCCACACTAGTATCTTTTCCAAGTAATTCACATCTAGAGCTCTCACCCCCACTCTTCAATGTGTATTTCACCATTTCATATACCTTTTTTTTCACTATTGTCTTTCGAAGATCTTGTTCGCACCCCTCATGGAAACATGTGTCAAACTTGGATAAGCCACCACATTCTGAACACTTCTCATTTAAGCAAGCATTTCTATAAAAAGAAAAACCATGAACTCTACAACATAAAATTTGATCTAGCAAGTCTCTTGATGATTTTGGAAGCCCACTAGCTCCACAATCGTCCAACATTTCTTTACTATGCAAAGAAGAACAAATGGAGCGTAATAGTTCATGGTGCATAGAAAACTCAACATGACGTTTGCAACAACATGTATTTCAAATTTTGAGTGGCACACAATAAAATGGCTTCAAAGATTCAAAAGCCCTTTGTGATATATGAAGACTTGGATGACTCTCTCTAAATTGTTTGAACAACATAGTTTGACTTACCTCCAAATAGTGTTTAGGATGTGGCATGCAGTCTCTGATGTCAATTTTCAACATTAACATGTCTTTAGCATTGGGTGATACTCATGAGTTAGAGTGCCAAAATTGTGTAATTTCTTCTTTCACATCATTGGATAGCTTCTTATCAAAATGTGGAATTCTCCCACCAAATTCCCATGTTTCATTTTGAAGAGGATCATCAATTTTCTCTTGTCGACTAAGTGCTCTTCTCAAAGTAGTACAATTCAGATTTAAATAAATACAAGTTTGTCTCATATATCTACCCTTTCTCAAATGATGACTTACCAAAGAGGTTGTAATAACTCTTCGAGCAGCTCTTTTATCCTTCTCCCTACTATTTTTCTCAATGCCATTGAGAGCACTAAAAAGATTCTTCCCAATAATGGCATTTCTTTCCAACTTTTTATTGACACAAATCTTCAATTTGGAAAGCATAGGTCTCATCTTTTGTATATTTAATAAGTGCATGAAAATCTGACATTGCTCTACTACTATCTTGTTGCTGAAAAACATTTGATATAGTCTTGAAGCCCATAACTAAATGGTTCTTTTTGATCTTTTCCCTTCCAAACTAGTAATAACCATTTCATCAATTTCAATTATCCATTTTGGTGTTTTAGAACCTTCGTGTTGATTATAATTAGGAGATATGTAACGTTCTTGTGCATTAGGTTCCTATGCATTGTCATGTTCGACATGGTCAATTATGCAATTTGGATTATGACTTGGTAGCATTTCATCTTCAAAATTTTCATTGTCTAAATTTTCAATTTCAGCATTATTGTTTTCAATCGGTACATTTTCATTTTCCAACTGTACATATTCATTATCTAACTCTATGATTTCACCTTCGACTAATTCATCATCAACTTGACTGATATTTAGCATACCTTGTCTTTTTCTTCGGTGTTCCATTTTGTCTCTTTCCCTATATGCCACAATGTCTTCATTAGATATCTTCCTTTTGCATTTATCCTTTTGACGACTACTACTCCCCATTCAGATGACAAATTCGAACACCTAAGGTTATATTTTCAAAAAAAATTGATTGGCTGGGCCCCAAAATGCACTTTTTTGCAAAACCCGCGAAAAAAGAGCTAAAAAAGTGATGTTGTCAAGCCTGTAGGGATAGGGATATGTTGGAAATTGGTGCAAGGAAAAATTGGATATCCGATTACAGATTGGATATCCAATTAAAAATCAGATATCTGATCTGAAATCAAATATCCAATTGTTTCCAATGATATTTGGAGGGAAAATAACCTTTGCTATAATAGTATTAATATTATAATAATTATTGGAGGGAAACCAACTTTAGTTTATTAGTATTAATATATAGTATTAGAGATATAAGAGTATTAATATATATATTATTATAGCTATAGTATTAATATACAGTATCAATATTATTATTACTATAGATATAATATTATTAATATTTAGTATGTATTTATATTATTATTATTACACTATAATAGTATTAATATATATATTAATACTATGCCATAATAGTATTAATATTTAGTGTTTATTTATATTGTTATTATTATTATTATGCTACAATAGTATTAATAGTAATAAATATCATATTAATAGTTGTAGACGCTAACAAATGGTTCGCATCTATGAATTCATCACTTCTTCATACTAATTTGTCCCATTTTCTCATTCTACTAACTTCGATCTTTTGGCTAGATGGACCATATTTTGTCATTTGTATCCCCTTTCACATCAATTTCATATCAACTCAAAATCATATCAAATCAACTCAAAATTGATCCTAATCAACCCGAAATGTATCAAACATCCCAAATCAATCATCATTTATCTGCTCCTAGGCATTGTTGTGGCTTTCAGTGCCTTGGAAACCTATCAACTTATCAATCTTATCAATCTAACCTTAGTACTGTCATGGCTCTCAGTACTAGGTCAAAATATCATTCATGTCATTCAATCTTTGACATTGTTGAGGCTTTCAATGTCAGATCATGGCATCATCAACCATTTTAATAATATTGACAGTGTTTGTCAGTGTTATTATGATCAAAACTTATCAATCAATTTCAATCCTGTAGCATTTACAATGTCGGTTAAATGTTACATATCAATTAATTCATGTCATGTGTCCTTGGCATGTTATCAATTTCAATCTATCAATTAATTTGACCATGGCTTTGGTCTACCTTTTCATAATCTTATTTGATATCCATCATCATCACATTTTCATCAAAGGATACAGTCGCATTCATTTAATCAATTTGGCCAATCATATGCTAATTTTCTCTAGAGGATTAAATAACCCATAATTTAATCCTATTCTTTCTAATTATTCTTCCTAATTATCATCCTCAATTAATTAATTTTATTAATTAATTAATTTATCATCGTCACTTAATTAATTTTATTAATTAATTGATTCATTATCTGCAAACCATGGAAATTCTTAATTTCCTAATTTCCAGTTTTCATCATTAAATCCATTTTCTACTAATTCTTATTTTGTGGAATAAGAGGATTTTTAATTCAAATATTCCATCATCATGACACTTGGATGTGACACCTCATGGATTCTCCTTTGACACTTGGCTAAGATTTGTCATAATTAAATATTCTTATCTCTTACGCATGTCCCTATTTGGCTTATTCATTGTAGATTCTTGGCTTTAAGTGGGTTGAGGAATCTTATGATGCGTCATAGATTCTCTTCCAAATTTGACTCTTGTGTGTCATAGAATCTTACTTTTGGCATATTTTGTCATATGCGTCATAGGAATTATTATTACCTCTTAAACATGTCCCTATTTGGCTTATTCGTCATAGATTCTTGGCTTTAAGTGGGTTGAGGAATCTTATGACACGTCATAGATTCTCTTCCAAATTTGACTTGAATGTGTCATAGAATCTTATTTTTGGCATATTCTGTCATATGCGTCATAGGAATCTCTTTCCACATCGCATGTCTATGGGTGACAAATCCAATGCTCTCATCCTCCATGTCAATTATAAATTGGACACTCTTCCTCTCATTTTTGGGGGGGGTCCTTGAGTCTCTTGAATCTAGAATGCTGAAGTCTTGAGTCTCTAATTTGCATTTTGCATTCTCTCTCTCACATAAATCACACTTCAAGTATTCTCATGGCATTATCACTATCATAGGCTTTTGCTTCAATTTCGTGTGCACTATAAGAAAATTTGGAGCTACAATCATTTGGAGAAGAAAGAAGGACATGGGAGCTACAAATGAAAAAGGGAGTTTTTGATTATGTTTGCTTTCTTTTGTTTAGTTTGGCTTTCATGGTAGACTAGTGGGTGCTAATGCATGATTATTGAGTTTTGTGATTTTCTCATAGTGTGTTATGCATTTAACCCGTTTTGCTGGTCCTACATTTGGTGAACCCGACGTGAACATGCATATCTAACTTGGGTTTTCTTGTTTTGTGCTTGTAGGTGCAAGGAAGGAGCTCACTTGGAAGGGTATAATGACTATCTGCTCTTCCTTTTCACACCTAGATCTGTACTATTGGAGCACACCTAGGTTCATAGTAAGCACATACACCAATCAAAATCTACATTTCAAGTTACTATCACTCTCTAGGACATAGATTAGGTGATTTTTGTGTTACTAATGGTCTATTTGTAGCATGTGGCAATCGTAGGATGAAGACATGATCATAAACTACTAATGCTTTATTTGTAGGACGTTGTCGAAGACTTTGTGTGTCTTTCAAAACTATGTGTGTGGATTTCCTAGATTAGATAACATTTCGTTTGGTGCTTAAAAAGAAACTTTTTCTTTTCTGCCTGGCGTATCTACAGTGTTAGATCCCTAGGAGTTTCATTGGACGTATCCTCTCCCCTCGCCATTCTTGGATCTTGGGTGTAAGAGAAATCCATGTAACTTCTATAGGAGGCCTGCCTTGGACCAAGATACTCGATATTGGGTATGCCAGGGGACGACCTTAGAGCAGTAACAGGCCAAAGCCAGGTCAACATTCCAGTCGCTATATAAATTTGATTATAGTGAAAGCTGTGTCAGCGGTATTGCTGCGTGATAGCTCTCATCCAATACCCTTATGGTGCGTCAAACCTCGATTCTCGGGGCTGGGAGACCTTTTGCGGAAGTTTATCATTCACTTGCTGAACGGAATGCCCTTACTAAAAACCATGTTTTAGTGGCCAAAATCCTTTCTATCCACTGGCTCAAGGGGTCACCCATGCTCGTGAAGACATCCTACATTCTCATGGTCCTTAGTAGAGGCAACAGTCCCTTGGGAAATCATGCCCCTTTGGAAGTAGATCTTGGTAGCCCCGAGAAGTGAGTGCGCTGTAAGGGGGAGCCTGTGGTGCCAGGATCCTAGGTTGTCTGCTCTAGATAAGCATGGCTGAACTTCAGTTCAAGTAGGAATTCAGTGGATACAGTCCTAAAAGCCTAGGTTGTGGTGTGTTTATTAACTTTTACAACAGGTATTCTTGTCTTAATGTGTCTTGCGTGTGTGTAAAACATAATCAAGATAAAAGCCAAACTTTTAAATTTACACCTTGGATATCATTTGAACTTGTCAAAACATCACACATTTCCAAAACATTTCAACCTTATCAAACTTTGCAAACATTGATTCAACACACTCGAACCTTGGAAAACATGGCGACTTGTGCTCTTAAATATGCTTGGCAAAATGTAGATCTCACACTTGCATAGATTTCACTTGCATTCACCCTAGTCTAGGCTTCATTCTTACATCATATAGACTTCATATTGCACCTTTTAGTCCTCATTACTTTTCATATTGCATCCATTTAGGTTCAGTTTTACTTTCCTTATTTTTTGCATTCCCATCTCAGAATCAGCACTTTGCATTCACCACCTTGCATCTTTACATACCTATTCATCATCTTGACTACTTTATCCGTCATTCTGGGTGTCTTAATCATCATTTTGAGCATCCAAACTGACCCTAACCCTATCGTCTACCATTTACCTCTTTGTGACATCCCGCTTAGCATCACCATCACTTTGAGTCCTCAAAACATCATTTTGAACCCCCAAAACCTTTGAATTTAGTCAAAAATCTAGAAAAAGTATAAGTCTTAGAGTATCTCCTAGTGTTGACAGATAATGGATCTTGACTAGTCCTTTTATCTATGTCTTGATATATTTGACCTTTTCATCTTTTATCAATTTGATCTTTTCATCTTTTATCAGTTTTTGGTCAAGATCCAAAGTCCTTTATCACAAGGTTAAACTCTTAGGCAAAATACTTTCAAAAGGTTTTATTTAAGTTCAAAACTTTCCATATACCATTGTCATAGCATCCCCAAATGTCATTTTGACTTACCCTAGTGGTATATCCCCTTCATATTGCATTGATCAAAATCCTTAACACCATTTTCACTACCAAACCCTATCAAATTGTCCATCAACCAAATTACCTTCTTGAGCATTTACCCTCATTTTGCATGTCCCAAATGTCATTACAAACCCTAGAACATCATCCTTTGCATAATATACCTTGCATACATCAACCTTTAGCATCCTTAACAAGTCCAAAACATAACCCTAATTGTCATTTTGCATACCTTAGAGTCATCTTCATCCCCTCTAGTCAAACTTCAAAACATCACCTTGCATTTGCATTTGCATAACATCCCTAGGACATTTACACTTTGCACATCAAAACCATAATTCATCTAGCATTTCCTCACATTTCATAACATTCCTAAACACTTAAAAATCCCAAAAACACTCATATCTTGCATACCCACCACTCTTTGCACTCTTAGGTATCATGCCAGCACTTACTAGGAGACAAGCAGCTCAGAGACCAGAGGAACTCTATCAACCTTTGTTTTCTGAGGTACAAGCACAACCAAAACCTCATCTAATAAAAAGAAAGAGCAAGAAAATCCAGCAAACCTTTGACGAAGACCAAATCAAAGCATCACAACCATTACTAGAAGACCCCTTGAACATGTATCCATAAGATCCTCAAGCTATGGCACAAAAAACCTTGAACAATACACCTACCATGAGATTTCATCCAAACACTTCCCCCACACCTGGGATGGTTCAATGGAGTCCTGACTTTGAACCTATATTTGTGCCAATGCCACTAAGAGAAGGAAGTGTACCAACCTCACCTGAAGATGAACAATCATATTCCTTTGAATTCAACCAACCTAACACTTCAAAAATACAACAAGGTATTGTACACCTAAGTGATGACTCTAACACTGATTATGGCATCACTAATGAGGAAATGGCTAGGGAATGTCAAGACAAAAGTTTTCGCAAGAACTTCAAACGTTTGGCAGCTCAAGAAATTGTCAAATTTAATCCAAACTTGGAAGGTCCTAGGTCCAAAAATCAAACCAACACAACAATTGAAAACATCCAACCCATGATGAATTTGGACTTAGACAAGGGAAAACAACCTTTGGATTTTTCAAACACAATAATGGCACCTATAATGTCTCATCAAGAACCAACAACTGAAATCCTCCAAAGTAAATTTGAACACATCAATGTTAACCCCTTGTTTGATGAAATACTAACAATCCCTAAACACCCCAAAAGGACATTAAGACTTGATTTTAGTCACATGATGCAACAACAAGATTCACCTAAAGGGACCCATGCTCTAGGGATGCCAGACATACCTTCTTTGGAGGCAAATCAACAAAGTACACCTTTGCTCCTAACTTCACCCAGTGCTACGACATCAAACACTATGGAGCCTCTCATAAATACAACATGTGAAACATCAAGCACAACCATCCCTATGGACACACAAAGGAAAAGTCTTATTGACATTACACCCATTCCTAATAGAAATGTATCGCATAGTCAAGTCAATATGATGTCACAAGCAGGAACATCTAAAACACAAAGGTACCAAAACAACAATACAAACATGATGTTCAATTCTCAAGGACTTAGTCAACCCCCACGACAACGACAACCTACAATGGTACAAGGACTCAACACTTCCAAGGCACAACCAAGTCTACATCTTCTTGACACACATCCCACATATCGACAACAACATCAAACGCAACAACAACAACCACAAGTGGGGCAAACATCCAACATTCCTAACACACAATCCCATGTGGACCCACTTGACTTACACAAAATTTATCAAAAACAATTCCAACAACAACAAATGGTGTTTTCTAAACAACAAGAGCAACTCGAGCAACAATTGGAATACCAAAGATGCCTTGAACAACAAATCGCATACCAGCAACATTTGTTACAACAACAACATGTGCCACAACAACATCAACAAATACCTCTAGAACAACAAGCACACACATGGTCTCACATACAGCCAACAGAGGTATCCCAACAACAACCACAACACATGGCACAACAACAACACATGGTACAACAATCACAGTCAATCCCGCAACAAGTGCCACATCAAATACCACAACATGTTCCCCAACAACAGGGACCTTTCTATCTTCGAGGTGCCAACATACCTCCACCACCTAGCAACACTTCATCAGATTCATCAGATACAAAAATGTCAGAACCAAGTAGACATAGTTCTCACAATAGCAAACAGTCTACTTATAGACACAAAAGACTTGAAGGAAAGACCATCATGCAAAACCCCAATGAAGAACTATTACAACAATTCAAACAACTTTCCAAACAAGTTGAGGCATTGGGAGTCCAAAAGAAACAAGCTCTATATATAGAAAGGGACCTACATCCTAACCCATTCGATAAA
Organism: Cupressus sempervirens; assembly: GCA_028749045.1. Classification (NCBI taxonomy): domain Eukaryota; kingdom Viridiplantae; phylum Streptophyta; class Pinopsida; order Cupressales; family Cupressaceae; genus Cupressus; species Cupressus sempervirens. The sequence continues at coordinate 990,775,419 of CM053785.1, read as the reverse complement.
AGTCTGTATATGCCTTCATTCCCAAAACACTTTGAAGCTCCAAGGTTTGAAAAATATCGAGGAAAAGGAAACCCTATTGACCACATTAGAGAATTTTGTGCTTCATGTACTGAACTTAGTGATGAATCCTCTTACCTTATGAGATTGTTCCCTCATTCTCTAGGGGGGCCCGCACTTGAATGGTACTCCAAACTTCCTAGTAATATCAAATCTTGGTCAAAGCTAGCAGACAAGTTTATCTCCCACTTTGCCTTTAACATCGCAAATGAGGTGACACTTTCTGATTTGTGCTCAACTAAATAGAAGATTGGAGAATCATTCATCACATTCTTACTGTGTTGGAGAAGCCTAGTTAGTCAATGCTCACTAGACATTCCTGAAGAACAACAAGTAAACCTGTGCATTAAAAACTTAGTCCCAGACTTAATGTATGAACTCAAAATCAAGAGTCCAAGCACCATTTCTAAACTAATGAAAAAAGGGGCTAGTATTGAAGATGCTCTTATCCATAAGGGAGTCCTCAAGATAAACAAAGAAAACACAAACACCAACTCGTCTAATGACAAGGAAAAAATTTTCTCCAAAAACAAGAATGTGACTAATGATGGTATTGTGGATGCTCGCACAATTAGAATGGCACAACCTCAATTGACTTTGAAAGGTGTAAACCCTACAAATTCACAAACCTCTAATCAAACATCAGCTCCACAATAGAAAACTGAGACTCCCACATAAGATAAACCTCGAAGACATTCTAGAACCAAAGACAAGAAATTCACACCATTGGGAATACCACTTGAGACTGCATTACAACAGTTACTGAGTAATAATTTCCTACAATTACCCCCAATCAAAGATGAACCATTGACTAAAGTTGATTGGTGGGATGACAAAAAGTATTGCGATTACCATCGCACCAAAGGACACAAAACTTCATCGTGCTTCCAACTGAAACATGCAATACAAGACCTTATTGATGATGGTGTCATCACAGTTGATCCATCACTGTTAGCATCCAACTCTGATCATATTATTTTCAAAGATCCTTTGGGTAATCATGACAAAGAGAAACCCTCAAGTTCAAACTCGAACTCACAAGGTAATGTGAATTACACACATACCGGTTATGACTACACCATCAATTGCTTTAATGAGTCTGACTTTCACATATCCAGATTCACATTGAAGGCTGAAGATCCTCGTTGTGCTGTCACTACACACCGTAGCAAGATCACCCTACCTAGAGCCCCAGCTAGACCTACTGCTTCTACTAGACTTGCACCTCCAAGTAGACCTACCGTTCCTACTTCATCTGATTATAGCCTTGTTGAACAACTCAAAAAACCCCTGCACAAATATCCATTTTGGACCTACTGCGTGCATCTCCCCAACACCATAAGATCTTGGAGCAATCCCTTAAAGAGTCAGAAGTCCTAGATAATATTGATGTTGTCCAGTTCCAAGCCATAGTTGGGAACCTATCCGTGTCACAGCATATCACCTTTTCCCCTTGAGATATTCCTAAGGAAAAACCTAACCATAATGATCCCCTTTATCTCAAGGTCTTTATCCATAATGCCAAAGTCAGATGTGTCTTAATAGATGGAGGAGTAGGACTGAACATTTGTACTCTTAAGGTTGTCAAAAATTTGGGTTATTCTGAAGATGATGTAGATCCCTCTCAAAGAATCACAATAAAAGCTTATGATGATGGTGACCACTTCTCTAGGGGCATCATCACATTACCTGTCAAAGTTGGTCCAGCTACTAAAGACACATTGTTCCATGTCCTAGACATTGAAATAAATTGCAACATGATACTAGGACACCCTTGGCTTCATGCTATGAAAGCAGTTCCTTCTACATATCATCAATGTCTGAAGTTTTCCTATGACAATGTGGAGGTTACCATCCTTGGTGATCTAGATCCTTTCCAATTTTGTGCTAATCTAAGAGATGCTAGTGCATACCAAATCCCAACAAACAATGAAGCACAACCCACAAATCCCTCTAAATATGTGGATGCTAATATACTGCTCAGTAAAGCCAAGGAAAAAATGAAGATTGAAGACAATGGGTGTGGAGATTACTTTATGTCTCAAGTCTCTCACATTAGGGAGCCACCACTTTCTCCCATCAGTACAAAGAATTATAGTTCTATCAATGAGAATACATCCATAAGTATTGAGAAAGCAAAAGCAGAACGAGAACCCACTTTGATATCTCCTAAAAAGTATGGACTTGGGTTTACCATCATGTAGAAACAAGGCTATGATGGCTATAGTGGTCTTGGATCTCAGAAAAAAGGAATCATTGAACCTATCACTACAGAAGGACAACCTCCTAGTTTGGGGCTTGGATTTAAACCATTACGAATAGGTCCTCCTAGTACCATAGTACCTACATGTAAGACTATGGATGTTTTGAATGATGAATAGGCATTTGAGGATATCCCACTTGAAACCAACAATCCCCTAGCCTTTGAGCATAACCCCAATCACCCAGTTGAATCAGTTACCCATATATCTACTTTCAACCAAAGCCCATTCAACACTGATGATGACATCTCCTCAAGTTATCCTGAACCTTTGGATTGGGACCAACGTGGGCCACCAATTTTTGATCAATTCGATGATGATGGCACTCTCATAATAGACTTTGAAGGTATTATGACTGAAGATCACAAAGAATCAATTTCTTCTAAAGAGAACACATTGGCATACTTTGGGGAGCCTACTCCACTTTCTTGTTACAAAGCAAAAAGAGAAAAAGATAGCAAGCATAGGTCTCTTGGTAAAAATCAAAAGGCACCATTAGACCATAAAAAATCAAAAGCTAAGAAGCACCCAAGGATACAAAATGAAAAAGATGATGCCATGAATATCGGTGTTCCAATGTTCAACATGCCACAAAGTCTTTTGGAGCTCTCTCAATCAGCTTTCATGCGGAAGGTCATTGGTCTCAACCCTCCCAACCCTCCCTTATATCCATTCGTTTATCCCCAAATCTAGCTACCTAATTTGTCCAATAACCAAAATTAGTCCTTTATCCAACAAGCCTTTGTATATGTCATCATCAGTGACATCCCACATGATACATCTATTGACCCAATTATCCTTAGATGCCTTGATTCACAAGAGATAGACATTATCTTATATATGGTACACGATGGTATCTCTCGAGGCCTTTCTAGTGGTTTAATTTTAGCTACAGACTCGGAACAACTCCAATGTAGTTATGATCAATCATGGATTCAGAGCTCATCAGCTAGAAACATCAACAATAGATATCTTCTCAGCATTTGTCAGTGACATTCCTGATTCCATCTAAAAGTCCTAAAAAAATATCCAAAAAAATTGCAAAAAGTCCTGAAAAAATATCAAAAAAATAGTAAAAAGTCATGAAAAAAGCAAAAAAATGGATGCCTTGATGAAAACCTGGTAAACAAGCGTCTTGGCACAAAAATTTGAGTCAAGAGAAAAATTTTGTCCAAAAGTGAAAACCTGGCAAACAGGCGCTTTGGGCAAGTACCATGGTGAAAACCTGGCAAAAAGGTGCCATGTGTAATTAGTTATTGCTCCTCCATCTATCGGGATTCCATCTGGTCTTTTCCCCCTCTATCATTCCTTGATCATACCCTTCATATTGCAAGACATCCTTGGTTCCTTATCATGGCTCACGAACTGGTTAATGTCCTTCGTTACCTTGCTTAAGTATCAATTATCTACACACACACTCTGTCATTGGCCTCTATACATAATTTGCGTCTTGTCTAGGGGCATATTACCTACATGGTGTGTAAGTTTGAATTTGAACTAGGGGCATACCTCTAAGTTCTTTTTATCAATTGGATCTATCGCATAATGGATTGGAGCTAACACTTGTATATGTTTATACGATCTTGAAAAAATCCTTAAAAATCATAAAATGTCTTGAGAAAATCTATAAAAATCTCATAATGTCCTGAAAAAATCACTAAAAATCACATAATGTCTTGAAAAAAAATCCTAAAAATTCAAATATGCTCCTGAAAAAATCACTAAAAATCACATAATGTCTTGAAAAAATCTAAACATTCAAATAAAATCCTAAAAAAATCACTAAAAATCACATAATGTCCTGAAAAAAATCCTAAAAATTCAAATATGCTCCTGAAAAAATCACTAACAATCACATAATGTCCTAAAAAAAATCCTAAAAATTCAAATACGATCCTGAAAAAATCCCTAAAAATCATAAAATGTCCTGAAAAAAACCTAAAAATTGTAAAATGACCTAAAGAAATTAGTTACACAAAAAAATCAAATATTCCCAAAAACCCTAAAAATCACAAAACCCATCAAAAATTTGCAATAAACCTTGTACATACTCACTATGGATAACCACCCCATTTGCATAAACACTTGCACTTTGCAGATTGAAACTCAAAGCACTACGCTTCAATGCTAATCACAATATCTCTACAACGTGAACCAACAATCAATCCAACCAGTCACTATGAACTTATCAACTAAATCCACAACCAGAACTATCACATTATCAACATGTCAAACACTATCTACACACCTAAAACATTAACAAGAATGTAATAATGGACAAGAATAACTGTTGGCTCACGTTGTTTAGTGAGTGATTTATTTTTGCTTTGTTTTTTCTTTGATCATGTCCCTATGCTACTCGATGATATAAATTGATCTATGAGAGTGGCCAGGATGGTTCATGGTCATCTTTTTTCCATTTTTGTCTATTACAATGTACCCTTTGAGAGTCTGGGGCATGTACATATGCCTCAGGAAGGACAAGGTCATTCTCTATTTGCATCGTGCTTGTTTATGCAAAAGGCTTGTATTTGCGCTCTGGCCCTTTATGCCATGATGTGTTGCACTCCATTTGCCATATCAAAATAAAGCTCCATTTGACATATAGTGCACTTTCTAGAAGAAAAAGTCTTTCCTTCATACTAACATCTCTTCATCTCATCTTTATTTGTCATCTCATTCTTCATCACCATGATCATGTCTTTTGATTCACCAAATCATCTTCCTCTTGCAATCATGCATTCTTGCATCATCCTGCACTGTCAATCAACTTTCTATGGCTTTCCAACTGGTTCAACCCTAGTCTGACATTTTTCTCATCATCTTTGACCAAATACGACCATTTTTGATGATTTCCCTCAGGTTATGACATCTTTCCATCATTTTGGGCATGCACGCACAGTTTCGGGTCACTCCATCAGTTGCTATGGTTTTGTCTTCTTGTTGTCGATAAATTGACTTATCATATGCTTATCTTAGTCGATTTCTCAAGGGGGCACCCATATATATCATCCCTACTGGGGCATGTTGTAGCTTTCTCATCAGTTATTCTTTGATACAACGCTCTAAATCACATTGTATCAAAGAGGGGCAAAATGTAGACGCTAAAAAATAGTTCGCATCTATGAATTCATCACTTCTTCATACTAATTTGTCCCATTTTCTCATTCTACTAACTTCGATCTTTTGGCCAGATTGACCATAATTTGTCATTTGTATCACCTTTCACATCAATTTCATATCAACTTAGAATCATATCAAATCAACTCGAAATCGATCCTAATCAACCCGAAACGTATCAAACATCCCAAATCAATCATCATTTATCCACTCCTAGGCATTGTTGTGGCTTTCAGTGCCTTGGAAACCTATCAACTTATCAATCTTATCAATCTGACCTTAGTACTGTCATGGCTCTCAGTACTAGGTCAAAATATCATTCATGTCATTCAATCTTTGACATTGTTGAGGCTTTCAATGTCAGATCATGGCATCATCAACCATTTTAATAATATTGACAGTGTTTATCAGTGTTATTATGATCAAAACTTATCAATCAATTTCAATCTTGTAGCATTTACAATGTCGGTTAAATGTTACATATCAATTAATTCATGTCATGTGTCCTTGGCATGTTATCAATTTCAATCTATCAATTAATTTGACCATGGCTTTGGTCTACCTTTTCATCATCTTATTCAATATCCATCATCATCACATTTTCATCAAAGGATACAATCACATTCATTTAATCAATTTGGCCAATCATTTGCTAATATTCTCTATAGGATTAAATAACCCATAATTTAATCCTATTCTTTCTAATTATTCTTCCTAATTATCATCCTCAATTAATTAATTTTATTAATTAATTTATTTATCATCATCAATTAATTAATTTTATTAATTAATTGATTCATTATCTGCAAACCATGGAAATTCTTAATTTCCTAAGTTCCATTTTTCATCATTAAATCCATTTTCTACTAATTCTTATTTTGTGGAATAAGAGGATTTTTAATTCAAATATTCCATAAAATATTCCATCATCATGACACTTGGATGTGACACCTCGTGGATTCTCCTTCGACACTGGGCTGAGATTTGTCATAATTAAATATTCTTATCTCTTACGCATGTCCCTATTTGTCTTATTCATCATAGATTCTTGGCTTTAAGTGGGTTGAAGAATCTTATGACGCGTCATAGATTCTCTTCCAAATTTGACTCTCATGTGTCATAGAATCTTACTTTTGGCATATTTTGTCATATGCATCATAGGAATTATAATTACCTCTTACGCATGTCCCTATTTGGCTTATTCGTCATAGATTCTTGGCTTTAAGTGGGTTGAGGAATCTTGTGACGCATCATAGATTCTCTTCCAAATTTAACTTGCATGTGTCATAGAATCTTATTTTTGGCATATTTCGTCATATGCATCATAGGAATCTCTTGTCACATCGCATGTCTTTGGGTGACAAATCCAATGCTCTCATCCTCCATGTCAATTATAAATTGGACGCTCTTCCTCTCATTTTTGGGGGGGGTCCTTGAGTCTCTTGAATCTAGAATGCTGAAGTCTTGAGTCTCTAATTTGCATTTTGCATTCTCTCTCTCACATAAAATCACATTTCAAGTATTCTCATGGCATTATCACTATCATAGGCTTTTGCTTCAATTTTGTGTGCACTATAAGCAACTTTGGAGCTACAATCATTTGGAGAAGAAAGAAGAACATGGGAGCTACAAATGAAAAAGGGAGTTTTTGATTATGTTTGCTTTCTTTTGTTTAGTTTGGCTTTCATGGTAGACTAGTGGGTGCTAATGCATGATTATTGAGTTTTGTGATTTTCTCATAGTGTGTTATGCATTTAACCCGTTTTGTTGGTCCTACAATAGTATATATATAGTATGCTACATATGTCGTCAACTAATGGGTCAAAGGGGGTCATACATCACCCTATGAACCCCTTTGACCAATATAAACAATTCTAATATGTCCTTAGGGGTCCTAGGACCCCTACAAACATATGTCATCATTTAATGGGTCAAAGGAGGTCATAGGGTGAACCTATGACCCCTACGGACATATGTCATTATTTAATGGGTCAAAGGGGGTCATAGGGTGAACCTATGACCCCTTTTTATCAATATGAACAATTTTAATATGTCCCTAGGGGTCCTAACACCCCTAGGGACATATGTCATCATTTAATAGGTCAAAAGGGGTCATAGGTCACCCTATGACCCCCTTTGACCCATATTAACCATTCTAATATGTCCCTAGGGGCCTAGAGACATATATCATCATTTAATGTGTCAAAGGGAGTCATAGGTCACCCTATGACCCCCTTTGACCTATATAAACAATTATAATACGTCCCTAGGGGTCCTAGGGACCTATGTCATCATTTAATGGGTCAAAGGGGGTAATAGGGTGACCCATATTAACCATGCTAATATGTCCTTAGGGGTCTCAGGACCCCTAAGGACATATGTCATCATTTAATGGGTCAAAGGAGGTCATAGATCACCCTATGAACCCCTTTGACCCATATGAAAAATTCTAATATGTCCCTAGGGGTCCTAAGACCCCTAGAAACATATGTTATTATTTAATGGGTCAACTTATGAGCCCCTATGACCCATATTAACCATTCTAATATGTCCCAAGGGGTCCTAAGACACCTAGGGACATATGTCATCATTTAATGGGACAAAAGGGGTCAAAGGTCACTCTATGACCTTCTTTGACCCATATTAACCATTATAATATGTACCTAAGGGTCCTAGGACCCCTAGGGACATATGTCATCACTTAATGGGTTGTAGCAGGTCATAGGTCACCCTATGACCCCCTTTGATCCATATGAACAATTCTAATACATCCCTAGGGGTCCTAGGACCCCTAGGGCCATATGTCATCATTTAATGGGTCAAACGGGGTCATAGGTGACCTATATGAACAATTCTAATACATCCCTAGGGGTCCTAGGAACCCTAGGGACATATTTTGTTATTTAATGTGTCAAAGGGGGTCCTAGGGTGAACCTACAAGCCCCTTTGACCAATATGAACAATTCTGATATGTCCCTAGGGGTCCTACGACCCCTAAGGACATATGTCAGCATTTAATGGGTGAAAGGGGTTCATAGGTCACCCTATGAGCCCCTTTGACTCATATGAACAATTTTAATACATCCTTAGGGGTCCTAGGACCCCTAGGGGCTTATGTCATCATTTAATGGGTCAAAGGGGGTCACAGGTCACCCTATGACCCTCCATTTGACCCATATTAACAATTTTAATACGTCCCTAGGGGTCCTAGGACCCTTAGGAACATATGTCATCATTTAATGGGTCAAAAAGGGTCATAAGGTGAACCTATGAACCCCTTTGACCAATATGAAGAATTCTAATATGTCCCTAGGGGTCCTAGGGCCCCTAAGGACATATGTCATCATTTAATGGGTCAAAGGGGGTCATAAGTCACCCTATGACCCCCTTTCATCCATATGAACAATTCTAATATATCCCTAAGGGTCCTAGGACCTCTAGAGACATATGTCATCATTTAATGTATCAAAAGGGATCATAGGACACCCTATGACCCCTTTTGAGCCATATGAACAATTTTAATACGTTCCTAGGAGCCCTAGGACACTAAGAGACATATGTCATCATTTAATGGGTCAAAAGAGGTCATAGGATGATCCAAATTAACCATTCTAATTTTTCCTTAGGGGTCTTAGGACCCTTAGAAAAATATGTCATCATTTAATGGGTCAAAAGGGGTCATAAGTCACCCTATGACCCCCTTTGACAAATATGAACAATTCTAATATGTCCCTAGGGGTCCTAGGACCCATAGAGACATATGTCATTATTTAATGTGTCAAAGGGGGTCATAGGTCACCCTATGACCCCTTTTGACCCATATGAACAATTCTAATATGTCCCTAGGGATCTTAGGACCCCTAGGGACATATGTCATCATTTAATGGGTCAAAGGGGGTCATAGAGCCCTTTTAACCACATGAACAATTCTAATACATCCCTAAGGATCCTAAGACCCCTAGGGACATATGTCATCATTTAATAGGGCAAAAGGAGTTAGAAGGTGAATCTATGACCCCCTTTGACCAATATGAACAATTCTAATATGTCCCTAGTGGTCCTCAAACCCCAAGGGACATATATAATCATTTATTGAATAAAAGGGGGTTATAGGTCACCCTACGAATCCCTTTGACCCATATGAACAATTCTAATATTTTTATACCCCTCAAGACATATGTCATCATTTAATGGGTCAAAAGGGGTCATAGGTCACCTTAGGACCCCCTTTGACCCATATTAACCATTCTAATATGTTCTTAGGGTCCTAGGACCCCTAGGGACATATGTCATTATTTAATGAGTGAAAGGGGGTCATAGGTCACCCTATGACCCCTTTTGACCCATATAAACTATTTTAATATGTCCCTGGGGTCTTAGGACCCCTATGGACATAAGTCATCACTTAATAGGTCAAAGGGGGTCATAGGTCACCCTATGAACCCCTTTGACCCATATGAACAATTCTAATACATCGGACCCCTAGGGACCTATGTTGTCATTTAATTGGTCAAAGGGGTCATAGGTCAACCTATGACCCCCTTTGACCCATATGAACAATTATAATATGTCCCTAGGGGTCCTAAGACCCCTAGGGACATATGTCATCATTTAATCTATCAAAGGGGGTGATAGGGTGACCAATATGAACAATACTAATATGTCCTTAGGGGTCCTAGGACCCCTAGGGACATATGTTGTCAGTTAATGGGTCACCCTATGACCCCCTTTGACCCATATGAACAATTCTAATACGTCGAACCCCTAATGACCTATGTTCTCATTTAATGAGTCAAAGGGGGTCATAGGTCAACCTATGACCCCCTTTGACCCATATGAACAATTATAATATGTCCCTAGGGGTCCTAGAACTTCTAAGAACATATGTTGTCATTTAATGTGTCAAAAGTTGACCCCTTTTGACCAATATGAACAATACTAATATATCCTTAGGACCCCCAGGGACATATGTTGTCATTTAATGGGTCAAAAGGGGTCATAAGTCACCCTATGACCCTCTTTAAACCATATTAACAATTCTAATATGTCCCTAGAGGTCCTAGGACTCTTAGGGTCATATGTCTTCATATAATGGGTCAAAGGACCCATATGAACAATTTTAATATGTCCCTAGAGGTCCTAAGACCCGTAGGGACATATGTCATCATTTAATGGGTCAAAGGGGGTCATAAGGTGACCCATATTAACCATTCTAATATATTAAGGGTTCTAGGACTCTTAGGGACATATGTCATCATTTAATGGATCAAAGGGGGTCATAGGTCACCCTATGACCTCCTTTGACCCATATGAACAATTCTAATACGTCTTTAGGGGTCCTAAGACCCTTAGAAACATTTGTCTTCATTTAATGGGATAAAGGGGGTCATAGGTCACCCTATGACCCTCTTTAACCCATATGAACAATTCTAATATGTCCTTAGGGGTCTTAGGACCCCTAGGGACTTATGTCATCATTTAATGGATCAAAGGGGGTCATAGGGTGACCCATATTAACCATTCTAATATGTCCCTATGGTTCTTAGGATCTTTAGGGACATGTCATCATTTAATTGGTCAGAGGGGGTCATAGGGTGACCTATGACCCTCTTTGACCCATATTAACTATTATAATATGTTCTTAGGGGTCTTAGGACCCCTAGGGACATATGTCATCATTTAATGGGTCATGGGGGTCATAGGTCACCATATGAACTCTTTTGACCCATATGAACAATTCTAATACATCCTTAGGGGTCCTAGCAACCCTACGAACATATGTCATCATTTAATGGGTAAAAAAGGGTCATAGGTCACCTTATGACCCCCTTTGACCCATATGAACAACTCTAATATGTTCTTAGGGGCCGTAAGACCACTAAGGACATATGTCATCATTTAATGGGTCAAAGGGGGTCATGGGTCACCCTATGGCCCTCTTTGAACCATATTAACCATTATACTATGTCCCTAAAGTTTTTAGGACCCCTAGGAACATATGTCATCATTTAGTGGGTAGTGGGGGGTCATAGGTCACCTTATGACCTCCTTTGACCCATATGAACAATTCTAATACGTCTCTAGGGATCCTAGGACCCTTAGGGACATGTCATCATTTAATGGTTCAAAAGGGGTCATAGGTCACCCTATGACCCCATTTGACCCATATGATCAATTCTAATACGTCCCTAGGGGTCCTAACACCCCTAAGGACTTATGTCATCATTTAATGGATCAACGGAGGTCATAGGGTGACATATGAACAATTCTAATGTGTCCTTAGGGGTCTTCGGACCCCTAGGGACATTCGTCATCATTTAATGGGTCAGAGGGGGTCATAGGGTGAACCTATAACCCCCTTTGACCAATATGAAAAATTCTAATATGTCCGACCCCTAAGGACATATGTTGTCATTTAATGGTTCAAAGGAGGTTATAGGTCACCCTATGACCCCTTTTGACTTATATGACCAATTCTAATATGTCCTTAGAGGTCCTAAGACCTTTAGGAACATATGTCATCATTTAATGAGTCAATGGGTGACCTATGACCTCCTTTTACCCATATTCAATTGTAATATGTCCTGAATCCTATGACCCTCTTTGACCCATTAAATGATGACATATGTCCCTAGGGGTCCTAGGACCCCTAGGGACATATGTCATCATTTAATGGGTCAAAGGGGGTCATAAGTGATCCTATGACCTCCTTTAACCTATATGAACAATTCTAATATTTTCTAGGGATGTCATCATTTAATGGGTCAAAGGGAGTCATAGGGTGAACCTATGACCCCCTTTGACCATATGAACAATTCTAATATATCTTTAGGGTTCCTAGGACCCCTAGGGACATATGTCATCATTCAATTGATCAAAGGGGGTCATAGGGTGACCTATGACCCCGTTTGATTCATTAAATGATGACATATGTCTTTAGGGGTCCTAAATAAATCAAAAGAGGTCATAGGTCACCCTATGACCTCCTTTGATCTATTAAATGATGACATATGTCCCTTGGAGTCCTAGGAACCCTAGGGACATATTAGAATTGTTCATACGGGTCAAAGGGGGTCATAGGTTGACCTATGACCGCTTTGGACTCATTAAATGACAACATATGTCCCTAGGGGTCCGAGGACCCTTAGGGACATATAAGAATTGTTGATATGGGTCAAAAGGGGTCTAGGTTGACCTATCACCCCCTTTGACCAATTACATGATGACATATGTCTCTAAGACCCCTAGGGACATATGAGAATCGCTCTTATGGGTCATAGGGGGTCATAGGTAGACCTATAATCCACTTCAACACATTACATGATGACATATGTCCCTATGGGCCCTAGGACCCTTAGGGACCTATTTCGTTCTTATGGGTCAAAGGCCTTCAACCCATTAAATACATATTAAAATTGTTCATATGGGTCAAAGGGGGTCATAGGTTGACCTATCACCCCCTTTGACCCATTACACGATGACATATGTCCCTAGGACCTCTAGGGACATATGAGAATTGCTCATAGTATACATATTAATATATATGTTATTAATATATATATATATATATATATATATATATATATATATACATATAATAACATAATATTTTCATTAAATATAATATGTATTATATATTATTATATTAATATGTATGTTATTAAGATATATGTATATTATTAATATATATGAGTCAAAGGGGGTCATAGGTCAACCTAATACTCTTTTTGACTCATATATATTAATAATACACATATATTAATAACATACATATTAATATATATATATATATATATATATTACGCTATCATATTTATTAAAAGTAATAGTAATATAAATTATATTTATAGATTATAATAAGAATAACATAATATATTATTATATATTAATAGATTATATCTTATATCTTTACATAGTCATATAACAGAAATAATTTATAAATCATAAGCAAACCCACCTCTCCAAAAAGTGCACCTAGCTCTCCAAACTTGTGTACCTTGCACACTTTGGAACCTTGTGCACCTTGGAATAGTGACAATTTAGATTTTTTTTTGAAATTGTAAAAAAATGCAAGATTTTGAGATTGCAAGTTGTTTTCTTCTATTCTAAATGGTTAGGGCCCTCTTTCTAATACCACTTCTATTGAATTTTCATTTTTCATGATGCTTAATGAAAGGAATCCTTTCACACTCCTCTCTTAAAAAGATAATTTGGGATCAACTTCAAGGTTCTAGGAAACCTTGCAAGCTACTAGAATCTACTTAGTAGAAGATAAATGTGAGTGTTTATGAGGAAATCTTTGTTGGTTTGACCAATTTTAGATAAGATATTGAATCTATTTGCTATCTCAAAAAGTTACCACACAAAAAGAAATATATTTTTGCATTTTTCTATTGATAATGAATGCAATTTTTAACTATGCAACTATATAAATTCCTAAATTAACCAAGTGTTTGCAAAAGAAAATAAAAAAGATAGGGTAACAAGAAGTTTAAGAAAATAACTTGAAAAGTAAATCCCTAATAGACATAAGCCACAGAAACAACATGTTTGCAAGTTAAGCCTTTGAAAATATCAGTAGGTAACCAATGAAAATATGAACTATGCTTCCTTAATTCCATTGATGCAATCATCGATGGGAATTTAGTAACTATAAGATGTTTTACTTTTCATTAGGTTGCAAGGCCATAGAAAGTGCACTCATGTGAGACAAAAGGCTATGTATAAATAGTAGGTGATGTCTTCTCCAACTAAGTACATCAGTGGAATTTGTAAACACATGGAAAATACTAGAATTAAAAGATTTCTTAATCAAAATAACACAACAAAACCATTGGCTCCATTACATTCAATGAATATACATCCACAAAATATAACACACTCTAGAATGAATCACTACACTCACTACACTTAGAATGAGAGCACCAATAGCATATATTATTGCATCAAAATAATGGCTCAAAATACATATTTAGTTCCTCAATTTATAGGCAATCATCTCCTCAATTTGTGTTGAGAGTGAGAGATTCTTTTATGCAAATATATGCTTAAGACTAATTAAAATAATCTAAATATATACAAATTGACTCTCTAGGATGTGCTAAGTAGAGCTCCACCCTTGTTTATATCATTTAATGGGTGCATTACCCTTTTTATGTCTTAAAAGAAAGAAATCATGAAAGTAAGAAGAAGGAATTCATCAGATGATATATGAGTCTCTAAAGATGCCAAAACAAAAGTTCAACCTTCTCTAGATGTTTGTAGGAGTTACACAGTCATTAGAATGTGTTTTCGGTGCATGGAAAGCTCTAAATTTTGAAATTGTAGGTAGCTATTAGTGCACCTTTGACTTCTTCAAAAATTTCTGGTACACCTTTGGAGAAGCACACCTTGCACACCTTTGGAGAAGTGCACCTTAGTGGCAAATTGAAAAAATGCAAAATATTTCCAAGTGTCAAAACTAGAATTCTAGCTTTTGGGTTTTCTTCCCCTTCATACTAGAGCTATGTCTAGATATTTTCTCTTGAATTTATCTATGATCTCCATCACTTGGGTTGCATTTGGAAAATCCAAAGTGTCATACGTATCTTTTACTATCTACCAATAGTTTCCCACTTGTATGGGAGTCTCTACAAAGTCTTCAGGCTTTAAATCCAATTCTAGCAATGGCTCCTCTATCTTAAATGCTTGTCTAATTTCTTCATCAATTTGAGCTTCATAAAAGATATTATAAAATTGTTCAACAACTATTTTCATAAATAGGAGTTTATCCCTTGACTCATCTTCAAAAATGTCAAGGCAAGCATCACTATAATACTTCTCGACTTCCAAAATTTACTCTTGGGTTTGATCCTTGAGCTTATGAATATCCACATATAATGTCTCCATTACTTTATTACCAGGAACAATATTTTCAATCCAATCATCTATCTTATCTAATTCATCCCCTATATATACATCCATAAGTGTATGATAACTTTACCCCTTTATTAGTTGTAATGCTTGAAGGTCTTTACCCAAGGTATGTACCTTGTTCATCAATCCAAAATCTTGGTTAAATATAGCAACCAGCCTATCTACATTATTTTTCATATGATTCAATAATTTAAGAATTCCTTGTATTATCTACACACCTTTTTCCTCAAAGCTTTCCCTCCATTTCTAATATGCCTTCAAAAATGGATCCAATTGTACAACTGCATTCTTCTTCCTATCAAGTGTCACACCTAGAATTTCCTTAGGATGATTAGGGTCCAAAGGACCAACTACTTCATAAAAATAGCCTCTTAGAAGCTCATTCTATTTTTTAGTGTCTCAAGAATTCAGATTCATCTTTTTCCAAGTGGTTAAATATTTTTTTAATTCCTATGGTGACTGTTAATTTAGCCACATCCACACTTGGCTTTTCCAACAAGACCTCTTTAATCTGATAATCTTTTGTGGTCAAATATTTAGTATCTACATGTAGAGGAGGGATGGAAATGTGAGTGAACAAGTCTTGATTTTGGTTCCCCATAATAAAGGACATTGTACATGAATCACCCTTAGGTAACTCATGTTTCTTGATGGCTTAAACTAATTATCTCATTCTCTCATCCTCACTACAATACATCTTCCTTTTATTCCTAACCATCATCTCTTTACTCAACCATCATGGAGTAGTTTCTATTAGAGACTTATACTTAGATGAAGAGTGGGTTTGTTATGCTAGACCTTTTCACTTATCACTCATCTCTGAAGTCCTTTCTTTCTGTGAAGGATCTATATTAGGCATCCCTATGTTTATTAAGTCCACATTCCTTACTTGTGCATCTTGAAAAGTTTGTTGAGGTTCTTCATATATTTTTCCCTCTTTTGATACTTCATTGGAAAGTCTTTTTTGTGGCTCCTCTTCTTGCATAGCTTGTACTAGCTCTTCATTAACAAGGGGGAGCGGAGAGGATAAATCTTTATCCACTAAGGACAAATCTTGAGCTGGTAATGATGGAGCATCTAGAGCTCCTTATAGAAAAGATATAAATTGACTCCAATCTTCTCCCAAAGTCTGATTCATTGGTGTATCTCTTGTCTTGTCTCCTATGATTTTAGTGCCTACAAGTATGAAGTCAAAATTTGACATTTTAAAGACATCAGTCCATTGGTCCTCTTATTCATCATTCCATTGTTGTAACTCATCCTCCAAAATTGTAATCTAAATAGGTTGTGTAGGAATAGATGTGGCATTACAGTAGAACTCTTTCTTCATTATGCCTTAGTAGACCTAGCTAGATGAGTCCTCTAACTCAAGGGAAGGTTATTCTCTTTAGCTTCCTCGAGAATAGTTTTCGAGACTAAAGGAATAGGAATAACCTTACTTTGCACTTTTTGTCTTCTAGTCATTTTAATTGGAGTCTTAGCCTTTTTCCTCTTAGGAGTTGATGGAGAGGCTTGTTTTTGTTGAATCTATGGGGACACCTCTTGTACTTCCTCTTTAGGTCCCTGTCCGCATTTTGGTGGTGGAACTTGTGGATTATCTTGAGCTTGAGTGGCATCTTATGTTTGAGTTCCTTCAACTTCAGGCTCAATTCACTAAGGAGAAACTCTTTTCCTTTTATTATTACTTTTCTATGTTTTGAAGTATCCAACTTCTCTATCATGCAAATATTCCATTTCTGGCCTAATTAGAGATTGGGCTATGAATGCTAGTACTATCACTTTTTCCCATCTTCCCTTTACTAGGTGGGTTGTGGCTTGTAAGACTACTATTTTAGGAACTGGGTCTAACTTGAATGGATTCTTAATCCATTCCTTTATCAATTGGATGATATGCCTTGCCTTTTGATTAATATCTATATTAACTTCTCTATCAATTTATGAATTCATGATTGGCCAATTGTATATCTATCTTGATTATATGAGGGATCTAAGACCTCTTCACTGTCTTGTTGAACATTCTTCAATGGGACCTTTATTTTCAAGGCACTACCTACTAAGTAAAGATTTATCCTACAATAATCCCTTATCTAGATATTGTAGTCATCTACTACATTCATCTAATAGTCCTCCATGGCATCCTCATGTTTAAATTGTTTTACTACCAAGTATTGAACTCTACCAATATTTTAAAAACATGGACAAGGGGAGTTATAATCCTCCAAGGGATACTGATCCCATTCTAACTCAAAATTCATAATATCCTACTTCTACTTGACACCAAATGAACCTATGGTGATGGGCCATACCCTAGTCTTCTTATGAAGTTTCTTTACTTTGTCATATGTAGATGAGATTTGTCATACAATCTCTAGCAAAATGAGTCTATCACATAGATACCTAGGGAGCTTCTTAAGATTTATAGTCATACCCACTACCCTTAAGTGAACGTCTTGAATTGGATGCAGTAGGCACCTATTTCTACAATTATTGTTGCTACCTCTACTGACATTCTTTTTTCATAATTTCCTTCAATGAATGAGATGATTGCAAAAATGAAAGCATTATTCACTTTCCTTTATTCTTTACTCTAATCCAATAGATTTTTCCTCACTAGTTGGGGGTATATCACATAAGGCTAGGCATCAACATCTTGGATGATACCCCTCTTAAACAACCTTGGGTAGTCTATAGTCCTTGTTTCTAACAAATATACCAAATATGAAGTCATATAGGATCTAGGGTCATTTTTAACTACCACCAATTGTTCATCTATATTCTCACTAAGTGTTGTGGCCCAATCGATTGACATTTTGGCTATTCTAATGGTCTTAAGGAAATGTACAATCTAAGTGTTTAAGTGCCCTACTATCAGTAGACCCATAATCCTACTTAGTAGCACAATGAAATATCTGATATCATCCTTCATATACCCTCTAGTCATGTCAACTTTTCCATCTTTTCTTCCCATAGGTATCCTATCAATCAAATATGATGACTAAATAATTTTTGTAGCTTCTTGTTCATGATCCCTATACCACATGTCTACTTGATGTTAAGTCAACCTAATGTACTAATTTGCCCTTGGAAGATGGAATACTTTCTCAATATTCTTTGGTCTTAGATCTAGCATGATCTCTCCTATTATGATTTTCACCACTCTCTCTTCTAATACATAATTCTCTGCTAAGGCCATAATCAATTCTAAAGATTGTACTAATATAGGATGTGAAGTTGCCTTTACCAATCCTAATCTAATAAGTGTAGAAATCATTGGGAATCTCTCATTTGGTTTGTTATAGAGTACTAAGAATTCATTCTAGTCAATATAACCCAATTCAGTGTCCCAAATCTCTGAATGTGTATCCTAGAAGTGTGATTTCAATTGTACCCCCTAAAACTTGAAGACAATTAGTTTTGGAGCAATCTTCAATGCGAGTGAGGGCAAGGAGGAATCCACTTTATCTACACAACATAAAAATACAATAGTCTAGAAGGTGGAAGATATAATCCTAAACAAACCCTAATCACAAAAAAATCTGACCTAGAACCCTAAAACCCATTAAAACACCTAAAAACTTCATTTTACACTTTGGTATGAAAGTTTTTGGTGCACCTTGAAGGTGCACTAGGTGCATCCTTTCACACTTAGCAAGTTTTAATAATGAAGAGTGTGATGAAGAGTGTGCACATGCACACCTTATGGGGTGTGCATGCGAGCACCCATTTCTTTATGAAGGTAACTTAGTATATTGAAAACTAGGGTGTGCACTTGTGCACCTTGCACACCCTAATCTCTATAGATTTAACCTTTAAAACCAAAGTGGTGGGCAGTTGCACACCTTGGAAAAGTGCACAACTAAGCACCATTGTGATAATGCCTTAGCTTAGGTTTTGTACTAAGGTGTTATTTTAAGTTATGTGAAATAAAGGTGCATACCTTGCACACCTTGGATAGGTGTGTGATGTGCAGACCTTTTCTATTTTTTAACTTGGTGTGTGTGCATGCGCAAGTTTCAAGATAGTGTACCTCTATAGGTGTAGAGATGCACTCTTGGAGGTCTTAAAGGAAAAAATGAATGTAGAAGAGGGGTGAGGCTCAGGGCTTTTATAGGCTTGGGAAGGAGTGTACCTTTTGAGGGTATGCACCTATGCATATGTGCAGGTGCACACTTTGAAAGGGAAGTGCTCTTACACTAGGGCATCTAGTGCATAAGCACACCCTGAAATGTGCATATATGCACTAGGTGCACTAGTGTGCACCTTTCACTCTTAAAATCTCCATTACACTTAAAATCCTCAATTTCTAACAACTAGATTTTTTAGAGCAGAGGGCCAAGCTAGAAAAAAATATTTACAAAAGCCCTAAAAAGACTTAGACCGTAGGCTAGGGGTCTAGGAAAGAAAAAATAAAAGACTAGGGGGTCCCCATTTCTAGGAGAAATCGGGGGTGCATTGTCCAAAATAAAAAATCAAATGCTCCCCCAATGTCTTAGTAAAGATCAAAATATCATCTAGGTAAACAATACCAAACTTACCTAGAAACTCCTTTAGTATCTCATTCATTAGCCACATAAAAGTGCTTGGTGCATTGGTTAGCCTAAAAGGAATGACTAATCACTTGTACAATCCTTCCCTTGTCTTGAAGGTAATATTCCATTCATCTTCATCCTTGATTTAAATCTGATACTACCCACACTTCAAATCTATCTTTGTGAAATATAGAACTCCACTCAAATAGTGCAAAAATATCATCCATCCATGGAAATGGAAATCTGTACTTGATTGTGATCTTTTTGATAGCTTGAGAATCTCTACACATCCTTCGTTCTCCATTCTTCTTTGGTGCTAATACTATTGGTATAACACATGGACTTAGACTCTCTTGAATCAACCCCTTGTACAACTACTCATGCACTTGTCCAAATGTCCTATTCAAAATTTTCACTAAATGCAGTGAACCCATTCAACCATTCATTCATCCAAGCTTTAACTTTACTAATTAGTAGGCTGTTGTAAATCAACATGCAAGCATAACACATAAGAAAACAACACATGACATAATGATTTACATAGAAACCCAATTTGAGAAAAACCACTAGTAACATGCTACTCAATTCTCACTCTTCTGAAGAGATGCCTTGTGAAAGGCCTACCCTATTAATGGCTTACAAAAAACTATCAAATGTGACCTTATTAGAGGATTTAACCACCTTGTTAGAAGTCAACTCGGTTAGAGGACTTTAGAAAATTCACTTGGAATGCCACCCTATTAAAGGATTTACAAATTCCTATTAGGCCAATGTAAGTCCATAGGATTTTTAGATCTAATACAATTTCTAGAGAGTATTAGAAAATCTTGACCTGACTACAACATACAACTTATCTTGTAGATCTCATATCACTTCTCAGCTCATACCCTTGCCTGGCCTCCAATCTCTGCAATTCTAACAACTTGCCCTCCTTTCAAGCTTAGTCTCCTTGAGTCTCCATAATCAATGTACTAGTGCAATCATCTCTTCATGACCACTCATAGAAGCAAAGCCTCTATGCTCTTCCTTCTCCTAGATGTCACCCTCTTGACACCCTTCAAACTACTTCATAGATTTGGCTCTTTTTGCATCAATAGTATCAGTAGCCCTTTGCTTCTTGGTCTATGACTTCTTAAATAGAAGTCTTGGAGTACCTTTTCCCGCTCAATTCTTCCATTCCTTAATTTCAATTTGCACAGATTACATAGGATTCATTGTATCTAACCCATATTCTATTTCCTCTAAAAACTTCTTGAATAATCCTTTAGAATTTGCTCAAAAATGGTTTACACAGGATTCTGTGCCACCAACTCATCATCCTTATCTTCCAACTCCTTCACAAAATTCAATGTAACCAATATTTTAGCTTAGATTTGGTGAATCTTTATCATTTGAAATAATATAGTAGCTCGACACTATTAAAATACTGGTGCTCAGCACATACTGTGTTACTTGGCATCCGTTGTGTTTTTCTTGATGCTCAACACATGAAGATCACTTGGCACCAATTCAAATTTTTTTGATGCTCAACACTTGATCTTTACTCAGCACATGAAGATCACTTGGCATACACTAAAATTTCTTGTTACTTGGCTTCTACTAAGAATTTTCTGAGCTTCAACTAACTTTCTTGGCACCCACTAATAATTTTAGTTTAAGCTTTGAATTCTCTTGTTACAACTTCTTCCTCCAATGTTTCTAAGTGTGACCAACCTATATATCCTTGAGTTTGTTATCAATACATCATTTAACCATTGTCATAATTGATCCTTGCACTTCATTACAACATCATAACTCAACCTTTCCCTTAGGTTCTCTTGTTACATCTTGTTGATCAAATCCTCTTCGTCAATCAACTAAGTGATAGTACTTGGATCTTATAAGAAAATATCATCCCTAAAAATAGTAGGGTTGACATTAATGACAAAACAATGATTGAAAGAAAAAATCTTCCTCCTTTGCAACAATCTCCCTCTTTGATCTTCAATAATGAGCTTTTCAATCATATTTCCAACAATCTCCCTCTTTGGCATTGATGGCAAACCAAACTGATCAAGCATCAGACTAAACTATTCAACCACAAGCTTACTAGGTTAGAATAGTAAGTCAAATGCCAAAAAGTAAATTGTAACTTTACATCTCCTTCTACTATTCTGATTGCTTCATTTCAGCTCCTCCCTCTTTGCTACTGCCACCTTTTTCTTTGTCTTGGATTTTGTATTGCTCATCTTCTATTGTTCTGATCAACACCTGCCTCTATCTTCATTTGATCAATATCTCACAACTTCTCCTACTGATCCTTTTTGTTGTTGATTAGTTTCAAACATCTTCTCCCTCTTTGACAACAATGCCAAAGACTTATTAGCATCTTAATATGCTGGTGTAGCTCTTATAGGTTCATTCAATTTTTCCCTCTATCACCTTAGTTGTGACTGATTTGAAACTTTATCACATCAACTACTTTAGGCATGAATCCAAAAGTAAACATCCTCTACATCAATATGTAATATCTTCAACATTTATTTCATTTGATCTAGGGAAATCTTGCTTTTGCTTTAGGTAGCCTTAGCTAGGGGTATCATTGCTAACTTACCTCTAAAATTGTCAAAAGTATCTTTGGGTAGTGCTTTTGTGAAAATATCACCAGTTTTTTCCTTTGAGCTAACATATTCCATCTTCACTTGTTTGTCTTCCACCAATTCTCTTACATAGTGATACTTGATTGCAATATGCTTAGTTTTAGCATCCATTACTAGATTCATTGATATATTGATAGCATTTGTATTATACAAATGCATTATCATAGGCTCAATTACTTCTTCCTCCATACCTTGCAACAAATGTTTGATCCATACAATATTGGTACAATTTATAGTAGCTATCACATATTTAGCTTCAACAGTGGACTGTGAGGTACAGCTTTGCTTTTTGTTGGTCCATGTAATCAACCTCTTTCCTAAGAAAAGTGCTCCTTCACTGGTGCTCTTTCCATCATCAATGTTGCCTCCCCAATCTACATCAGTGTAGGCTATCAATTCAAATTTCTCACTCCTTTTGTAGTACAAACAAAAGTCATCAATTCCTTTTATGTATCTCAATATTCTCTTCACTACCATTAAGTGATTTTCTCTTGGATTAGCAAAAAATCTTGCTACTATTCCAATAGCCAATGCAATGTCTAGTCTACTATGTACAACATATTGTAGCTTTCCAATCATTGACCTATACAAAGTCTAATTTACTTCAGCAGACTCATCATTCTTAGATAGTTTATGGCCAGTTGCCATTGGTGTGCTAACTAGTTTTGAGTCTTCTAACGCAAATTTTTTGAGCATTTCCTTGATATATTTGGATTGGATAACAAATATTCCATGTTTCAACTGATGTACTTGTAATCCAACAAAGAATTTGATTTCTCCAAACATTGACATCTCAAATTCATGCTTTATTTGATCAACAAAATCTTTGCATAAAACATCTTTTCCTCCAAATATTATATCATCAACAAAAAAATTTAATGTCAAAATGTCTTTACCTTTTTTAGCTTTGATGTACAAGTTTTTTTTGTCATCTTTTCTCTCAAATCCTATCTTCACAAGATATTTGTGCAACCTCTCATACCATGCTCTAGGTGATTGCTTCAATCCATAAAGTGTTTTGTGTAGTTTGCAGACCATGTCCTTATTTTTCTCATCAACAAATCCCTTAGGCTGTTCTATGTAAACTTCCTCTTCTAGTTACCATTTAGAAAAGCTAACTTCACTTCCAATTGGTACACTTTGAAACCTTTGTATGCAACATATACAAGTAATGTTCTTATTCCTTCCATTCTTGCAATAGGGGCAAATGTTTCCCCATAATATAGTCCTTCTTCTTGTGCATAGCCTTTGCAAACTAGTCTAGCTTTGTTTCTTATTATCTCACCATTCTCATCAAGTTTGTTTCTAAACAACCATTTGGTACCAATCACATTCTTATCAGTTGGTCTAGGAGCTAGAGACCATGTTTTGTTCTTCTCAATCTGATCCATTTCTTCTTCCATGGCTTTATACCAACCATCATCTTGTAGTGCATCTTTCACTATTTTAGGTTCAACCTTACTTAATAGACATGATTCATTCCTAAGCCTATTCCTTGTCATTGGTTTGGAATCCTTGTCACCAATGATTTATTCTATAGGGTGATTTCTTCTCACATACTTGGCTAATCTAGGTTCAATCTTTCTTTCCATGTTTCATCCTTTAGCTTCAGAGTCATTTCATTCTTTTTCATTTGGAATTTCATCATTCCTTTCATGTGTACTAATTTCAAAATTAGAATGTGCATTTTTTCTATTCTCTAGCCCAGCTTCTAAATGTAGCTCCTCATTCATTGGTTGAGACTCGGTAGATAATAAAAAATTTTGTTGATTCCCAACTTGATTTTTAGCATTGTCTTCAACTATTATTCCTTCATAAAATTATATAAAGGATCTATAATCCTCTATTTTCTTTGACTCATCAACTTGAACTTTTCATGCTCATCAAAATTTACATTTGCACGCTCCACAACTTTGTTAGTGTTAGTGTTCAAATGCTTATATGCTTTACTTCTAGTGGAGTATCCAAGGAATATGCCTTCATCACTTTTTGCATCAAACTTGCCATTTCTAGTATCTTTTAGAATATAGCATTTACAACCAAATACTTTGAAATGTTTAACAATGGGTGAGTGACCATACCACAATTCAAAAGGTGTTGTATTTTTATCTTTCTTGACTTGGACTCTATTTAGTGTGTAGACTGTAGTACTTATAGCTTCTCTCTAGTACTTTACTGCAACATTTTTCTCCATCATCAAGGTTCTGGCATAGTCAATTACTGACTTATTCCTCCTTTTAGCAATACCATTCTATGGTGGAGTTATTGGTGTTGATGTTTTCCTTTTGATATGTTTGTCATTGCAGAATATTTCAAACTCTTTTGATGTGAACTCACCTCCTCTATCTGACCTTAGGCATTTTAGGTTCTTTCCTATTTCCTTCTCAACTCTGGCCAAATACCACTTAAACATTTGAAATGCATTATATTTTTTCTTTAATAACATAGCATTCATCATCTTGGAGTAGTCATCTACAAATAACATTATGTATATGTCTCCTAGGTAGCTTTGTACTTCTATTGGGCCACATAAGTCTGTATGGACTAACTCTAGTACCTCCATGGAAGTGTATATTTTGCTTTTGAAATTGGACTTAGTAATCTTCCCTAGCTAACATTGTTTACACATTGTGTTTTTAGTTTCTTCAACTTGGGCAACCCTATAACTTTCTTTTTCATGCTGATGCTGATCAGATTATCAAAGTTAACATGATACAACCTTTTATGCCATAACCAAACATCATCAAGTCTAACAACTAGACATGTTGCATCTTCCATATCTAGGTAAGATATATTACTCCTAGTTTGTTCACCTTTTCCTATCAGCTTTCCATTAGTGTCATAGATCTTGGCAATTTTGTTTCCAAATTCAACTTTTCAACCTACATTGCCTAACTGTGATACACTCAACAAGTTTTACTTCAATCCTTCAACATAATATGCATTATCACATAAAATTTTCTCTATAAGTTTGATAGATCCTTTTCCTTTGATTTGACATGGGGCATCATTACCAAATCTAACACTCTTTCCATCATATTGAGTAAGGGTAATGAACTTACTTTTATCTCCTGTCATGTGATGTGAACATCCACTATCTATGATCTACTTGTCATTCTTATTCACATATGTAACCAATGTTGTTGTTTCATCTTCATTTGATTCATCCTTTATGGCCACATATACTAATTCATCATCATTCTCATAAGAGTAATCTTCAACAATGTAGCATCTCTTGTCTTTCTCCTTGTAATCTTTGCTATCATCCTCTTTCTTGTTCCTATACTTGTTTCCTTCTTTTCAGTTTTTCTTCTATGGACATCTTGCAGCAATATGACATACTTCATTGCAATTGAAACATATGATAGGGAGCTTACCTTTGAATTTTCCCTTACCTCTATGGAATCTCCTAGCCAGTAGTGCTTCTAACTATTCCACATCTTCCTCATCTGCGCTGCTATCATTGGGTGCATGTTTTCCTTTTCTTCTCTTCTTGCTTGATGTGTCCTCCTTAGAGTCTTCTATTGTCATCTTGGCCTTGAAAGTAGATTCAAGGTTCTTAGGTCTATAATTATCAAAATTGGATAGCTCAAATGCAGTAAGTCTTCCCACTATTCCTTTAAAGGTTAGTGTGTTCCCTTGTACACACCTTAGTTCTTGTATGTTTGAAACTCTAATAGCATAGATAGGAAGTAGAGTTCTTAAGTATTTACTGATGGTTGATTCTTCTTCCAATTATCCACCTAGACTTCTTAGTGCACTTACCACTTCTTTCATTCTTGCAGCATATTGGGCAGCATTTTCACCTTCCTCCATCTTCATGTCATCAAAATTTCCACTTAGGCTTTCTCTTTTTGGTCTTTGGACATTTTGATCTCCTCCATAGATTTTTGATAATGTTTTCCACATCTTGAATGTAGTGTCATAGTATTTAATGTCATCATATTCTACATAGTTAAGTGTAGAGGCAATCTCCAACATTGCTTAATTATGCTCCTTCTTTTTGTTCAAATCATCTACAGTGAGAGGTCCTGTCAGAGTTACATGTTCTATTCCAATTGAGGTTTGTGCATAGTCACTAATTGATCCAAGGTGCAATTTCATTAGACTTTTCCATGCAAAAAAGTTGTCTTTGTTGACCATGGGAACTTCTCTCTTGGACATCTTGATCTTCTTGCTTCTAGTACCCTGAAACTAAATCAGTAGTTAGCTCTGATACCAATTGTTAGAATTGATTTACAATAACTTGAGGGGGGGGGGGGGGAGAATCATTTATTCAAGGTCCAAATTTCCTATTCAAACTTTTCACTAAGTGTAGTGAACCCATTCAACCATTCATTCATCCAAGCTTTAACTTTACTAATCAACAAGCTACTGTAAATCAACATGCAAGCATAACACATAAGAAATCAACACATGACATAGTGATTTATGTGGAAACCCAATTTGAGAAAAAGCACCAGTAAAATGCTACTCAATTCTCACTCTTCTAAAGTGATACCCTATGAAAGGCTTGCCTTGTTAAAGGCTTACAACACATTGTCAAATGTGATCTTGTTAGAAGATTTAACCACCCTATTAGAAGTGGGCCTGGCTAGAGGACTTTAGAACATTCACTTGGAATACCACCCTATTAAAGGATTTAAAAATGGCTGTTAGGCCAACCTAAGTCCATAGGATTTTGAGATCTAATATAATTACTAGAAAGTATTAGAAAATCTTGACCTGACTACAACATACAACTTATCTTGTAGATCTCATATCACTTCTCAGCTCATACCCTTGCCTGGCCTTCAATCTCTAAAATTTTGATAGCTTACTCTTCTTTCAAGCTTAGTCCCCTTGAGTCTCCATACTCAATGTACTAGTGCAATCATCTCCTCATGACGACTCATAGAAGTAGAGCCTCTATGCTCTTCCTTCTCCTAGATGTCACCCTCTTGACACCCTTCAAACTACTTCACAGATTTGGCTCTTTTTATAGCAACAATATCAATAACTCTTTGCTTCTTGGTCTATGACTTCTTAAATGGAAGTCTTAGACTACCTTTTCCTACTCGATTCTTCCATTCCTTAATTTCAATTTGCATGGATTAGGGAGGATTCATTGTATCTAACCCATATTCTATTTCCTCTAAAAACTTCTTGAATAATGCTTTAGAATTTGCTAAAAAATAGTTTACATAAGATTTTGTGCACCAACTCATCATCCTTATCTTCCAACTCATTCACAAAATTCAATGTAACCAATATGTTAGCTTAGATTTGGAAAATATTCATCATTTGAAATAATGCAACAACTTGACACTATTGAAATACTAGTGCTCGACACATACTGTGTTACTCAGCATCAAGTGTGTTTTTCCTGATGCTTGGCACATGAAGATCACTCGACACCAACTAAAAATTTCTAATGCTCAACACTTGATCTTTACTTAGCACATGAAGATCACTCGGCATACACTAGAATTTCCTATTACTCAGCTTCTACTAGGAATTTGTTCAGCTTCAACTAACTTTCTCAGCACCCACTAATGATCTTAGTTTAAGCTTTGCATTCTACCTTGTTACAACTTCTTCCTCCAATGTTTCTAAGTGTGACCAACCTTTGTATCCTTGAGTGTGTCATCAATACATCATTTAACCATTGTCTTGACTAGTCCTTGCACTTAATTACAACATCATAACTCAACCTTTCCCTTAGGTTCCCTTGTTACATCTTGTTGATCGAATCCTCTTCATCAATCAACTACGTGATAGTACTTGGATCTTATAAGAAAATATCATCCCTAAAAATAGTAGGTTTGACATCAATGAAAAAACAATGTCTAAAAACAACAATCTTCCTCCGTTGCAACAATCTCCCTCTTTGATCTTCAAAAATGAGCTTTTAATTAGATTTCTAACATTCCTTGGAAAATTGGCTCCTCGAGTCAAGTCTATCTGATGACTAATCTTCTTTACTAGTGGTAATCAATTAGGTAACAAATTTGCAACTTCTATATGTACTTTTTCTTGAAAATAGATTGATACAAGTATGAAAACATGTTTCAATCATTGTTTTGCCACTAATGTCAAACTTGCTACTTGCTAGTAAGACAATTATTTAGAAGATTTGAGTGCTATCATTTATTTGGTTGATGAGGAGGATTTGATCAAATGAGATAACAAAGGTACCTAGAGAAAAGGTTCAGTTATGGTATGTAAAGGGAGTACAAAGATTAGTTAAGACAGCGATAATACAGTGAATTGATTATTTACTTAAGGTTGCAAAGATTTGATACATTGACAAAGTATAGAATGACAAGTAAGAAGAATTGAGTCTACCAAGCTTGACCAAGTGGATAGTAGGTGCCAAGAAAAGTTAGTGCAAGCCAAGAAAAAAATCAGTTGGAGCCGAGAAAAGACAAATTTTAGTGTATGCTGAGTATTATAGTATAAACTAAGTAAAGTTTAGATGATGTCGAGAATCAAAAAAACTTAAGTGTTTCCTGAGTGATGTAGTTGATGATGAGTGGAAGAATAATATGGAAGGCAAGTGACAACATCTTGATGTTGAGTGCTAGTATTCATACTAAATCATGGATTTGAGAAATCTGAGTTGGCTATTTTATTTGCTTGAATTTTGTGAAGCATGTGGAAGATAGCTATGATGAGTTGCTGGCATAGAATCATGGTAAACTACTTTGAGGTGAATTCAAAGAGAATTGAAGGAGAAGTTTCTAGAAGGGACCAAAATAAAAAGGTGGGTAGATTCATTGAATCCTACCTAATCCCACCTAACCCTAAAATAGACGATAGAGGATTAATTGGAAAATATCTTAATTTTCTATTTATAAAGATAGTTAGTAAGAAGAAAGGTTGATCAATGTTGGAGAACCTAAGTTAGACAAGTGGTCTAAGTTATTGCTTCATCAGAGACCAAAAGAAAAGATTGCTATTGGCCAGCAAAACAAGAAGGCTTAGGGATATGGATTCTTAAAGGGTTAACAAGGTAGTAGAGTTGAAGTGTGTGAAAGCCAAGAAGAATGGATGACTAAAACAAAGATCAATAATCTGCAAGTGTGTTGTAAGTTATTATTAGATCAAGCCTTATTGCTACTTTCTAATCATTATAATAGTCTAGGGTAAATCTTTTGGATTAAGGTAGACCTAATAGTCATTTGTAAATCCTTTAACTGGGTGACATTCCAAGTGAATAATATAAAGTTCTCTAACAAGGCTCACTCCTAATAGAGTGATTGAAATCCTCTAACCAAGTCACATTTAATAGTGTGTATTGTAACTTTTAATAGGGTTGGCCTTTCACAAGGCATCACTTAAGAAGAGTGAGAATGAGTAGCATCTTACTAGTGGCTCTTCCCAAATTGGATTTCCACATAAAATTATTGTGTCAAATGTGTTATTGAATCTATTATCTTTTATGCTTGCATGTTAGTAAAGTTGATTTGATAGTAACCTACAAGTTTAAGTGATTATATGATCTAATGGATGCACACATGATGAATGTGTTTTATGGATATGGGTTCACTAAGCTATGAAAAGTTTTATTTGTACATATGGACCTTGTATAACTAATTCACCCTCCTCTCAGTTATTCTAGAGAATTCCAATTATTGATATTAGATTCATCTACTTAAGAAGACTAGTTTGAGGGTACAAGAAGCAAAAGATCAAGATGTTAAAAAAAGAGGTACCCAAGCTTAATAGAGATAACTTATCTATATGGAAAATTATGATGAAGCTACACAAAGGAGGCCTTGGAGACCATGCATAATATACCAACACTACTGAGCATGTTGATCTTGTTTGAGCCCTAACTATTGAAGATCTAAAAAAGAAGAAACAACAGAACTGGGCAATGTTGGAGACCGCCTCTGCCCTAAGTTATGCCAAATTTTATGACATCAAAGGTTGTGATAGTGCAAAGAAGATGTGGGATGTTCTTCACACCATCTATGGAGGTGATGTAAAAGTATTGAGGGCTAAATTTGAAAGTCTTAGAGGTAAGTTCGATGATATGAGAATGCAGGAAGAGAACAATGTTGCTCAATATTGCTCTAGGATAAAATATGTTGTTAATGCTATAAGAGGATCTACTAGTAAGATAGATGATGAGACTATATTAAGAAAAGTTTTGAGAACATTGTTTCCCATCTATGTTATTAGAGTTTCTACAATACAAGAATTGAGATGTATACCAATGTCTAATATGACTCTTGAAGGTCTGGTAGGTAGGCTCACTACTTTTAAGCTATCTAATTTTGATAACTTCAAATCTGACAATGTTGAATCTACTTTCAAAGCTAAACTGTCATTAAAGGAACCTAATGAGAAGAAGAAGAAAAAGGTAAAATATGTTTCCAGTGATAGTGATGCAGATGAGGAGGATATAGAACAACTTGAAGCACTTTTAGGAAGGATATTTCATAGAGGTAAAAGAAAATTCAAAGGTAAGTTACTTATCATGTGTATTAATTACAATGAGGTTGGTCATATTGCTACTAGATGTCTAGAGAAGAAAAAATATAGAGGTGGAAACAAGTACAAAAGTAGAAGAGATGAGGATATTACAAAGACAAAGGCAAGAAGTCTTATTATATTGTAGAAGAGAAAACCAAAGATGGATCTAACAATCATGATGATGAAGTGGTGTATTTTACAATGAAGGAGAGATTACAAAGACAAAGGAAAGAAGTCTTATTATATTACAGAAGAGAAAACCAAAGATGGATCTAATGATCATGATGATGAAGTGGTGTATGTTACAGTGAAGGATGATTCTTATGAGGATGAGGAAACTCCACTAGTGTCTTGTGTGAACAAGAATAATAGATGGATCATTAATAATTGGTGCTCAAATCATATGAATGGAGATAAAAATAAGTTCATTACTTTGAATTACTATGATGGAAATATTGTAAGGTTTGGTAATGATGCACACTGTCTGATAAAAGGAAAAGGTTGTATCAAACTCATAAAAAAATATTTTATGTGACAATACTTTTTATGTTGAAGGACTTAACTATAATTTATTGAGTGTTTCACAATTAAATTGAGTTTGAGAATAAGATTGCTAAGATATATGATACTGATGGAAAACTAATAAGAAAAGGTGATCAAAATAGAGATAATCTATTCTATCTTGATATGGATGATGCTACTTGTCCAGTTGTAGAATTTGATGATGTGTGGTTATGGAACAAGAGGTTATGTCATGTTAAATTTGATAACTTAGTTAGTATTAGTAACATGAGAAGAGTTAGAGGTTTCACTATGTTGAAGAAACTTGACAATATAATTTGCAATCAATGTCAGTTAAGCAAAATGAAAAAGTCTAGTTTTAAGAGTAAGACTCACACCTCTAAAGGAATTTTGGGGATTGTTCATACTGAATTGTGTGTAACAATTGATGTGAATAGCTAAAAAGGTGATAAGTACATTATGTTGTTTGTTGATGACTATTATAGGATGATGACAGTTATGTTTTTGAAATAGAAATCTGATGCTTTCCAAATTTTTATGTGGTACTTGCCAAGAGTTGAGAAAGAAATAGGTAAAAGTCTAAAATGATTGAGATTTGATAGAGGAGGAGAATTTATATCAAATGAGTTTGAGATGTTTTGCAATGATGGAGGAACCAAAAGATAGACATATGCTCCTAGAACCCCTCTAGAAAATGGAATTCCTAAAAGGAGGAATAGATTTGTAATGGACTGTGGTAGGACCCTCATGATGGAGAAAAATGTTTCTTTGAAATATTGGAGAGAGTTTGTAAGTACAATTGTCTGTACCTTGAATAGTTTGAAAGTTAAGAAAGGTACCCATTCAACACCTTTTGAACTATGGTATGGATACTCACCAATGTAAAATATTTGAAGGTATTTGGAAGCAAGTGTTATATTATCAAAGATTTTAAATTAGATGCAAAAAGTGAAGAAGGTATATTCCTTTCTATTCCACAAGAAGTAAAGCCTATACATGTTTAAATGCTAACACTAACAAAGTTTTGAAAAGTGCAAATGTGAAATTTGATGAATTTACAAAAGTACATGAGGCAAAACCTATGAAGGATCTAGAAGAATACAAATCATTTGTACACTTTTATGAAGATATGCCTACTGATGAAGATGTTTTAAATCAAGTTTCCAATCAATAACAAGTTTCAATGACTATCGAGTCACATACTATGAATGTCAAGTTGCATTTACGAACCAAGCTACAATCACATGCCAAGTTACAGAATGAAGGTGAGGCACATTCTAATTTTGAAATTAGTTTATATGAAAGAGATGTTAAATTACCTGATAGAGAAGTACATAGTGATTTAGAAGTTGAGAGACCAAATGAGGGAAACAAAGCAGAACCAAGATTTTTAAAGCATGTCCAGAGACATCACCCTACTACACAAATTATTGGAGATAAAAATGCAATACCAATGACAAGACATACATTGAGAAATGATACATGTTTTCTTAGCATGCATTAATATATTGAGTAAAAGATGCCTTAGAAGATGTGGATTGGAGTAAAGCCACGAAATAAGACACTAGAACATTTGACCCCATTTTTAGACCAAAATTTTTGACCATCTATTAAAATGTTTTAGATTGGCTAGAATATGCAAGGAAATTTTTTTTTAAATAAAAATCCATGCCCATGTTGGTTGAAATTTTGACCAACACAGGCTTCATCATGTTAAAATGAAAAAGGTCAATTTGACCCTATTTCATTGTTATGTGGCCATGACAGTAGTGAATCATAAGAAGTAGCAAGTGTTGCAGTTGATTAGTGATGTGATATGCATGAAAGGCTATTGTATATTTAGGTCAGTCTTAGGATAGGATTTCTCATTTCTATTTTTGGTTTTCTTTTGTTCTTTTAGTCCCATTACACATCTGTTAAAATTGATGGTTTTAGTTGAAAATTGCAAAAAGAGGGTTAATTGCAAAAAAAGGGTAACATTAAACATTCACCAAAAATATTAAGGGATTCATTTATAATTTATGAGGTAATTCATTGAATTTAATGGATTTCTATATAATTTAATGCATATTCAACTCAAGGGTTTGTAGATCTGGCATTAAGTTCAGATTTGTGGGTCGATATTTTGTCTATGAATTTGATTGATGGTCCCGTGAGAGTGTTCAACTAATATAGATTTCTTTTGTCAAATGTACAATCATTTTTAGAATAGTTTACCAAAGATTAATGATTCAAAATATGGACCTACTTCCTCAAATATTTAATTTGTAAGGAATGTTGTCCATAGTTGAGTTTCCTAGCTGGTTTGAATTAGGAAATTTTGAAGTTGATCTTGCCATGTGAATTTCTCATCTATGGATAGATAAACTTAGAAGTAAGACATACAAAACTTGATTTATTCATTTTTCAACCAATTTATAGATTCTGTTATTGATTATTACAATTCTGTCTACTTTTGCCCACCAAGTAAAACTGGTTCTTATTGTAAGAACTTTTTGTTAATTTTTCAAGAGCAATGTGTTTCATTTTATCAAAATTTGATTTAATTTTGTGAGAAGTTCAAGTTTTTTTTGCATATTTCTTTTAATAGCATTAGGAAATATTTTCTCACTATTATTGAAATTTGCATTATCTCACTATTCTAGCTAGGTTTTGTTTCTATTGGAATGCTGGGAAGTTTTTTAAACACGTCCTTTAAAATTTGATGTATAATGGACTATTCATTCATTCATATAATTGTGTACATTCAAAATAATCTCATTATCACATATATATTGTACGTCTTTGTCTCTATTAGGAGCACATACTAGTTCAAATGGGCAACACCATTTTAGTATTTTATGAGGTTTGTTGGTCCATATAACAACTAATATAATATGCCAATTTACACCACATCTATTGCACATATTTTTCAATTTTTCTCTCAATTGTTTTTAAAGCTTTCCATTATCTTATGGATGGTATGACTTAATGTGCCTTTTGCTCATGACATTGTTTGGTAGCTCTAAAATGGTTTTCTTGATTATTTTTCCTTGTTTGTAAATATCTTATTGGAATAAGTTTTTATATTTCCACAAATGAAAATCATAGAAATTTAGGAAAATAATATTTTGTGACTTTAGCTTATACAAATTTAGTTTGTCTCTATTTATATAGTGTACACCTTCTTTGTGCCTTTCATGTTGGTAACTATTGGTCAAATAAATTTCATTTTTTTCAGGGGACATTGTATCATTATTAGTTATGGTCTAAATCCACCCCTATAAGGAGGCTATCCTATCCTTTGACATAAATTGCATCCTCTTATTTATTTATTTGCATATTTAAGTAGGGTGCATCACAAAAAGCCTACTAACATTAATTTTTAATTAATGCCATCATTGGATTACTCTCATCACAAAGTATTGATCTAAAAGCACAATCCACTAGAACAATGCAAACCATTAATGAGACATGAAATTTTGAAATAATTAATGCTTAGCCAATGGTAACACATCACCCAATATAGGCAATCAATGAAGGAAGATATACAATATGAAACCAACCAATACACAACTACTAACACACCAAAGGTTGAGATAATGATGCTAACATCAATGACAACCATCAACCTCAAATTCTACCAATGTTAAACCACCTCACTAATTAAATAGTACACTCCAATAATTTGTTTTCTAATTCTCGAGTTCAAATGGGTAGATGAGGGACTGCATTGGATGATTTATGAACTAGTTGTTAGGAAAATATCCATTAATTTTGCATTAGCTTGTACATTTTTCCTCTAGGTTGTTTAGATGTTGTGCATTATTGCTCAACCACCTATCTATTTTTTGGGGTTATTTCACCTCGTCCAATGACCCTTGTTAAATTGGTGTCAATGATTCTTATCTTATCATTTTTGGTAATTAACCTTTTTGCACTGCTGCAAATCTTTGAGGAGTTCCATATTTGAATGGAACAATTGCTAATCATGACCTTGGTCACATTTATATGGGACCCTATATTTCCAAGGACTTGATTTTGGAATAAGGTAGTTGTAAGGGCCCCTTGTTCTTCCTCAAAACCATGCTCTTGTTGGTTGTGTCCAAATCTTGTTGTTGATGCTTGGCATTGAAAATGTCCTTTGGACTTGTATTTCAACTTGATGGACACATTTTAAAAGAACATGGTTAAAATCTTAGGAGAACACATTTTACTTTTCCTTGAATTTTATTTGAAGCAAAAAAACCAAGTATTCTACTAGATTTGGCAATTGAGATCAATGGGTAATATTATTTTCTCCATCTATATCAAATTTGTGGACATCTTTTGGATAGGAATACATGGTTTATCTCACACAAACATTGTAGTAGTCTTGCATATGTGACTAGGTTAGGTTTTTTACCTTTATCCTCATGTCATGTTCATGGTTTCTATTTATATTTCACTAGCTATAACATGACTATTTTAACTTGAGTCTTATTATTGGTATACAGTTAGATTCTTTTAATGACTTTGCTAATGTCCACTCCTCTTTTGAAGCATCTTTTTTTAGGAGGGCTATAGATATTGTGTTTTGAAGAGGCCTCGATCTTGTAGCTGCGAAGAGCACATATGTTACCACTTACATATGAATGATAGTTAAAATTATTTGTCCTCACAAGGCCTCTCAAAGGATGGCTAAACAAAAGTTCTCAAGGTTATGTCATATTGATACAAGGGCTACGTAGATTTCTCAACCCAAATTTAATTTTATTCAAACTAAAGCAATACAATTAGGATTATTTTAGACTTTTTCTACTTACTGACATCTTGGGCCCTCTATTCTTGTGCGATGATCAAAACCACTAGCTATTTTGTAGAGGGTTTCTAGGTTCTCATCAGCACAAATGGCATTAACAGTTGGGTAAGGAGACTATAGAGTGAGCAGTGCAAAATATTAAGAGCATCCTCAACATCTTGTGTGCATTCTCTAGGTATTTTAATATTATTGTTTTCAATCTGACTACCTCTCTCTGTCTCTAGGGTTAATGGTTTCCCCAACTTATGGCTTCTTTTGTACTTATCACATTTTTCTACCATTGGTTCAAGTTAAAGGTTTTCTACATGTTTTTTTACATGAAATTGCACATGTACAAAATACTTATGGTTTTCAAAAAAATTATGTTTTTTTCATGTGCAAGAATAGGTGGAAAACCTACTATCAAATGAATGACCTCTGAATTTTTTGGAAGAAAGTATAAGGTATATAGTGAGAAGGCATCTTATGCCTTGGTATATGACATCTATATTTCCTATACCCTCCAAAATAATTTCAAATTTAAATCCAATTTTAGTGATGAAATGTGGTTTCTATTTCCACTCATTACAATTTCATGTCTGATTTTTGTCTTTTTTATTATGTTATAAGTTTTCATTCAGCATAATTAGGCTTCTATCTTATATCAGTTTGTTGCATATCCTCAAGTACAATTTATTCCAATTCATTAACATCAAAGGATCATTTAGTAACTTAGTACTTAGGTCATATATGAGCCTATTGGGCCATCATCCTTTTGATTGTACAAAAAAAAAAATGGGTCACCTCTCCCTCCTCTTCTAATATTCTATCCTTCCATATTTCTCTTTAATTTACGCCAAATAATATCAAATATTTTCAAATGGAAATAAACTTGATGAGGCTATAGGCTTGACTGAAGTGCATGTTTTAGATAGATCATTCTTTAATATTGAGGAGTTTATTAATCCATGAAGGGTGTGAAACAAGTACACAAATCTCTTTTTATTAGTTAAAAGAGTAAGAGTTGTGTTATTATAATAATAAATTGCATCCCTTTTTACTCATGTTTTTCTTACCATTAAATATTATTTAGCTATGTTTAGAATATTGAGATCTCATTGAGCTAGTTATTAGAAATAGAAAACTAACAAGGAATACATATTTCTATTTTTTTGTGTAATTTTTTTTTCATGCTCTTCTACTTTCTTTTACTCTATCATGGATAGTTCAAGAGCATCATTTGAAAAATGTGATAGATTGACTAGACAATAAGAAAACATGTCAACTTGATGTATCTTCAAAGTCTCTTGTATTGATTCACAATTCAAGGGTAAAGGAAAGATGAAGAATAAACTTAAAATAAGAATGAATAGAACCTCCTACCTCTTCTCAAGATAATATTTACCTAAGAAGGAGAGTTTAAATTTGAAATGTAGCTATTTTTTAATAAGCTTGAGCATGCTGAAAATTATTGTTTTAGGAAACAATTTGATGACATGAAACAACTTGTAAAGCAACATAATAATGATTTTCCATCTTTTTATTTAATATTTTAATTTTATTTATCATCTCCACAACTTTTTTCATCTAAACATACAAGTTTCGTAGGCAATGAAAATGAAGATGATAAGATGAGATCTCATGCACTTGTTGCAACACATGTTAATAGCTAAAAGATACCAGGAGAGTGATAGAATTTCAATACAAGTTTGTGAATGGATAAACATGTTTTAGGTGATAAGTATTAGGATTTTTTTGAGATAAAATGAATTGTAAATGAGATTGAGTCTAGTAGATGAAAGGACTTTTGTTTGTATCGAGAATTAATGCATGATGTGGAGAAATATCTAGGAAGGGTTTGTATGATGTTAAGATTCAAAGGATTAGTGGTTGGGGCCTTGACTATTGGGCAAGGGATTAGAATTTTAAATGCAACCATGGATAGTCTATGATAGTCAGTGAAGTCAATGAATGCAATCAGCACATTACTTGAGTTTCTAGCATTGAGAATATAAAGGATAAGAGTCTATTTGATAGAAATAGGTGTCAAATAATTTATTTTAATAAAATATATTATGCTTGTATTTATCAATAAGTATCTACTATTTGATACACCAAAAGTTTCATATCATCTTGAGAGATTTATTTTCACCAATTAGTAGTCAAGTATTTCATTTGACTTAAACCACTATTTAAAAAGTAAACTTGGAAATAGTACCACATTTTAAATACTTTTCCTCCAACTTGTCAACAATTTTATAGTATCAGCTCTTTCAATTGAGAGTGTAAGCAAGAAATAAATATTTTGGCAAATCATGTTTATAGTTGCAAGATAGAGCCACTAGATGACACTTTAGTTATAATTGTACATATTGTTTCATCACACAATCACTCATTTTGTTTGGAGTATCATGCTTATAGTTTGGTTTCAATTGGAAACCTCATGCTTATATCTAATTGTTAGCATTGACAAATATATATTCTCTGGGATTGCTTTCACATTGGCATTCTATTTTTAAATAGATTTCTCATTTAGTGATATTAGATTTCCACAATGCATATCAATGAATTATTTTTTCTAGGTTTGATCATACAATGGTAATGTTTTAGATGACACTATATGATCCAAAATATGACACTATATCACAATAGATTGTTATATGTAAATGCCAACCATATTAAATTTTCTCCTTCCAAAAGCCTATCCATAAAATGTTCCTAGAGTAGTTCCTATTCCTAGCTAGCCTCCCGAGATTGGTAAAACCATGGACAATGAAATATCTAATTACACTTTGGTGCAGGAGCACCTAGGAAATATGCCAAGTTTCCTAAATCATTTTTGGCTTGTAGTGGTCTTGGATAGACCACATGAATAAGGGCTATGGGATAAAGGCCCAAGTGTGTGATTTGTGTTTGTAAATAGGTTTTTGTTGTGTTTGAGTTTCCAAGTTGCTTCTATGTTGGCAAAATTGCTTAAATTGCTTGTTAGAGCCTAGAATGGTCAAACATTGACCAAGACCCCAGGAGGATGGGAAACATGGAAAATATGTTAAAAGTTGTAATTACATGGAAATAGGTTCATTTAACCATATTTTAGGTCATGGAGCCATTAAATGCACAATAGTGCAAAAGTTGCACTTGGCAACTTTGCAACTTTGCAAAGTTGCACTTGGCAACTTTGCAACTTTGCAAAGTTGCTTGACAACATTGACAAAAAGTGCTAAAACTTTATAAGGGCTTCAAGAATCAGTTGGAAACCTATGTAATCTGTTGATTCATGTGGGTAAGAGGTATTTAAGACCAATCCAAGTTAGTTTGAGGGTTGGCATATGCTTTTGTACGAATTTTGGCATTAGAATGAAGAGAAAACTGAGCATTTTGATGACAGTTTTCTGATTTCACCCTTCATCCACACCTTTAATGGATTGATAGGGTTGCTGTTTTCATGTGATTTTATAGTGTATGGAATGTAGATGCTTTGGTAAATATTAGGAGTTTTTTTGATCAGTTTCATTACTAGTTTGAAAAATCTTTTTAAAGTTGCCAGTTTGCTGGTCTGTACACAGCAATCAACAAAAAAATCTCTATAACTTGAATTCCAATGTTGGAACCATGATGGCCTTTTGGAATAAAGTACTAGACTGTATAAACAATTTAAATATGTATTTTTGTCTTGTTTTGCAGAGGTTTGTTGTTTTTTCCAAGAGGCCCTATGCGAGTTTGCATACCCGGCTAGGCAATGAAATCAACAAATAAGTGTTTGAAAGGGGCATAGAATGGGGTGTTGGGTGCAATAAGAATTCATGGAAGGAAAGAGTGGTGAGTGAAGGAATTTAATTCTAAGATTTCAGTCATTTAGAGTCCATTTGAGTGGTGGAAGGAAGAACTCTCTATATTCCTGTTCATACAAACAAGAAACCCTTGTAAATAGACATATTTTTGGAAATCCCTTGTACGGATGACCTGGGTGTTGTAGACCTAAAAAATCTTCAAGGGGAGCCAAAAGGGTATCCAAATCATAAATTTTTTTGAGTACTTCTTAAGGGTTTGAGGAGATATAAGCCAAAAATCAATTTTGGAGGCCTAATTTTGTTATTAGTCTTGGTAGCCCTCTTAACTATGCAATCTTCAAATTGATTGGAAACCCAATACTCCAATTCACTTAGTGATCCTAAAAAATATTGAATGAGACCTAATACAAGCCTTGGAATTCAATATAGCCAAGAATGCACTCCTGGAAGCCAGTTGTCAAGAACGGTGCAATGAGAGCACTAGGGAGACCCCATGGTGAAATAGAGTTTTGAGTTGATTGGTGAGGATTAGTGTAATAAGGGAATAGAGAGAAGATTCCCTTGGAGTAGGGTATAGGATAAATACCCTAAGAGGCTAGGAGAAAGCCTAAAGTGAGTTCTAGTAGTTGAGGCTAGAACCTTGTTCAAGATCCTCCCCATCACACTTCATCTACAGTCCTTAGGATAATAATATTTAGTAACAATGATAATTGTCTCTTATTCCAATCTCAAATTGTACAAACCTCTTAATAAATTTATGAAAATATGATGCTCCTATTGAATGATTTTCAAAAGATAATGTCGATCTACCTAGAGAACACATAGATCACATCTAATTCATATTTCCTTTTATATCTTATTAAAGAGCATATATTTTCTTGAAATAAAACATTGCTAAACATTAATATGTTTTGATCTTTTAGTCATTTTCATTAGTTGATGCATTAATCAAATTATTCATTTCTATCAGGATTAGTCAAGGCATGCTACTGATAGCACCTACATAAATTTCACCTTGTGACATCTCTTTGAGACATTTTGCAAATAATTAAGATACATTGTTTATATCTCTAGATTTTGCAAACATCCAAGCCTTCTAGAAATTATAGGATCATTTTAGTTACATTTGAAAACATTAATCAACAATTTCCATATGTGTAGATATAAATATTAACTACAACATGTCCAATTTATTTGCAGATATATTTTCCTATGAAGAAAGACCATGCCTGACAATATGAACCCAAAACAAAATAATGAGATAATGGCTAAATTGTGGGCTTAATTCCAAAGACAACCTAATAAATGTTATTGTCCTTGGAAAAAGTGTAAGGGCTTAAAGAATCAAAGAATTCTAATCACAATAGCCCAAAGTCATTGTAGACAACATGGTCACATTGAAGGGGGCCACGATTTTTATTCACTGCTGAATGCAAATTTCCTACTGGAAGAACATGGAGGTGTGAATATACAAGCTAAGGATAACACTCCCATGGAAGATGATAATGTGCCAGAGGACATGATTTAAGAAGATGGTATTGGGGTAGGTGATGAAGAGGCTCACAATGATAGTACTAGAAAATCTAATAATGATGATGATGATGGTCTTGATATAATTTTACTTGAGAAGGCATACGAGCCCTTATATGAAGGCTCCCAAACAACTCTACTCTTGACTATAGTGTTGTTGGTGAACTTAAAGGTTTTGAATGGTATATCCAATGTAGCAATGTCACGTATGCTAAGGTATGCCATTTTTTTCATCTTCAATGTTAGCATACAATTACTATTCATTATATTAACAATGCATATTTGTTGTTGTAGGTTGATTAGTGAATTTTTATTACCACCATCAAAAATTTTGCCTCATTCATACTAAGAATTATCTATCATTATGAATTAGATTGGAATGAAGTATTAGACAATACTTGCATGTTCCAATGATCACATTCTATATCATAAATGACATGAATTTGCAACAAAATGCCTTGATTGTCATATTAGTAGATTCAGTCAGATCAAATAACAAAAAAGGTGCCTCATAAGGTTCTTTAGTACATTCCCATTATTTCACATCTTCAATGATTATTTAGGTGTGCTAGCTTGGCACAATTTATGGATTACAATGCACACAATAGAAGTCAAGATGACATTATGCGAATGCCTATTGATGGTTCTACATTTAAAGAGATAGAAGAAACATGGTCACACTTTAAAGAAGAACCTCATAATCTAAAGCTTTCATTGGCAGTGGACAATGTCAATCCATATGGAGATATGAGATCTTTTTACGTAGTGTGGTCTATTTTTGTTATTAACAATAAAATTCCTCCTTGGATG
Organism: Cupressus sempervirens; assembly: GCA_028749045.1. Lineage (NCBI taxonomy): Eukaryota > Viridiplantae > Streptophyta > Pinopsida > Cupressales > Cupressaceae > Cupressus > Cupressus sempervirens. The sequence goes on along the minus strand of CM053785.1, from coordinate 990,733,023 downwards.
TCCATAAAGAGAGAGCACATAATGTTGTCAATGATTGTGACAGGAATTTTTTCATTTTATAGTTATATAAATTAATTTATAAATAGTTCATTAAAATGATCATAATAATTATGTAATGTCTATGTTCATCCAATTACTAGGTAAGTACCAATTTAAAGATATGAACGTGTATATTGAGCCCTTAGTTGACAAGTTGTTGAAGTTATGGAATGTTGTCACTATATATGACATCTCTAAACTAATAGGACATTGACAATTTCAATTCCATGCAATACTTTTATAGACAATACATGATGCCCTTGGGCTAATTCATTTTTTTGATATGTTATATTGTTAAGATCACATATTTTTGGTCTGTTATAGTGCTTACACATTACTATCATATGCTTAAGTTGTGCATGATAATTGTACGTGATCCAATTATACATGATCTTTTAGGTCTTCAAAAAAAGGAAAAATTTGCATGCGCAGTTTGTAGTCCAAACATGAAATCTCATCATTTGAAAAGTTTAGGAAAGAAGGTGTTCGATGAGTTTAGACACTTTCTCCACAATAATCATAGGTATCAAATTTCAAAAAAACATCTTTTCAATAAAAAAGAAGAGATATCATCAAGGCCATGAAGAATGACACCTTGTCTATGGAAGTTGGGATACAATCGACTAAATCATCGAGGTAATGTCCAATTTGTCATCCAAAGTTTAAAATTTGTATTTTGATATTGTCTTATATTTACTAATGGTATAATTGATGCTTGTAAAGGTCATCAAGGCATCGATGACTAACTTCTTAAAGGAACAAAAAGTTATCCTACTCAATTTCATAGGTTACCGTACTATAATGATCTCCCAATCATGCATTTGTTTGATGCTATGCATATTGAAAAGAATGTAATAGAGACACTATGGAAAATCTTGGATGGAAGGCATGATAGAGAATAAATTGCCAAAATTTGTACTGACATTCATGAATCCAATCATGCACTAAAAAATTTATTGAATAAAATAGCAATGGAGACCGCATAAATACAAGTGCCCTTCCTTGGTTATTAATAGAGTAACAAAGTGATGCATTAAAAGAAGTCATAAAAAAGGAAAAATTTCCAACTGGATTTGCTACAAATATAAGCACTCATCTATCAAAGAAAGATAATTTTGGGCCAAGGTTGAAAACACATGATTGGCATATCTTTGTCAAGGTAAGTCATGTTCTCAATTTACTGTATATTTATAAAATTGAATGTACTACTTATTGCATTATTCAATAATATATTGAAATGATCATTTTTTAATGATTGCAGTACATCCTACCTCTATCCCTTCCACACTAGTTTGACAATAGTAATAAATAAGTTATAAATGATCTTGAAAAATACATAAGGTTAGAAGTGTTTTTTTAAAGATTTGTAGCTTTTTATCTAAAATCTATTGTATAATTTTATTTGAAATCTTGTTTATGTGTTTTTGCATATTGAATCTCTTTTAGGTGGTTATCATCTAAAAAAATTGATAAAAAGGATATAAAATATTGGAAGAAAAAAAATCCATAACTTATGTGTGAAATGCAAAAGTGTTTACCTCCAACCTTTTTCAATGCCTAAGAACACTACCTCATACATCAAGTTGAGGAGATTGAATTGTGTGAACCTATAAAAACTAGGTCAATGTGGACAGTTGAGAGGCACTTGAGATTTATGAAGGGCTTGGTTCAACAAAGAGCACATCCTGACGGTTCTATGGTAGAGGGATATATGGTATACTAGACCATAGTGTACATTAGTGAATATCTTCTAAAGTTTGCAGCAAATATCTATGTAGATTGCATTTGAGATTCCAACTCTAATGACAAATTTGAAGGGGAGTACTTGATGAGGAAAGGTAGATTGAGGAGAGTGAGAGATAATTATAAGCTTTTTTTTTTTTTTTTGTAGTTTAATAATTCTTATCTATCATCAATATATATATATATATATATAAGTTGTTTTTAACTGGTGTAATTTTCTTCTTTATAGTTGGTCGTGAGTGGGATGCACTACATTTGTATATTACAAAAAATCTTGATTGGATGATGGTATGGATTGAACAGTCTCAAAAAATGGTCACTCATTAACATGGGATGGTGTTGCATCGTTGGTTAAAGAAGCTCATCGTAATGGAGATCCCAATGTTACACCAATGGTACTTGATCTAGTATACGGCTTAAGAGATACAAAGGTATGCATAAGATTACTAATCATGAGACATAAGTTTAATATCAACTCACAAATCGATGCAAACAATCTTGACATGTTTTAATAATTGTAGGTTAAACACCACAAATCTATGTACTACCATGGCTATAAATTTTGCACAAAAAATTTAGACAAAATGAAGAAAACATGTAATTTTAGGATAAGTGTTGTCCTCACGGTCACCAATATTTTTTTTAGAAATAACATACATCCTCAACAATCTGAAAATTGATACTATGACATTTTGGATGATATAATTGAGTGAAAATTTTCTATTTGTCATCAAATAGTTCAAGCTACAACTGAATCAAAATGATCCTAATAGGACTATTATTAAACATGATAGTGGATTTACTATGATTAATATAAGATTATTTGAGCCAATCAGAGATGAGCCCTATGTTCTTCCAAGACAATGCAAGCAAGTGTTTTACTTTTGTGTTAAACACAAACCAAGTTGGTCATTTGTTGTTAGACATGACCCAAGAGGAAGGCTAGTAAAGTATAATGAGATGGAACAAGAAGATATTGAAGAACCACCAGAAAAAGTAAATGATTATCAGAAACAACAATTACCTAGTGATGAAGAAGAAGAAGAAGAAGATGATGATTTTGTTCATGCTGATGATAATGGTGATAATGATGATGATGATGCTGATGTTGATGATGGTCATGATCATGGTGATGAAGATGGTGATGATCATGGCAATGATGGTCATGATGATGATGATGATGATGAAGATGATGATGATAGCAATGAAGATGGTAGTAGTGATGATGATGATCAAAGTGACAAGTACAATGATGGTGATGATGATGATGATGACATGGATGAAGATCATGATGATCAATGAAATGTCTAGGTAGGATCAATGTCATCTGTGATGGGGTCATGTATGACCAAATTTTTCTTTCCAAACCATATTTGCAAATATAAATATTACATAGAAGATGTCAAATATTTTTTTAGATATACACATTAGTTACACCAAATTTTTGGCTAACTTAAGAAAAATGATTTACATATACAATCTACTTTATTATTAATATTTTTTTTGATAAGTCTATTACTTTAATTTCACTGCTGATTTCTAAGACTTACTAATTTTTTTTATAGGGCAACATGGATGCACCATCTTAGACACCTTCAGTAGAGGTAAACATTAATTATTGTAATTTTTAATGTTAATATAGAAACAAATGTCATATTATTATGTTCTTTTATTTATGGCTTTGGAGTTATTTTGATAAAATTTTACTAATATTTGATGTCACAAATGATAGGAAAAAGCTAGAATGACCACTAATCAAATGCAATCTAAAATACATGTGTCATTTTTACATGACATCACCCTTAGTGCTGACCCTATGTTCATGGCCTAGAAACTCAAACAAAGATAAACTGATGAAATTGTTAACATTATCATCAAGGGTGACACAAGCGAGGAGAAAGAGGCACTGAGAAAAGAATTGGACCGTAGGGTCCAATCTTTGAAGGTGAGTAGTAATTTCACTAAAGAAATAATAGAAGTTCAATAGTTTTTAATATTTTATAGTATCTTATGGTTCATGATCTCTAATTTTATGTGTTCTTGTATAGAAATATGTGATAGTTGTGACATTCAATGGTGAATATGGTGAGGGTTCTAGCGCACAACCTTCATGTAAGTAACACTTTTTTTTTTTTTTTTCATCAACATTATAATACTTAAATTATGTATTTGCTAACAATATTGTATTCTTCAACTCATGATGAAGTGCAGATGCCTCCTTCAATCGGCGATCCAATATTGCTTGGTGCATTGTCAGCAACAAGAACCACACAAGAATCCTTGTCTATGCCCACTAGAACTGGTAAAACCTTGTTTTGCTATATTTTGTAATGTCTATGCCCTCAAGATGTTATTATTCTATTTTTTTATCTATGTCTTGAGCTTATACTTTTGATATATGATCTTTGGTATTGCATATGTAAGCTATAGGTATAATGTATTTGTTTTGGTGTTAATATGAGCACTTTTTTTGATGACTCAATAGTTTATTTTAGTAATTTTTTTAATCTTGTGAAACAATTGTCAGTAGGAGATAACTATCTTTATTGTTTTATTTACAAAAGGATACTAATATCTATCCATCTTGTATCTAATTATTAAAGACCATATGCTAGGACTGACTGCATGCATGGTGAATTATGCTAAACCTAACTGACTACATGTTGCACTAACCATAACTGTGAAATAAATCTACTCATAAGGATATCAACCATTCAACTGAGTACAAAAAGGTCTTACTTATTAATTCATCACCATCCCAAGAGAAACAATCATCACATTTTTTGCTTCATGTTGTTAGGTAATTACTACAATTGGAAGAATTGTAGTCACAATCTATGACTTGGATATTAAAAAGATATACTAAGAGTTGGTTCCATGTTATTAATTTGATGTAGGTCAAATTTTAAACTTTGTTTTGGGCCTTAGGTAAAATTTTATTTTGGAACATAGCTACAATGAAGAAGTTACAAATCTTACGAATACATTACAACATTATAAACAAAAGTACTTGCAATGTCATGTTCTTCCTCAACATACCCCAATCCCTCCTCTCCAAATTCCCAATATTAAAATGTCTACCATACATAGGCTTTCACTTTTCAACTTAACAATAGAAAGGGATTGCTATGGTTCATTCTTTTCCTCTACTTGAATGAATTTCTTAATCTAACTTTCGCTATGAGCTTTTAAGATGAATATTTGCACTACATTATTAAGGTTTATTTTACTTTTATATCATCAAGACAATTTGCTTTCCATTTCTAAAATGTCTATGTTCTCTGATATCACAATGCACTTGTGTGGATAGTTCAACTGTCATGGTAGAATTATTACCAACTAAAAACAAATATTATGTGCTTGCAAGTAGAAATGATTTTCCTTTTCCACATTATTAAATCTTGTAAGGATGGTAACAAATTTTCTACTCAAGATAAAAACACCTTCCATGATAAAAACTTCAATATTGTGTCCATTGTCAAACATATTATATAGTTTTGCTTGGAATATAAAAGAAAAAGATAAGATAGACAAGAGTACAAAGGAAGTATTACTATTTTAACAGATGAGGATATTAAACAAATTTCCTATCCCATAAATCCTAAAAATGAACTAGATAGTGAATGAAACAAAAGAAGATTTTTTTTTTCAAAATGCACAAGCCAAATAGCTAGAAAAATTATCACCTATACAGAAAGCTTCTTCATTTATTTTTTCATAGCATTAGCTCTCACTAGTCTCCCAATTGTGTTGATTGCAAATTTAATGTCATCAAGTGGATTTCCAGGCAACACAATTTTGTAAAGGTAACTAACAAATGTCATATTCTGCACATAATCATCAACACACATCTCCACAAAGGCTTCTCTCATAGGGTTTGATCTATAGAGTACCTTTTGAAGAATGTCCAAGACTTTGTAAGTAGGCCAATACTGCTTATCCTACTTTTTAAGATAACTTCTCAAAAAAAATTCATCAATCATCCTGGTGCCATTTGTAAATCCTTCAATTATAGCCTCCCCAAACATCCTTCTAGACTTCATAGCAAAATATATACCTTCACCAGAACACTTAGTCACATATCCAACATCATCTCCAACCAAAGCAACCCTACCCTTAAGCCTCCTAGGCCTTGGATGTTTAGGAATAGGATGTGCTTCTACCTTGATGATCTTCCCCCCTTCAATCTTCTCCTTAGCCCTATTCCTAGTAGCTAGCTAGGACTATTGAATGGTAGGCTTATTAATCATAGTCCCTATCCCCACTACTACATGATCAAATTTAGGGAACACCCACCCATGGAAATTGGGAGAAACATCATCTCCAACATAAATTTCTACTAAATTCTCATTTAGGCATATATGTTGGCTTGCAAGCTTTGGAAACTCTAAAATGCATATGTTTGGGAAGAGATGTACTCTTGAGATTTTTATTTAAGGTACTATTTGACAAATCTGTACTCTAGATTGAAGTAAAACAATTCATATGGCAACAATTTCAATAATGTGATTGGTGGCAGTATTTTTGTATGTTTTTATGTACGCATTTACCAATGAAGAAGGTGTGACTAGTGGTGTCTCTCTAACTTTCATTTCATCTGGTGTGTGCTTTAATTGTCATGATGTTTCATTTACATTTAATAAACTTCATATTTTGATCCTTCTACATCAATGTTTGTGTATGTGTTTTCTTGGAAGGATTAAATGTGTTTCCAAGGTAACATAGTTAGGTAGTCTTAACCAGAAGGTTCATTAATTTTACTAGATTGAACTAATGCATCTTAGAACTACATTATATCACCTTTGGGACACATTTTTGTAGTTCTCTCCATAGATAAATATGTGATCCTGATAGAGAGTAGATAAATATTCGATGATTTTATTGATACATTTTGGAGAAAATTTTAGTTAGAATGTGTTTTTCACATGCAGTACTAATTTGTGCACTAATAGATAGACCTTCAATTGATAGAGCAACATAGAGCAACATTACTGAAGTTGATCCATTTCCTAGACCAATCTATGTGATTAGTACTAGTTCATATGAAGGGACATTATTGCTGAACAAGAAAACTATGTTTCCATTAAAAGAACAAAAGCTTCCAAGTGCTTTAAAAATTTTATCATTTAAAGTGTAAATTTAGTTTACTTTTCCATTACTCATTTTGGACTGATAATCCCTTTATGTTTTTGTAGGTAATAATGCTTTTTTTAATCATCTTTTTGATATGACATTGAGACTTTTTGGACCCACTATATGTAAAAGGTACATAGTTTCATATCATTGCTACATAATTTAAAGTTATTGATATAGCAATCTAATTCTTTTGAAAAGGTGGAATTTACAAGTTGTGGAATTAAAAAAATTAGCTGATTACATCTTTTGAGGAAAAATTTGAAAAAAAATATTTTTGACACTGGCCTACTTCTCAAAAGAGCATTAAAGCATATAAAGACTATAAGGGATCAATATAGAAGGTCTCTTAAGGAGAACCCAAAGTATGACTATCCTCCTATGATTCCATCGATGGAGTGAAATGAAATAATAGAAGATGCAAAGGAAAAAAGGCTATGTTGAAAATAGAGTAAATGAAGCAGTGTAGGGAAACAAAAGGTATTTCATCATAGTATTAAGTATATTGTAATCATGCACTAATTATTGATATTTGTAAATATATAATCTAAGATTTTTGAAATTGTTCATAGATTGTAGGACACATCTGTGGCTACAAAAGTGAGACTACAAAAGGTTGGCCAACATAAACTTGGCTCTAGTGGCTATATGAATCTCCAATGTCGACTTGTAAGTAGAAGCAATGAAATTTCATATTTATTTTTTTATATAATGGTGCAAATGATTTTGTTTAATGAAACCATTTATGGAAAACTGACAATATTAAGCAAAAAATACAGGGCATAGAATTCAATGTGGAGCTCACAGATGAAGATAGAAAAATTTCCTTGAAGGAAGGCTATAAAGTCAAGGTTGCATGCCTACACATAGAATCTAAAAGCCTTGCCCAAGAATCCAGTGCACCAAATGATATCTCACAGGTAAATTGGTTAGACGAAAAGTAAATGAAATTGAATAATTGAGAAGATTTTTTTTGGCATTAGTTTTGAACATAAATTGAATGCATAACAATGTGCATAACATTTTACTACAGCTTTCATATCCTATCACAGAACCTGCTCATGACAAAGCCCATGATGTGCATTATAGTGGTGTAGGTATTAATTTGCTATTGGAAATTACTTATGTAACTATGAATATAATTTAACATCTTCAATTGCAATTTGACATGTATCCTTTTTTTGAATATTTTAGAGCATGTTGATCATCATGGAGAAGGAGTGGAGCATGTTCCAAGTGTTCAACATGTTAATGTGGTGGTGGATCAAAATGTTAATGTACATGATGTGGCATTTTTAGGTCAGAAAAATGCATGTTATGTTGCACTAGTACTTAATTATAGACTTGTAATAGATAAAAAATGAAAAACAATATGCCAATTTATCTTGTTTACTTATTCTTGCAATAGAGCCCCCTTCAATGAAGCAACATAGGGGGAAAAAAGGTATTTCATGATAATATTATGTACATTGTAATCATGCACTAATTATTGATATTTGTAAATATATAATCTAAGATGTTTTAAATTGTTCATAGATTGTAGGACAAAAGTGAGACTACAAAAGGTTGGCCAACACAAACTTGGCTCTACTAGCTATATGAATCTCTAGTGTCAACTTGTAAGTAGGAGCAATGAAATTTCATATTTATTTTTTTATATAATGTTCCAAACAATTTTGTTTAATGAAACCATATATGGAAAACTAACAATATTAAGCAAAAAATATAGGGCATAGAATTCAATGTGGAGCTCACAGATGAAGATAGAAAAATTTCCTTGAAGGAAGGCTAGAAAGTCATGGTTGCATGCCTACATGAAGAATCTAAAAGCCTTGCCCAAGAATCCAATGCACCAAATGATATCTCACAGGTAAATTGGTTAGATGAAAAGTAAATGAAATTGAATAGTTGAGAAGATTTTTTTTAATATTAGTTTTGAACATAAATTGAATGCATAACAATGTGCATAACATTTTACTACAACCTTCATATCCTATCACAAAACCTACTCATGACGAAGGCCATGATGTGCATTATAGTGGTGTAGGTATTAATTTGCTATTAGAAATTAATTATGCAATTATGAATACAATTTAACATCTTCAATTGCAATTTGATATGTATCCTTTTTTTGAATATTTCAGAGCATGTTGAACATCATGGTGAAGGAGTGGAGCATGTTCCAAGTGTTCAACATGTTGATGCGGTGGTTGATCAAAATGTTAATGTACATGATGTGGCATTGTCAGGTAAGAAAAATGCATGTTATGTTGTACTAGTACTTAACTACAGATTTGTAATAGATAAAAAAAGAAAAAGAGTATGCCAATTTATCTTGTTTACTCATTCTTGCAATAGAGCCCCCTTTAGTGTAGCAGTCTCCTACTCCTCCAAAGAGAAGGAGCCATCATAATTTGACATTACCTGTGCTAGAAGAGGAGGAGAATGAGGAAGGTATGGATGCTCCTATGAGTGCTTTTCTTAAGAAAGTCAAGAAAAACAAAAAGAAGAAATGATGTTTTAAAAGTGCTCTTTGATAAACCTTGTTGGGTAATGAAAGAACTTTGTTTTAAGTAATTATCTATGAATGATGCATATTAATATCGATTTTTTACTTTATGTTAATGAATATTGTTATGTGTTAATGAAGTCTTGATTAGTATTGTGTATTAATGCATTTTATATCATATTAATGAATGTTATGTAATTGTATTGATTGAATGTTATAGTTCATAAATGGATTAATGAATGAATGAAGTATGTAGTTAGATGATAATGGGTAATTTAGATTGATGTTAGGGGGATGAGGGTGATGCCAGATAAGCTTCCACCTTCACTTGGTGGCCTTGTTAAGTAAATAATATTATAGTATTTTTGAAACAAAGTGAAGCCTAAACTAACATACCAAGGAATTACAAAACCCAAATCCATCTACCTCTCATCTTCTCATCCCAATAAGTCATCTTTTCTACCACTTTTATTTGGAAGGGTCTAAAGCTTGATCAATTCATCATCTTTATATCCTAAAATCATAATGTTCCAAAAGAAAAGAATGATGTGCTTGAATAAAGCACCCTATTTCTTTCACCCACTTTATTTGGGTGCCAATTTCTTACATCACCAAGTTGAGGTAGTGTAACCTATAAGCTTCCCAAAATATGTGCTCATATCTCACCTCAACTAATGCAGAGTCTACAACCTTAATCCACCAAAATCTTCTTAAATGCCTAGTAGCACCCAACCCACTGCAAGATGCCAAGCAAGGTTACCAGCCTTTACCCAATGCTGACCTCTATCTCTCCAAGTGAACTCCACTTGTCTAAGGTCTTACCCCCTTTCTAGGGTTCTTAGCAAATGTGGGTCAAATTAAGGCTTTAGGGACAGTAGCCCTCGACTAGGCCAAATATGGAAAATTAGGCAAAATTATTTCAAGGCTTCAAACAAAGACTAGTTTTTTCATTCCTAGTCCTATTTACCTTAGTTTTTATTAAATAAAAATATGAGAACTCTACCACTTAACCTTTGATTCAAATATGACCTCATTTTCCAACAAGATTATCTAATATGAATCCTGAAATCTCTTCCCATGATAGTGGTTGGCTTTGACATGATTTTTGCTAAGTTCATTTTTGTGTATATAGGTTGGAATGGAGCATTGGGCTCACTGGATTCACCAAAAATTCAATGTGCACTAAAACATATCTAAGGGAATAAGTACTGAAAATGAGTGTGTTCCATATGATGAGAGTTGCAAATTATGCAATTCTTGACTTAACATTTTGCTCCACTTTAGCAAGCTTGATGAACTAGGAAAAGAAGCATTCTAAAAGTAAATGTATAAAAAAATTATTGCAAATATGAGGATACCAAGGAGCTTTTTCTCTAAGTAAATGTATAAAAAAATTACTGCAAATATGAGGATACCCAGGAGCTTTGGCTCTTTCTTCATTACAATATGTGCTCCAAATCTGTAATATATACACACAAGGATGAATAGTTACTATTCATTGTGGAAACATGGCAACCTATAGAAAAGAAATAACATCACATACACGATCTACTTTATCAACTAGTCCAGACAAGTAGAAGAAGAAAAGTTCTCTAGTGGGTTTCTTGGATTGGAATTGAGCCAAGAATAAAGAAGAGAATATGGCTATGTAGGAGTTGCCTTGACATAAATTTAGCTATGTAGGAACCAGTTGATATGTGTGGCAATAAAGGAGTCACCATGATCTAAGTACTATGGCTATGTTGGAACCACCAAAAATTATGATAAAAATGACAAAGGGAACAAGACAAGGCTAAATGAAATGGGTAATCTAGTTTTAGTGACATTAGACAATGAAAAAAAAATGTTGCAAATATAGCCACTATGACCAAGTAGGTAAGATAGGATAATGTATGCCTCACCTTTGATTGAGTTTATTTAAGAGGATACAATTGGTCTAAGGAATATAGAAAGAAAGTAATAAAGCCTAACTTGACATAGCATGGATAGGATGGTGGAAAGAGGGATAAAAAAATATCAATGGCTCCAAAGTGAGAAGAGTATGTGCTAATAGAACAAAAGCAACATAGTGAAGAAGAGAAATACAATAGAAAATGATAAAAGTAGAGACCCCTTGAGTAATAGGAGAACTCCAAGATAGGTTGCTACCAAGACTAAACTAGAGAAAAAGAGTTGCTTGAGAGTAGTTGTACGTAGAAGAACAAAATAAAGAGAGACAAGAAGAACCCTAGGAAATCATACTTTAGAAGTTCTCCAGTCACCATGCAAGGCAATTGACATAGAGAAATAATGCAGGTGGAGGAAGGGGACACCTAGAATGGGGCACTTATAGTTAGTTACTAGTGCAGAGTGCTTTTCTATGTGAAGAATTGTCTGAATAGGCAACACAAACCATCCTCACAATGGTTTCTTAGCCATATCTTGTTTTGGAAATTCTTATGACCATTATATTCTAAAATCTAAATGGCCTAGGTACTTGTTACTGGGGAACTTATATCTTGTTTTAGTCAAGTGGCATGGAATTTTTTATAATCTTATAGTTGTTTCTTCATGCTCTACTTTAGCAAAACCCATTCTGGTTTTAATGCTACAACAACTTCTAATTTGTTTTTACTAGGAAGTTATGAAGTTTTAGAATTTTTTATTAGTGGATTGTTGTACTCTACTATTTAATCTTTTCATGCTTTTTCCAAATGTTTTTTTTCAATTGTTTAGATCTTTTTGTAACTTCTTTGTTCTATTTAAAAATTTGGAAGTATTTGTTTCTTTTAGTTCAACATTCTCTTTGTGGTGTTTAATGCTTATAGCTTTATAGATTGTGAACAAGGCATAACATAGGGCACTCGTGAATTTTTTAGGTTGGGTACACTCTATATTACTTGTTTCTCCTTCAGACAATTTTGTGCTCTAATCCCTAGGTATTATCAATTTATAAAAATATATTTCTGATAGTGAATCTAAATATGTTTTAAAGAAAGAGGTCTTATTTGTTGAAAATTATTTCTAAGGTGCTATTAATTTTGCACTGACAATGTCTCAAATTGAGAGGGGTTGTCCTGTTGATTACAATGTCATCACAGATCTATTTCTTCGGGTATATACTTTCTAGATGTTGTAAGTTCACATATTTTCTTCCTATTTATAAATAAATTTTGGATTTTGATGTTGAAGTCTATAGGTGAGGTGACTATCAAACTATTGCTCTTATTGCAATTTATTTGTTATATGATTTTTTCTTATAGGGCCTATATTTGGTGATAAAACATATTTTTTTCAAAAATACTTGGGAAAATCAGATTTAATAACTTTTGTGTTTTATCAACACATTTTTGAAGTTTGTTTCATTTTTCAATCTAATATATAACATTGTGTGGAAATTCAAATATTTGCAAAGGATAAACTTCTTATGCTAAAGTATAATTATTCTTCAATATAACTTTCTATACTTTTGTTTTCAATTTAAATATATATGCAGTGTAATATGATCTATAAAGCAACATTATTTTTGTTGGATGTTTTGAAGCCTAATTTTCCAAAACATGCGCATCTTCAAACTAAGGAAATTAGTTAATATTATCATGAATCAACTAGCTTTTAAACCTAGTTTAAAAGTCCACTAATGTGCAAAGTATGGAAAGAGTGAAAATGTAACTATTTATACATTGTTGACTATATAAATTATTGTGGTTTTGTCTTTTCTAATTTTATTTTCCTTGTAGGTTCTTGAGATTAATTCAGTCACTTTCCCTAATGTTTCTGATGCTATCTTGGCAAATGGAATTTTTAGTCACTATGACCATCCTTGCATAGCACAGTTGTGTGAGAAAGTTGGTTTATATATGCACACACTTTAGGTAGGTGATTTGTTGGGAGTACACTTGAGCTTTAATATAGTTGAATATTTTGTATGAAATATTGTCTATATGAATTTTTGTGGAAATATTTTTTAGGTTTACTCCATCTTTCCTTATGTCAAATGGTTTCTTAGGATATATTTATGCATCACTAATATTGTAAGTTTGGTTATAGCACTATACAGAGTTGCCTAATATCAAACGTGTCATTGTCAATACCTACACTATTGAGCCACATGTCTGTGAAACATCCTATGCTCTTGAAATTGAATAGAAACTATCAATTCCCTTACTAATTCTAGAACATTCTAGGCCCTTGTTGAGTTCTCTAGGAGCCTTTCTAGAGAGTGGGCTTTGGAGTGCATGAAAGATCTCCTCCTTGTTAACTTGAGGGGAAATCTCCAAATAATTGTCTAGGTAGAAAGCTTGCAGCTTTAATGCACATTTCAAATCAATAATGGGTGTAGATAACAAAGATAAATGCTATATTTGTTTTTGATCATTTCTTTCACATCTAACAGGTTGTAAAAGAATATTCTAAACAATTGGGTGTAGATTCATGCATCAAGTTGTTTGAATAATTCAAGTCTTATGAAGGGCTTTATTTCTTCTTGGGTGCATATTTGAGCTCTAGGTGATTTGAATTGGGATTATCACTTATATTATTTTGTTACTTGAAATCCATTTGATTTGACTTCAAATTGATGTTTATATGGAAAACTTCATTTTGGATGTCATTGGTAGTGAGGATCCTAAAATTCACTTCAAATACATTGAAGCAACAGCCAAAACTAGACAAATCAAGGAGGTGGAACATGTTACAAGGGAGTCAAACTTCTATGATGCTGAAAAGACAAAGAACTTCCTTATGGAAGCAAGACTTCTAGATGCTCGTCCATTGATAAATGTTTGTGATTGATTTGGATTTGTTCCAGACCTTACCCACTACTTATATTTGAACAATATGTTGTGATACATTGAGGACTATGTCCAAAACATAGGTTCCTATATTGAATACTTACTTTATACATCAAAGTGGTATTTAGTTGATTGTTTTTTGTAAATATGTTCTCTATTCATATTAAAGATGAACTACAGGAATTGTTATTGGAAGCATTTACAATGGATTTCATGACATGGTCCCTAGGTTTATGTGAAAGGACATTAAAACTTAGCTGAAACTCTTTCAAATGAGTTTGATTGTGGAGTTCTTGTTTTACTTTCACCTATAATGATCTCATACTCTGATTTTCCTTGCAGAGAAGTTTAGTATTATGAGTATATTTTGAGATATTATTTAATCTAGTTTTCTAGTTTTTTGAAATACATTTGATTTCAATTTTTATTTCATTGTAGAAAGAAAAATTACTTGATTGCATACTTTATTACATATACTCAATTGGGCTCTAGTTCATAATTGTCAATGGATTATATTCTGTGATTCTTTGGAGCCTAGTATCTATAAGATTTAATCTTACCCTTGTTCAGTATTTGCTATGTGTGGAGTGTGGTTTTGATTATTGGATCAATTAAATTTTCATTAGGTACTTGTTATTGAACAAGTCTAAGAGTAGCTAGTACTATCATCTTTCAATTTGGATTGCCTAATATTGATGGTTTTGTGAATGATATTCTTCTAAGGAAGTCTTTGGAGCCTTTCTAGTTATAGTATTCTATGCTTTTGATTATAGATTTTTATATTTCACAATCTCTATTTGTATCCTTTCATATATTTAGTCTTTTAACTTGTGAGATTTTATGAATATATGGATGAATGCACAAGTTGATTTGGAAATTGCAAACGCTATGAAAAAAATAAAGTACAATGTAGGGATTGGGAAATGAAGTGATTCATGAGAGATGCCATCTTTATATCAAACATAATTCTCACTTATTTATTTGCTTCTTTTGTTATTACTATTTATTATAGAAAGTACTATATCTATTTCTAAGAAATATGCTGAAAAGTGGAAGGATTTTGTGACAAAACATAAGCATTTTTTTCATCAATTATTAGACTTTAGTTATGGAAGTAATGCAGAACTATAGTATAAGAAGATAGAGTTAAGTGATGAAAAAATCCCTCTCTTTGATATGTTTAAAATTGAGTTCCAATCTTAATGAAACACTTGAAAAGTGGAGATGTCTTGAGGTAGACTTCAATGGAGAACATAGATGCTTAACAATACAATATGCATTTCCAGTTTGAAAAACTAGAATTAATGAACATGAAGGGTGCTAAGAAAATTGGTTCTTTAAGAGCACAGTGGGGAAGATGGACTCTATTGGAAGATTAACTCATAAAAATAATTTTATTTAGATATTTACAATAGAAATCCTCTATGATGAAAATAGAATTTGTTTACTCTGCAACTCATTGGCTTTTTTGATAAATTTTGATTAGGATGGATTTATGACAATAGTGGAACCTTTTAGGCTAAAAAGGATCTTTTAGATGGTGCCTATGATTGTTGCAATGTCATTTTAAACACCTTGAGATTGATTTGATATTATATTTTTCCTTATAGGTGGACTGATGAGTTAGTAAAGCATAGGAATCTAATAAAAATTTGGTTTCATTTCTCACCTGCTAACTTGAGAAATCCAAGTTTAGAGGACAATTGACTAGAACAAATAATTCTTTGTAATTAGTTAAGGATTCCTTCCCAAGAAGTGATCCTATGGAAGATGGCTCATGTATGTAGTGATAGTCAATATACACACTACTAAAATTAGAATGGGGAAGTCTTTCAGAGCCATGGTGCTCGATATTGTTTATTGATAGTGTTACTTATTCTAGGGGCTTTATTTATTTATTTTTGTAAATGCCTTCTATTAAGGTATAGATTTAATACAAAAATTGTGTCAAGCCTCCCTTCAAATGCCATTGTAGTTATTAACTACTAAAATCTTCATTATGGTTATTAACAACACTATTTATTTTGTGAGCTATAGTTGTGTATTTTAATAAACATCTTATTGTAAGGTACACGCTTGATCAAATATTATGTCAAGCCTTATTTAAAATTGCACCTAGTAATCACTAACGTATCTTGCACATTGTTTAATATTTATCATTCTTCTGTAACCTAGACCTGAAATATCAGACATAATTTGATAATTTTATTTACTTGCTTTTAGTTTTTTTTTTTTGCTAATGGTTGCATTGCTTATAAGTGCAGTGTGTTTCCTTTACTATGTCAATTCCATGTCGATACCTAAGGCTTATAGTTCTCAATAGTGCCAGTCGATAATATAACATATATTTTTAGGATTCCTTATGACTTGAGTTTGCTAAATTATATCCATCCTTACATATTGACTATTGATATGTGATAGTGCACTATGTTTTTATAATATCCAAATAGGTAGGTAAAGGCAGGATAGGTTTGATGGTGTATGTGTATCTTGTATACATGGGTACTCTAGTTGAGGAAGCTTTGTAGTTGTATGCAAATCGTCGAAGCTATGTCAATGAAGGGGTATGCAACATTGACTTAAATTAGAAAATGTTGAGAAATTCCTATTGTGACTTCTTGTTAGCTTAATATTTTTTAAATTTTTTCTTAGGTAACTATTGCAAGCCAGTGACACTATGTTGGCTACTAGAGTAAATCAATTGTATTTCACAATGGAAGCACAACTCCTGAGGTCATCCTACATGTACCAAAAAGCTGAGAACTCCAAAGAATTTTCTTGTATGATGCTTTATGTTCTAGTCTTATGCAGTTGTTATCCAAGAAATTAGAGAGGTATGTATTCGGTACTTTATTTCAAACCTTCACTTCAAACATACAAAATGTTAAGTTTTTGGCTATTCCATAGATGTAATAAATGCTTATATGTAGGTTTCAATAATTCAAGTTCTAATTATGATAGTAATAATGGATTTTGCAATATGTCCATTAACAAGAGATGGTTCTTGTGTGCTTGTTGATATCATTTTTTTCCTGGATTAGGGACTTCCTATTTATAAATGCAGGAACACATATACTTTTTTTTAGTATTAATAATTTATTCTAATGTTTAATTGTTTATAGTGAGTTAAAAATTAATAGAGAGATACATGAAGTTTAATATTGTCATGAATTTTAATAGGTAAATTCTATGAAGTGTGAGATACAAACTCTATGTCAATGTCCATAATTTTGTTGTTAGTGATTTTTATCAAGAAAGGAATTTCCTCCCTGCCTTTTTCTCTATAGAGATGTGTAAAGTTTAAAGATAGGCAAGACATTAATGCACAGATGATATGTGCATCACCTCACTGATTTGATGAAGATAAGAATGCATTCTTATGAGAGGCTGAAAAAATGAGTATCCTAACTAAACTAGAACTAAGAAACTATAAAAATCAAATATAAATGGCTCCTAAATCTTATGTAAGTAAAGCAATAGTTAAATCCTTCTCCTTGGGTCCAAGCAATTTATATGCTTCCACAATTAAGAAACCTGAAGCTTCCACTTATTCTGAATGAGGTTAAAAAAAGAACTTGGTAATAAGCCAAAACTGACCTAGTTCTATCATCCTCCACACTCATTAAATTGAGAAAGAAAGAAAACTAAGTTTTTTATGAGCTCTAAACTAAAACCTGATGCCAAAGCCAATTCAATAGAATTATCCTTAGAGCCTATTAAAGCATGCTGAAAATTAAATTGAGCAATCTTCTTAAAAATTACACTTCTTTTCTTTCAATTTACATCTAAGTATAAACCAATCAAAGCCAGCTTATTCCCTTCACTTTTAAGAAGATCTTCTTATTCTTCCATACAAGAAGACACCTCACACATGTTAGTGGAACTTTAATTAGAGCATAAAAATCACAACTTTTTACATTACTCCACTTTTAACATTACTTCCTATTGAATGAAAGGAAACCTAGTAGCTTTAAGCTCTACATCCCATGTTCCACTCTTTTTGTCAACTCCAAAATCATTAATGTTGAATTTAGATCTCTAGTAGCTAAAAGAGAATAGGAAAAAATTTTCTCAATTGACATCTTATTTATCAACAAAGGTTGTTTTAATCTTTGTATAGATAAATAGAGTAGACTCAAAAATAGTTTCAACTTGACATTTTGAAATATAGAAGCTTAAACTTGGTGCATAAAAGAAAGCCACCAAAATTTTCAGCCTATGTCCAGTCATCTTTTTTTTTCATCTTAGTCAGGTTGAATATAAATTTTTTTGGAAGGGTGATATTTAGATCCTTCTCATAGTGTCCCCTCAATTTTTTAGGTGCTTCATTTTTCATTTTAACTTATTTGAAGTGTCCCAATATTTTCATGATTATTGTATAGTTTTTATTGTGTGACCACATTGTTATTAGTTTGAATGTTATTGCTTAGGATTGCTACCAGTGTGGTTGAAAAATGGTTGTGTGCCATAGCATAAGTATACCACTAACCAAAATATTCTCCAACTCTTGCATGGTGAAATTTATATAGCACTCCCTTATTAATTTCTAGACCCACTTTGGTGCACATCAAGCCATGTCCTCACTAGTTTTAGTGAGTTCATGAGGGGATTACTATCTTGGAAAATATAGTATTAGATGTTGGGAGAATCTACTTCTGGGCCACAAACCTTTGTGATATCTCATGCTAAGTGGCCTCTTTTTTTCCATGGAGCATCTTAAGGTGGAAAACCTTGATCACTTCATCAACTGGGGTGAAATTCCATTTAAATTGTCAAATCTTAGTGGTCTTTCTAAGGAACATCTAAGTCAGTGGGTGCTAATCAAGAAGAGTTATTTGGCATCCTTTCTATTTCTCCTCATAGTGTTGACAATTTAATTTGGAGTGACATTAGTTCTCGAGGTTGCTACTTTGTCAGGGTTGGCACTCATTCCCTACAGATTGGAGAATATTTTGATTGCTACTTATATAGCATATGGAATTTGAGTATTAATCCCAATTTTAAAATATTTTAGTGGTTTGTTGGACATACTAAGATGGTCATTTCTGAAAATATCATTAAGTGGGGTATAATGATAGGTTTTAATATTTGCTTCAAATGTAATACCACCTCTTCTCTACTTGGAAGGAGATCTTCTCCATTTGGACCTCTGTGTGTGTGTTTTGGGGTCGACTTCAAAGACAAATTTAGCTTAGAAATCTCCACCTAGAAATGAAATGCCTATTACTCCATCTTGTTCAAAGGCAAGCATCTTAAAATTTATGGCTAGCCTTATCTTTTTCTTGCATTGTGTATATTTGGATTTGTTAAAAACAAAAGTTTTTTTTTGAGATGCAAACACTCTAAAAATCATTCTGATCCACAAAAGTAAGCTAGCTATGGTGGAAAATGTTAGGTCTCACTTCAATAATACACAAAATCTAAATGTACCACTTAGTGCTAAACTCTATTTTATCAAAAAGTGATACCTTGTAGGTTTCATCAACAATGATTTGGCTAGCTTCCCTACCCTTATAAGTATTTTAGTATTCTTAGCTTCATCAAGGCATTCTATAAAAAAGTTCATATGCCTTCCTTATGATTTGACATTTTGCATGCATCCTACACTTTCTCATCCAGCAAATGATGAATTACAGAGAGTGATCTAAAAGGATGATGCTAAAAACCACACACAATCAAATCCAAAATGAACTTGCATTACAAATGGATTGTGGAAATATGATACATATTAATTTTGCATGCATGTCTACTGAGACAATCACAACTTAAACATATATATAATAGATTTGATGAGATTATGTGTGTGTGTGTGTGTGTGTGTGTGTGTGTGTGTGTGTGTGTGTGTGTGTGTGTGTGTGTGTGTGTGTGTGTGTGTGTGTGTTTAAGTTGTGATTATCCTAGTAGACATGCATGCAAAATTAACAATGTTAGATTTCCACAATCCATTGGTAATGCAAGTTCATTCTGGATTTGACTGTGTATGTTTTTTAGCATCATCATTTTAGATCACTCTCTGTAATCCATCATCACAATGAGAGAGTGCAGGATGCATGCAAAATGTCAAATCATAAGCAAGACATGTGAACTATTTTATAGAATGCCTCCAAAAAAAATTGACTAGGCATTGATCAAAATTTTGACCAATGCTTGGTAGTTTTCGACCAAGCTTCTACCAAGCATTGGTCAAAATTTTGACCAATACCTGGCAAGTTTCTACCAAGCATTGGTCAAAATTTTGATTAATGCCTGATAGTTTTCTACCAAGCATTGGTCAAAATTTTGACCAATTCCTGGTAGTTTTCAACCAAGCTTCTACCAAGCATTGATAAAAATTTTGATTAATGCCTGACAATTTTCTAGCAAGCATTGGTCAAAATTTTGACCAATGCCTTCTATTTTTGTGCTAGGGCTTTTGAAAAGATTTCAACCAATGGATTGGTCAAAATTTTGACCAACTAGTGAGTTGGTCAAAATTTTGATGAGAAAATTTTTGATGAACTAGTTGTTGACATTTTGACCAACTTGGGTCAAAATTTGACCAATGTTCATTGAAAAATAAGGTCAAATGTACTAGTGAGAGATTGAACAAATTGAAAAGAATAAGACATGGACTCTAGTTCCTAGACTAGAGGATAAAAGTGTGATTGGCACCAAGTGGGTGTATATAAACAAGTTAGATGGAAATGGTGAAATCACAAGTAATAGGGAAAGATTAGTTTTCAAGGGGTATACACAAGAAGAGGGGATAGACTATGGAGAAACAATCACTCCTATTGGAAGATTGGAAGGAGTAAGAACTCTTCTTGCTTACTTTGCATACAAAGGTTTCAAAGTTTATCAAATGGATGTTAAATTTGCATTTTTGAATGACATATTGGAAGAAGAGGTTATATAGGAAATCCAGAAGGAATTTGTGATGCTACCAATAAAAGCATGGTATATAGACTGAATAAATTTTTATATGGTTTGATGCAAGCATCAAGAGCATGGTATGAAAGACTTCACAATTATCTTGTGAAGATTGGATTTGAGAGGACTATTGAAAACAACAATCTATAATTGAAGACAGAGAAAGGAAAAGGTATTTTACTATTTGAATTTTTTGTTGATGATATAATATTTGGGGGCCAAGATCATTTATGTAAATCTTTTGCAAATGAAATGAAGAAATAATTTGAGATGTCTATGTTTGGAGAGATCAAGTTCTTTGTGGGTTTGCAAATACATCAGATGAAATATGGCAGATACATCACTCAATCAAAATATGTAAAGAAGATATTGAAAACTTTCAAATTGGAATATTCCAAGCTAGTAATCACACCTATGGTAAGAGGACATAAATTTTCAAAGAATGATACATTGTATAGGTCTATGATTAGCAAATTGCAATATGTAGTACATAGAAGACCTGATATTGCATTATCTATTGGGATAGTTGCAAGATTATTTGCAAATCTTGGGGAGAATCATTTGATGGTTTCTAAAAGAATAATGATATATCTAAAAAGACTAGAAGAATATGGTCTATACTACAAGAAAAATGAAAAATTTGAATTGAGAGCCTACATTGATGCTAATTGGACTGGAAATGTTGTACTAAGAGCACTAGTGGAGGAGCATTTTTCTTAGGAAAAAAGTTGGTTACATGGACTAGCAAGAAACAAAACTACATTTCTCAATCTACTGTCAAAGCTAAATATGTTGTTACTACAATAAATTTTACAAACATTGTATGGATCAAAAAGCTACTGAAAGGTATAAAGGAGGAAATCACTAAACCTATGATATTTATTATGATAACACAAGTGTTATCAATATACAAAAGAATCATGTGATGCACAAAGCACATTGAAATCAAGAATCATTACTTGAGAGAGTTAATTCAAGATAAAGAGGTGAAGATGGAATGTGTGAATACAAAAGAACAAATAGTTGACATCTTCACAAAAGCATTACCTAAGGATGCTCATGAGTATCTAAGAGGTAAAATAGGGTTGATACTCCTATCCAAGGCTATTCAAGAAGGATGAGAAGTGCCCTGAATCAACTAAAATGATTGACATATGTTACACATTGATGCAGTGGATCTTCCTTTAGTAGTTTCCAAAAGTAATAAAAGAGCTAGAGCTATAGATTAGTCACAAGCTAGGTGATAGAGGGAGAAACTCAAAATGTTCATATTTGCATATTAAGATGACAAGTCTTTGTCATTGTTGTCAAAGAGGGAGATATTATATAGAAAGGGAGAAATATAGAAAAGAAGAAACATGGAATATCTACTTAGAGGAAGATAGTGTTGAGTGAGATATAATAATAGAATGGAGAGAGATAGATACCTTAAATGAAGTGATCAAGATCGAGTCATGAGGATGAGTTGATTGTTTGTTGATTAGAATAGAATTTTGTAACCTATACAAAAGATGAAAGCTAATAGAGGGAGAGATTTCAATACACATAATTATTTTATTTTTGGTATTATTGGTGGTTGTACTAGTTTACCGTCAATGCCAAAGAGGGATATTGTTAAAAAAAGATTGATACAAGTATGAGAATGTGTTTCAATCATTGTTTTATCACTGATGTCAAGCCTACTACTTGCTAGTAAGACAACTACTTAGATGATTTGAGTACTATAATTTATTTGGTTGATGGGAAGGATTTTATCAAATGAGATAACCAAAGCACCTAGAGAAAATGTTGAATTATGGTATGTAAAAGGGAATACAAAGATCAATTATGATAGTGATGATATAGTGCACTGATTATCTACTTAAGGTGCAAAGGTTGGATACACTAGCAAAGTCTACAAGAGAAAGTAAGAAGAATTTAGTCTTCCAAGCTTGACTAAGTGGACAATAGGTGCCAAGAAAAGTTAGTGCAAGCTGAGAAGAAAATCAATTGGAGCCAAGAAAGTCAAATTTTAGTGTATGACAAGTAATATAGTGTAGGCCAAGTAAAGTTTAGATGATATTGAGCATTTTTTATCTTTAGTGTTTGCTAAGTGAACTAGTTGATGATGAGTGAAAGAAAAATGTGGAAGCTAAGTAACAACATATTGATGATGAGTGCTAGTGTTCATGTTAAATCATGGATTTGATGAATCTAAGCCAACTATTTTTCTTTCTTCAATTTTTTGAACTGTGTGGAAGATAACTATGATGAGTTGGTGGCATAGAATTTATGGTAAACCATTCTAAGGTGAATTTAAAGAGAATTGAAGAAGAATTTTTCTAGAAGGGAATAAAATGGAAAGGTGGGTAGATTAAGTGAATCCTACCTAATCCTACCTAACCCTAAAATGGATAATAAAGGATGAATAGGAAAATATCTTGATTTTCTATTTATAGAGATGGTTGGTCAGAAGCAAGGTTAATAATGTTGAAGAACCTAAGTTAGACAAGAGGTCTAAGGTATTGCTTCATCAAAGATGAAAATAAGAGATTGATGTTGGAAAGTAGTGAAAGAATGCTTAAGGGAATGGATGCTTCAAGGGTGAACAAGCTATTAGAGCTGAATTGTGTGAAATTCAAGAAAAATGGAGGATTGAAATAGAGATCTATAATATGTAAGTGTGTAATAAGTTGTTATCAGATCAAGCCTTACTATTGATTTCTAATTATTGTACCAATTTAGGGTAAATCCTTTGGATTAAGGTTGACCTAATAGTCATTTTTAAATTATTTAATCGAGTGACATTCCAAGTGAATGATCTAAAGTCCTCTAACAAGGATCACTCCAAACAAGGTGATTGAAACCCTCTAACTAGGTCACATTTAATAGTGTATATTGTAACCTTTAATAGGGTTGGCCTTTCATAGGGTATCACTTTAGAAGAGTGAGAATGAGTAGCATGTTAGTGGTGGTTTTTCCCAAATTGGGTTTCCACATCAAATCATTCTGTCAAATGTGTTATTCAATCTGTTATGTTTCATGTTTACATTTCTGCAAATTTAATTTGATAGTAACCTACAAGTTTAAGTGATTGTATGATCTAATGGATGCATGCATGATGAATTTTTTTTATGGATATAGGTTCATTAAGCTACGAAAAGCTTTATTTTTACATCTCAACCTTGGATAACTAATTCACACCCCCCCCCCCCCCCCAAGTTATTCTAAAGAATTCCAATGCCTCTTATACTTCTTATTTACCACCTTTTGGAATAGAAAAATACATATTCTCATGCCTCATACCCTCTAAGAAAAACTTTCCATCAACAAAACCTACTCTAGTAGCACTACATACCTTTTCATATGTATCCTTTAATGACTTCAACTTATGTTTCACTCCATCCTTTCTCAAAGTATAGGTTTTTGTGCACCTATCATGTACATCATGTTTTTCAAAATACCATGACCTACCTAGCAACATATGACATATTTCCATAGGTATGATATCACATAGAACCTCATCCTAGTACTTCACTAGGCATTGTTTATTGACCATGACCTTGTTATCATTGTACACTTAGACAATACGGTATGGACGCTAGTGTTTCTACCTCTTGAATTTGAACTTCATAACCATCTTTTGTGACACTGGATTATTAGTACTCCACCATCAATGATCACATCAAAAAAATTGTCCTCACATTTTTACCTTGTGAAAAATAGGCTCTCCTTTCATCGGGTTTATTCTAACCACTCTTATGTTAACTAGGACTTCACCTCTTCTAGCACCCTTAAAATGTGATGATTTGGCATCTTCATAAAATTTTAATTTTAATTTGAAAATATTTTTGAAATATGTTATATTTTTAGGGTTTGTACTTTATTTATTACCAATTTCTAGAAAAAAAACCCTAGTTTGATTATATTTCCTTAGCTCAATATTGAAAATCTTACCCTAGTAGATAGTGTGTTATCCTAAGGTTGTGTCTATATCCTATTATAAAAGAATGTCATTAATTCACAATCAATTTTCACCTTTACTGTAGGTTTTTTTCAAGTGGGAGATTGTATGTCATTTTCAAATCATGTGATATGATCTTATGATTAGGGTTAGGCATCTAGTTGTAAGCTTAAGATTTCTCTCTCTTGATGTTACGATGTAAGGGTTAGTGAAGGATCATAAGGGTAAAATGTTGAGTCTCCCAATCTTAAGATATGTTATATGTCCATAGCATCACAAGTGTTTAAAATGAAATCTCTAATCTTAATATTAACCTTGTGTTATATCATCTTAAGTGTCTCATGGAAGGAGTTTGAAGTTATGTTGTAAGATGTTACAACAAGCTAAAAATCATGTGATCATAAAAGAATAAGTGGACACTCATGACCATGTGATAAGGTATGGGTCATAAGATTGTAAACAATTTGACATGAAAAGGTTATGTAGAGTTATGATCTTATGATAAGTGGAGATCAAGACATCATAAACACTTTCAACAAGATCTCCAAAGATACAAAAGGCCATGATCATAGGTACATAGGAGCATATTATATAGTGGCCGATGACACTATAATAAACTGATCATAATATCATAAAGATCAAAATAATAAAGAAAGGTAGGGGCCAGGAACATGGGCATAAAGATTTTTGAGACATGTGGCAATTCATATCTTTTGATGCTATGAGGAGTAGTAGATCATAAGATCTCAAGGGAAAGTCAAGAGCTTTCTAAAGCTATGAAGTAGTGTTAGATTGTAAGATCATGAAGATGAAAATTGAATCTTTTGAGGCTATGGTAAAGAAAGGTAAGTAGCCATTGTAAGATCATGGGTCAGTGCTAGCAGTTAAAGGTAATCTTTGGTGTTATGAAGTCTATTAAGTAAGTATGATAGAGATATCATAAGGAGAGAAAAGTTAAGACATGATGTTACACAAAGATGTGTTCATAAGATTGTGAGGGTTTATGAGATAACTTCCAAAGTTATGAAAAGCCATAGTTAATCATGATTGTAAGACCATAAGGCAAAGAAAAGAAAGATAAGATGTTATGAAAAGGTTTATTATCTATTTAGCATAAGTTCATGGCTGTAGATGATGACTTTATTTTCAATGATTTGATCTTAGGATAAACTATGTCTCATGAGATCATAAAAGACTTAAGTGTAAGCTCAAAAGATATGGTAAATGGTATATCATAGGATTGTGAAGGCTATTTTTAGTGCTTAAAATAATACAATAAGGGTGTGAAGGGATAATGAGATCATAAAGCTAAAGTTCCCCACTTAAGATGATACGAAGGGATTACATTTCAAAGCTAATTGTAAGATCGTAAACCCTAAATAAGACATGAAAACACTTTTTCTTTTTGTCTAAGTTGGAATAACAACTTATGTTGTTAACCAATGAGATTTGAATAAAGTACAATGATTGTAGAGCTAGATAAGTTATGCCAACGCTTCATCTAAGGTGACAAAGAGCACTAAATTTAATTAGTTGTAATTTGTTATTGTTTGTAGAGGAAAGAGATTTTCATTAGTTGTATTTGCAATTTTTTTAGTGTGAATAGATTATTGTTTTTAGAGCTAGTTGCAATTTTTTTTAGTTTTTTAGTTTATTTTCAAGATGTATGACAAAGAGGTGGAAGAGATTTGAGCTTTAGACATGGAAATTGCAGAAACCTCCACTGTAAAAGGTGGAAAGAGACAAAAGAAACCTAATTGGTTTGTAGAAGAATGGATCAAGTTGTTCCCTAAGTCCTCAAGTACCATCTCTTAAAATGACCATGATTTTGGAAACCCTTATACATTTTTCAAAGATGATACATGCCCTAGAGTCACTAGTTATGAACTATTCAGATACTTTTATTGCAACCGAATAGAAAAGATTCCTATTTGTAACCCATGGAAGAATAATCTCACAAAGCTTATCTTTCTAAAAGTCTTTAAAGATGTAGATTTTTTGAAGGTCCTTATCGAATCATAGAATCTGACCACTAAATATTTTCATAGGTAGGACAAAACCATTATGTGTACACTAGACCATTCTCCTTTCATAGAAGCTTTTGGATGGGATGATACGATGAGTGAGCCAATAGACCTAGTTGACCTACAAGAGAAATTTGAAAGAAACACCAAGTTTGACATAGGGAAGTCTATGCTACAACATATCCCCATGGACTTCAATCAAGTGGGGGACTACCCTAATCTACCTTTACAGAAATTGAAAAATTATTTTGTAAAGACAGTGTATGGTGTCCACAAGGTAGTTGGCATCGATGGAACTAACATGGTGTATGAAGCACAATTCATCATTGCCAAAGGTGTACAAGACTCCTACCATGGTGGAGACTATGACTATGTTGAATAGATTGTAGAGATAATGAAGGAGAATATTGGACTAGCACAAAGTGGAGAAATGGGAAATTTCAAGTTCCATCATTACTCATTATTGATGCACTTGATCCTATACAAGAACATGGAGTACATAAGCCCAAATTTCATTGATCACACATTTGATGCAAATGGATATTTTCCAATTCAACTATGGATATAGGTATGGGATAGTTCTTATCACTACTCTAACTTTGTTTCCTTTTTCAATAGTTTTAGTATTGTTATAATGAAAATTCTAGACCTAGGTTACTTTAGGGCATCTAATATTTTAAAAATTCTTTTGTGACAAACCCTACTCCCTAAAAATAAAAGATTTATAACTAGAGTTTATTTTTGTCCTCAACCACCCCATATATTGCCCAAATTCACTCCCCCTATACTGGCTATCATTGAATTCATATGGTAGTTATTCATGGTGAATAGGGAGTACCTAGGACCTAAGGTGCATAGAGGCACATTTTTATGTAGATGCTTTAGGGTAGGAGACTTTTCAATTGGAAAAGAATCCTTAGATAAAATAAATTATTTTTCTCCACAACTATAATTTATCAACTAGCCCTTATAGAAGGAATGACCTTGACAACTAGATGAGGAATACCCTCAAAGAAATAAATAAATATATGCTACCAAATACCAAGGAATTGCCTCATGACAACCTCATTCCAAACATTGTTGCTGAGGGGGGAGCAACTAATAAACTGGTTAAATTTGATGATGTTTTCAAGGGAGAGAGGGAATTGAAGAGAATATATCCAAATTTTAAAGGTTTTTACCTAGATTTCCCTTACCTAAAGAGGATAAGGAAGATAGTTGTTGACTATGTTGAGATTATGGCACAAATTCTAGAAGAGCCACTTGGAGAAGAAGAGAGGCTAAGCCCTAATAGCCTTAAACCTAATATAACCCTAGAAATTGAAGATGATGAGCTTACTGAGGCATTATGGGTCACAAAAGGTAATAAGAGACAAAAGATAGTCCACATTCCTGAGAAGGTGAAACAAAGAACTTTGTAGATCCTACCTAGTAAGAATTAATACTTTATTGACCTAAGACAAAGCTACATACAAGATAGAGTTAATGCAACAAAGAACACTCTCACTGACTTCAAGCTAGCAACAACAAGGTTGGATGATAGGACCATCCAAGCCAAACATTTCATTGAAGATGATGAATTCATCAAGTCAGACAAGTTTAAGAGCTTCCTTTATAAGATTAAACAAAGTAAGCTAGTATTAAAGATGAGACTAGGGAAATCATGAGAAGTAGAAATTGGTTGAAAAACTTCATGCCTATGATCTAGAGAGTGAGGTAATGACTCTTAAGGAGGAAATGGATTTAGTGTAGAGGAATGGAATGCTATTATTTCCTAGTTGGGATTTGGAGCAAGAATTTATACTACACCAAATCAAGAGACAAGAAAATTCCATATCATATTAGGCATATGGTCTTGGTGGGCTACAAAGAGGATTGGATTTCAACATTGACACCAAAGCTATAGTAGTATGGAGAATGGCTTATGCATCAAACAAGCCCACGTTGATGGATGTGTAGAGTATAGATCAAGGGAATATGATTGTGTGGACTTTATAGGGTACCTCTAGTACATAGATCTCCAAATCCATGAAGCACTTCTCATTTATGAATGAGAAAAAAGTGGAAGAAATAGAATCAAGATTAGCCAAGGCCTTCCATGACTATATTGATGTTAGGAAGTTATTTGAGGATGAGATTAGGAAGAGCTATGTGTACAAGTAGAAAATTGAAGAATTGGAGGCTAGAATCCAAGGGCTAGAGACAAAAGTTGCATCTCTAAGAGAGAAACTATCAAATGTAGAGAAACTTGTTATTGTAGAATAGAGCATCTAGGAACAACCTACTAGAATCATAGCATAGATCACTATATAGATAGAGGATATGGAAACAAAGGAAATAAATCCTAGAAGAATGAGCATTGATGCTCCACCTACATAGCAGTGTGATGAGGTAAGGACATCTATCCTTAAGAGCATGATAGGCCATAGAGTGCAAACTCTAAAAACTATATCTCAATAGGCTCATGTTTTGTTTATTTCTCTACAAGATGATGAGAAAGTTGTTGGAATTATTTTAGAATAACTGAGAGAGAGGGGGGGGGGGGGGGGGGGGGGGGAGGTTGAATTAGTTATATGAGGTCTAGATGTATATATAAAAAATTTCACAAATTAGAGAACTTATAAACATTTATCTTCATCCATGCATCCATAATATTATTCAATCACTTAAAACTTGTAGGTTACTATTAAATCAACTTGCAAAAATGTAAACATAAAACACAATAGATTCATCAACACACTTGACACAATGATTATGCGAAAACCCAATTTGGGAAAAATAACCAGTAACATACTACTCCTTTTCATTCTTTTGAAGTAATGCCCTATGAAAGGCCAACCTTGTCAAAAGGTAAAATGCACACTCTTGAACATGACCCTATTAAAGGATTAGGTAGGATACAATGAATCTACCTCATATTTCATATCTCTTCTAGAGACTTCTCCTTAAATCCTCTTTGAATTCACTTTAAAATGGTTTACTTTGAATTTTGTGCCACCTTCTCATCAACCTTATCTTCTACTTCATTCACACTTTCTAAGAAAACAAACTTGTCAACTCATATCCATCAATTTCACAATCTTTTAAAAAATGTAGCCACTTAGCATTATCTAGCTTTTGTTGCCTGGCACATACTATGTTTCTTGGCATCCTCCATGAAATTACTCAACACAAACTAAAGTTTGCTAGTACTTAGCATCAACTAAAATTTACTCAGCATCCATTTTTCTACTTAGTGTACGCTAGCATAAACTTTTACTTGGATCTAATTAATATTTTGCTCAGCTTGCACTAACTTTACTCGGTGCCTACTATACACTTGGTCAAGCTTAGTAGACAAACTTTGTGTAACTTGTTGTTCTAAACTTTCTTAGTGTAACCAGCCTTCATAACCTTAAGTAGATTATCAATGAATCATGTTATCACTTTCTTAACTAATTCTTGTACATTTTTATATAATCATAACTCAACCTTTCCTCTAGGTGCTATTGTTACATCTTTTCATTAAATCCTCTTCATCAATCAAATAAGTTATAGTACTTAAATCATATAAGTAGTTGTCTTACCAAAAAATTGCAGGTTTGATGTTAGTGACAAAAACAATGATTGAAGGATATTGATCATACTTGTATCAATCTATTCTCAACAATCTCCCTCTTTAATAGTATTCTTCAATCTATTTTCAATAATCTCCCTCTTTGGCATTGATGGCAAACCAAATAAATCAACCAGAGTGACTAGGTTAAAATAGCAAGACAATACCAAAAAGAAAATAATTCCTTGTACAAAAATCTCACCCTCTATCAACAACTTCCATCTTCTGAGTAGGTTACAAAATTCTTCCTTATAAATCCCTCTAAATTTCTTCTTGTCATATCTCCCTCTTACTATATCTCCCTCTTACTAGGTAGATGTTAGGATTTCTCCTTCTTTATTCTTCTGATCAATAACCATCTCCCTCTTTATTGCATTTTACTATCTCCCTCATCATGCTTGTATTATCATTAATCAGCAATAACAACAAGTATCTTCCTCATTAATTATACTAGCTTGATCAACAATTATCTCCCTCAATAATTATACTAGCTTGATCAACAATTATCTCCCTCTTTGACAACAATGCCAAAGACTTGTCATTTTAACATGCAGATATAAGATTTTTTAGATTTTTTAGTTTCTCCCTCTATCACCTTCCTTGTGACTGATTTTGACATTTCAGCTCTTTGGTTACTTTAGGCAACTCCTAAAGTAAGATCCTTTGCATCAATTTGTAGTATTGAAAAGCATCTTGTTTGATGCAAGGCACTCCTTTAGTTACTTAGATAGTCTTTGATAGGGGTATCACCCTTAGTTTACCTCTTAGATACTCATGAGCATCCTTTGGTAGTGCTTTTGTGAAGATATCAATAATTTTTTCTTCTTAGTTGACATATTCCTATTTATCTTGAACTATTTCTCTCAAGTAATGATATTGTATTACAATGTGCCTAGTCATTGTGTTCATCACAAAATTGTTTGATATATTGATAGCACTTCTATTATCACAATAAAGTGTTACTGGTTCTTTGATTTCTTCCTCCATTCCTTTGAGTAATTATTTGATCCATACAATGTTTGTACAATTTATAGCAATAGAAACATATTCAGCTTCAGCATTAGATTGTGAAGTGTAGTGTTTTTTCTTGATAGTCCATGTAAACAACCTCTTGCCTAAGAAAAATGCTTCTCCACTAGTGCTCTTTCTCTCATCAATGTTTCCAGCCCAATCAACATTAGTGTAGGCTTTTAATTCAGATTTAATTTTTTTCTTATAGTATAGACCATTCTCCTCTAGTCCTTTCATATATCTCATTATTCTCCTTACAACCATCAAATGATTCTCCCTAGGATTAGCACAAAATATTGCAACTATCCCTATAGATAATGCAATTTCAAGTCCACTATGTACTACATATTATAGTTTTCCAATCATAGACCTATACAATGTTTGATTCACCTTGTCTGAATCATCATTCTTTGACAACTTGTGTCATGTCACCATAGGTGTACTTACTAGTTTTGAATCCTCCAATCCAAAAAAATTTAGCATTTCTTTGACATATTTTGATTAAGTGATGTATATACCATATTTCATCTGATATACTTGTAAACACACAAAAAAATTGATTTCTCCAAACATAAACATTTCAAAGTCTTGCTTCATTTCATTTGCAAAAGCCTTACATAAAACATCTTGACCTCCAAATAGGATATCATCAATAAAAATTTTAGATAACAAAATACCCTTTCCTTTTTCTATATTTATGTATAGATTGTTGTTAACATCAGTCCTTTCAAATCCAATCTTCACAAGTTACTAATGAAGTCTCTCATACCATGCTCTTGGTGTTGTTTCGAACCATATAGAGCTTTGTACAATTTACATACCATGTTGTTATTGTTAACATCAGCAAAACCTTCTAGTTATTGTATGTAAACTTCTTCCTCTAATATGCCATTCAGAAATGTGAATTTAACATACATTTGATAAACTTTGAAATCTTTGTATGCACAATAAGCAAGTAATGTTGTTACTCCTTCGAATCTAGCAATAGGGTCAAATGTCTCTCTCCATAGTCAATTCCTTCTTCTTGTGTGTATCCTTTCCAAACTAATCTTGCCTCGTTCCTTGTGACTTCACCATTTTTACCTAGCTTGTTTCTAAATATCCACTTAGTGCCAATCACATTTTTGTCTTCTAGTCTAGGAACTAGAGTCCATGATTTATTTTCTCAAATTATTCAATCTATTCTTCCATGGCTTTACTCCAGTCTATATTTTCTAATGTATCTCTCAATAATTTAACTTCTTTTATGCTCGAAAAACATGTATCACTTCTCAATCTATTTCTTTTGATTGTTCTTGCATCTTTATCTCTAATAATTTGTGTAGTAGGATGATGTCTCTTGACATATTTGGACAATCTTGGTTCAACTCTAGTTTCTTCAATTTGTCTTTTAGCTTTAGAATCATTGTGTGCATCTCTATTTGGTAACTCAACATTTCCACTAATCTCAAAATCACAATGTTCTTAAACTTCATTTTGTAACTCAACATTTGAGAGTAATTTAGTTTTTGAATGCAACTTGACATTCATAGTCTGTGACCTGTTAGTCACTGAAGCTTGTTGTTGATTTGTAGCTTGGTTTGTAGCATCTTCTTGAGCAGGCATACCTTCATAAGAGTATACAAATGATTTTTATTCTTATGGTTCTTTCATTTTCTTAGCCTCATGTACTTTTGTGTATTCATCAAAGTTTACATTTGAACTTTCTACAATTTGTTAGTGTTAGTATTCTAACACTTATAAGTGTTACTTCTTGTGGAACATCCTAAGAATATACCTTCTTCAGTTTTTGTATCTAGTTTACCATTCCTAAAGTCTTTAGGAATGTAACACTTGGTTCCAAATACCTTAAAGTATTTTACATTTGGTGAGTATCCATTTCACAGCTCAAAAGGCATTGAATGAGTACCTTTCTTCACATGTACATAGTTCAAAGTATAGACAACTATACTTATAACTTCTCTCCAGTATTTCAAAGAAACATTTTTCTCCATCATTAGTTTTATAGCACAACCCATTATAGGTTTGTTCCTTCTTTAAAAAATTTCATTTTTTCAAGGAGTTATAGGGGTAGATGTCTATCTTTTGATTCATTTTCACTGCAGAACATTTCAAACTTATTTGATGTAAATGCTCCTACTTTGTCAAATCTTAAACACTTTAGACTTTTACCTGCTTCCTTCTTAACTCTTGCTAAGTACCACTTAAAGATTTGAAAAACATTAAATTTTTATTTAACAAACACGACTGTCATCATTCTAGAATAATCGTCTACATATAGCATAATGTATTTATCTCCTTTGCAGCTTTACACTTCAATTGGTCCACACAAGTCAATATGAAGAATCTCTAATATTTCCTTAAAGATATGAGTTTTACTCATAAAATTTAACTTTGTCATTTTTCCTAACTAACATTGTTTGCTCATTATATTATAATGCTTCTTCAATTTAGGAAAACCTCTAATCTTTCTCAAGTTACTAATACTGACCAAGTTATCAAAATTGACATGACATAACCTCTTGTTCCATAGCCATACTTATCCAATTTTACAACTAGACAAGTAGCATCCTCTATATCAGGATAGAAAAGATTACTCCTAGTTTGATCACCTTTTCCAATTAGTCTTCCATTTATGTCATATATATTAGTAGCCTTGTTTTTAAACTAACCCTTACATGCCAAATTATTTAGTTGTGACACACTCAAGAGATTATAGTTAAGTCCTTCAACATAGTAAGCATTGTCACATAAATTCTATTCTTGAGCTTGATAGAACCTTTTCCTTTTATCAAACATGGTGCAACATTACCAAATCTTACACTATTTCCATGGTAAAAATTCAAGATAATAAACCTACTTTTGTCTCTAGTCATGTGATGTGAGCACCCACTATCAATGATCCATCTATCATTCTTGTTTACACAAATCACAAGGGCAATTGCCTCATCTTCATCAAATTTTTTCTTCATTGCAACATACACCACTTCATCATATTCATTTTTTGTTTTCTCTTCAACAATGTAGCATGACTCTTTGCCTTTATCTTTGTAGTCATTGCTTCATCTCTCTTGCTTTTGTACTTGTCACCACCTCTATAGTTCTTCTTCTGTGGACATCTACCAACAATATGACCAACCTAATTGCAATTGAAACAAATGATAGGTAATTTACCCTTAAACTTACCTTTACCTTTGGGAAATCTTCTTGTCATTAGTGTTTCAAGTTGTTCTACATCCTCCTCATCTATATCATTGTCACTAGACACATACTTTATCTTCTTCTTCTTCTTCTTCTTCTTCTTCTTTTCATCAGGGTCCTTCAATGACACTTTATCTTTGAAAGTAGATTCAATATTTCAAGTTTGTAATTATCAAAATTAGAGAGCTCAAAAGTAGTGAGTCTACCTACTAGACCTTCAAGTGATAGATTATTTCCTAGTATGCATCTTAGTTCTTGAATTGTAGAAACTCTAATAGCATATATAGGCTAAAGTGTTCTCAAGACTTTTCTTAGAACAATATCATCATCTATTTTACTATTAGCTCCTTTTATTACATTAACAATTTATTTTATCCTTGCAACATATTGACCAATATTTTCACCTTCTTCCACTCTCATATCATCAAAGTTACCTCTGAGACTTTTAGCTTTGGCTCTAATAACATTAGTGCCTCCTCAATAGATGGTAGCTAATGCATCCCACATTTTCTTTGCACTATCAAAAAATTTGATATCATCAAATTCAACATAACATTGGGTAGAGGCAATCTCCAACATTGCCTGGTTTCGTTCTTCCTTCTTTTTCATGTCCTCAATAGTTGGGGCTCCAGAAAGATCAACATGCTCGGTTATAATGGTAGATTGTGTATGATCTCCAAGTTCTCCATGGTGTAGCTTCATCAAAATTTTCCATGCAAGAAAGTTATCTATGTTGAGATTTGGTACTTCTCTTATTGACATCTTGATCTTTGTGCTTCTAGTAACTTTAAACTAGTCCTCTTAAGTAGATGGCTCTAATTCCAATTATTGGAATTCTTTTAAAATAACTAAGGGGGGGCTAAATTAGTTATCCAAGGTCTAGGTGTATAAATAAAAAATTTCATAACTTAGTAAACCCATAAACATTTATCTTCATGTATGCATCCATAAGATTATGCAATCAATTAAAACTTGTAGGTTATTGCCAAATCAACTTGCAAAAATGTAAACATGAAACACAATAGATTTATCAACATACTTGACACAATGATTTATGTGGAAACCCAATATGGTAAAAACCACCAGTAACATGCTACTCTTTTTCATTCTTCTGAAGTGATGCCCTATGAAAGGCAACCCTGTTAAAGGTTACAATACACACTATTAAATGTGACCCTATTAAAGGATTCCAATCACTCTGTTATGAGTGAGCCTTGTTAAAGGACTTTGGACCATTCATGTAGTTAAAGAATTTACAAATGACTATTAGGTCAACCTTAATCCAAAGGATTTTTCCTAGACTAATACAATTATTAGAGAGCAATAGTAAGGCTTGATTTGAAAACAACTTATAACCCCATTTTCAAATTATAGATCTTTTTTTTAGTGCTCCATTTTTCTTGGCCTTCATACATTTTAGCTCGGATAGCTTGTTCACCCTTCAAGCATTCATACCCTTAAGCCTTCTTGCTTAACATGCCAATACAGACTCTTCTCTTAGGTCACTTTATTGAGCAAAATCCTTGACTCCTTGTTTTCTATTGGTTCTCACACATGACACACTTTTCTTCTTACTAACCATTCCTATAAATAGGAAATTAAGATCCTTTTCATCTCATTCTACATCATCCAATTTAGTGTTAGGATAGATTAGGGAGGATATGATCAATATACCTGACATTCCATATCTCTTCTAGAGACATTACCTTGAATTCTATGACACTAGCTCATCAACCTTATCTTCCACCTGGTTCACACATTCTAAGAAAAAAAACTTATCGGCTTAGATCCATCATTTCATGATATTTTAAATAATGTAGCCACTCTATATTATCTAGCTTCTGATGCTTGACACACACTATGTTGGTTGGCATCCTCTATGAAATTACTCAACACAAACTAAAGTTTACTAATACTCAGCATCAACTAAACTTTACCTGACATCCACTATTATACTTGGCATACGCTAGAATAAACTTTTACTCAACTCTAACTAATTTTTTGCTCAGCTTGCACTGACTTTTCTCAGTGCCTACTATCCACTCGGTCAAGCTTTGTAGAAAAACTCTGTGTAACTTGTTTTTCTAAAAATTCTTAGTGTAACCATCCTTTGTAACCTTAATTAGATTACCAATGCAATGCATCGTGCTATTAGTTTCTTAACTTATTCTTGTACTTCTTTATATAATCATTACTCAACCTTTCCTCTAAGTGCTATTGTTACATCTTTTGATTAGATCTTTTTCCTCAATCAAATAAGTTATAGTACTTAAATCATATAAGCAGTTGTCTTACTAGAAAATAGTAGGTTTGGCATTAGTGACAAAAACAATTATTGGAGCATATTGATCATACTTGTATCAATCTATTCTCAACAATCTCCCTCTTTAAATATTCTTCTTCAATCTATTTTCAACAATCTCCCTCTTTGGTATTGATGGAAAATCAAACTGATCAACCAAACTAACTATGTTAAAATAGGAAGACAGTACCAAAAAGAAATAATTCCTTGTATTTGAATCTCTCCCTCTATTAGCAACTTCCATCTTCTAAGTAGGTTACAAAATTGTCCCTTATAAAATCTCTCTGAATTTCTTCTTGTCATATCTCCCTCTTACTATATCTCCATCTTACTAAGTAGATGTTAGAATTTCTCCTTCTTTACTC
Source organism: Cupressus sempervirens (assembly GCA_028749045.1). Classification (NCBI taxonomy): domain Eukaryota; kingdom Viridiplantae; phylum Streptophyta; class Pinopsida; order Cupressales; family Cupressaceae; genus Cupressus; species Cupressus sempervirens. The sequence goes on along the minus strand of CM053785.1, from coordinate 990,695,477 downwards.
TTCTAATCAATAACCATCTCCCTCTTTCTTGCATTTTACTATCTCCCTTATCATGCTTGTATTATCCTTGATTAGTAATATCAACAATTATCTCCCTCAATATTTATATTGGCTTGATAAACAATTATCTCCCTCGGTAATTATACTAGCTTGATTAGCAAGTATCTCCCTCTTTGACAACAATACCAAAGACTTGTCATTTTAACATGTAGATATAAGCTTTTTTAGTTTCTTTAGTTTCTCCCTCTATCACTTTACTTGTGACTGATTTTGAAGTTTTAGCTCTCTGGTTACTTAAGGAAGCTCCTAAAGTAAGATCCTTTGGATCAATTTGTAGTATTAAAAAGCATCTTGTTTGATGTAGAGCACTCCTTTTGTTACTTAGATAGCCTTTGATAGATGTATCACCCCTAGTTTACTTCTTAGATACTCATGAGCATCTTTAGGTAGTGCTTTTGTGAAGATATTAGCAATTTTTTCTTTTGTGTTGACATATTCCTCTTTATAATAAACCATTTCTCTCAAGTAATGATACTTTATTGCAATGTGCTTAGTCTTTGTATCCATCACTATATTTTTTGATATATTGATAGCACTCTTATTATCACAATAAAGTGTTGTTGGTTTTGTGATCTCTTCCTTCATTCCTTTGAGTAATTATTTGATCCATACAATTTTTTTACCATTTATAGTAGTAGCAACATATTCAAGTTCAACAATAGATTGTGAAGTATAGTTTTGTTTCTTGTTAGTTCATGTAACCAGCCTCTTGCCTAAGAAAAATGCTCCTCCACTAGTACTCTTTTTGTCAAAAAATGTGTGTAGCCCAATCAACATCAATGTAGGCTTTTAATTCATTTTTTTAATTTTTTATATAGTATAGACCATACTCCTCTTTTCCTTTCATATATTTCATTATTCTCTTTACAACCATCAAATGATTCTCCCTGGGATCAGCATAAAATGTTGCAACTATCCATATAGATAATGTAATGTTAGGTCTACTATGTACTACATATTGTAATTTTCCAATCATAGACCTGTACAATATTTGATTCACCTTGGCTAAATCATTTTTCTTTGACAACTTGTGTCATGTCACCATAGGTGTGCTTACTAGTTTTGAATCCTCCAATCTAAAAGTTTTTAGCATTTCTTTGACATATTTTGACTAAGTAATGTATATACAATATTTCATCTGATATACTTATATACCCACAAAGAATTTAATTTCTCCAAACATAGACATTTCAAAATCTTGCTTCATTTCATTTGCAAAAGCCTTACATAAAGCATCTTGACCTCCAAATATGATATTATCAAAAAAAAATTTAGATAACAAAATACCTTTTCCTTTTTCTATCTTTATGTATAGATTTTTGTTATCATCAGTCCTTTCAAATCCAATCTTCACAAGATACTAATGAAGTATCTCATACCATACTCTTGGTGCTTGTTTCAAACCATATGGAGCTTTGTGTAATTTACATACCATGTTCTTATTGTTAAAATCAACCTACACTTCTGGCTATTCTATGTAAACTTCTTCCTCTAATATGCCATTAAAAAATGTGAATTTAACATCCATTTGATAAGCTTTGAAATCTTTGTATGCATAATAAGCAAGTAATGTTCTTACTCATTCGAATCTAGCAATAGGGGAAAATGTCTCTCCATAGTCAATTCCTTCTCCTTGTGCATATCCTTTGCAAACTAATCTTGCCTTGTTCCTTGTGACTTCACCATTTTCATCTAGCTTGTTTCTAAATACCCACTTAGTGCCAATCACATTTTTGTCTTCTAGTCTAGGAACTAGAGTCCATGTTTTATTTTCTCAAATTGTTCAATCTCTTCTTCCATGGCTTTACTCTAGTCAATTTTGTCTAATGTATCTCTCATGTATTTAACTTTTTTCATGCTCAAGAAATATGTACCACTTCTCAATATGTTTCTTGTCATTGGTCTTGCATCTTTATCTCCAATATCTTGTGTAGTAGGATGATGTCTCTTGACATATTTGGACAATCTTGGTTCAACTCTAGTTTCTTCAATTGTTCTTTCAGCTTCAAAATCACTGTGTGCATCTCTATTCAATAACTCAACATTTCCACTAATCTTAGAATCACAATGTGCTTCAACTTCATTATGTAACTTAGCATCTAAGAGTAACTTGGTTCTTGAATGCAACTTGACATTCATAGTCTATGACTCGCTAGTCACTAAAGCTTATTGTTGGTTTGTAGCTTGATTTGTAGCATCTTCTTTAGTAGGCATACCTTCTTGAGAGTATACAAATGATTTGTATTCTTATGGTTCTTTCATATGTTCAACCTTATGTACTTTTTTATATTCATCAAAGTTTACAATTGAACTTTCCACAATTTTTTAGTGTTAGTATTCAAACACTTATAAGCTTTACTTCTTGTGGAATATCCTCAAAATATACTTTATTCATTTTTTACATCTATTTTACCATTCTTGAAGTCTTTAAGAATGTAAAACTTGCTTTCAAATACCTTAAAGTATTTTATATTTAGTGAGTATCCATAGCAAATTTCAAAAGGTGTTGAATGAGTACCTCGATTGACTTGTACATAGTTCAAGGTATAGACAACTATACTTATAGCTTCTCTCCATTATTTTCAAAGCAATATTTTTCTCTATAATTAGTGTTCTAGCACATTACATTATAGGTATGTTCCTTCTTTCAGCAATTCCATTTTATGGAAGGGTTCTAGGGGCAGATGTCTATCTTTTCATTCCTTTGTAATTGTAGAACATTTCAAAATTATTTGATGTAAATTCTCCAACTTTGTCAAATCTTAAACGCTTCAGACTTTTACCTATTTCATTCTCAACTCTTGCTAAGTACCACTTAAACATTTGGAAAGCATCATTTTTTTATTTTAAAAACATGACTGTCATCATTCTAGAATAATCATCAACAAATAGCATAATGTATTTATCTCCTTTATATCTTTGCACTTCAATTGGTCTACACAAGTCAATATGAACAATCTCTAATATTTATTTAAAGGTATGAGTTTTACTCTTAAAATTTGAAGCTATCATTTTGCCTAACTGACATTGTTTTCACATTATATTATCAAGCTTATTCAATTTAGGAAAACCTCTAACCTTTCTCATGTTACTAATACTGACTAGAATATCAAAATTGACATGACATAACCTCTTGTGCCATAGCCATACATCACCCAATTTTACAACTAGACAAGTAGCATCCTCTATATCAAGATAGAATAGATTATTCCTAGTTTGATCAACCTTTCCAATTAGTCTTCCACTTATGTCATAAATCTTAGTAGTGTTGTTTTCAAAGTTAACATTACATCCCAAATTATTCTGGTGTGATACACTCAAGAGACTATAGTTAAGTCCTTCAACATAGTAAGCATTGTCACATAAAATCTTATCTATGAGCATGATAGAACCTTTTTCATTTATCAAACATGGTGCAATATTACAAAATATTACAATATTTCCATCATAAAAATTTAAGGTAATGAACTTATTTTTGTCTCCAATCATGTGATGTGAGCACCCATTGCCAATGATCCATCTATCATTCTTGTTTGCACAAGTCACAAGTGCAATTGCCTCTTCTTTATCATATTTGTTCTTCATTGCAACATACACCACTTCGTCATCATGTTCATCAAATTCATCTTTTGTTTTCCCTTCAGCAATGTAGCATGACTTTTTTGCTTTTTTCTTTGTAGTCCTTGTTGCCTTCATCTCTCCTACTTTTGTACTTGTCATTCACCTCTATTGTCCTTCTTCTTTGGACATCTAGCAACAATTTGACCAACCTCATTGCAATTGAAACAAATGATAGGTAAATTTCCTTTGAACTTACCTTTACCTTTGTGGAATCTTCTTTCCAATAATGTTTCAAGCTGTTCTATATCCTCCTCATCTATACCATTGTCGCTAGAGACATACTTTATCTTTTTCCTCCTCTTCTTCTTATCAAGTTCCTTCAATGACACTTTAGCTTTGAAAGCAGATTCAATATTTCTAGGTTTGTATATATCAAAGTTAGATAGATCAAAAGCAATGAGTCTACCTACCATGCCTTCAAGTGATAGATTATTTCTTGTTATGCATCTTAGTTCTTGAATTGTAGAAACTCTAATAGCATATATAGGCAACAGTATTCTCAAAACTTTTCTTAGCATAGTATCATCATCTATTTCACCATTAGTTCTTCTTATTGCAACTTCTTTTATCCTTACAACATATTGAGCAATATTTTCACCTTCTTCCATTCTCATATCATCAAACTTACCTCTGAGACTTTTAGCTTTGGCTATAATAACATGAGTGTCTTCTCCGTAGATGGCGGCTAATGCATCCCACATTTTCTTTGCACTATCAAGACATTTGATATCATTAAATTTAGCATAACTTAGGGAAAAGGAAATCTCTAGCATTGCCTAGTTATGTTCTTCCTTCTTTTGCATATCCTTAGTAGTTGAGGCTCTAGCAAGATCAACATACTTGGTGATAATGGTAGATTGTGCATGACCTTGAAGTCCTCTAAGGTGTAGCTTCATCAAAAAATTTCATGTAAGAAAGTTATCTATGTTGAGCATCCCTAAGATTATACAGACACTTAAAACTTGTAGGTTATTGCCAAATCAACTTGCAAAAATGTAAAAATGAAACACAATAAATTTATCAACACACTTGACACAATGATTTATGTGGAAACCCAATTTGGAAGAAACCACCAGTAACATTCTACTCTTTTTCCCTCTTCTAAAGTGATGCCCTATGAAAGGAAACCCTATTAAAGGTTACAATACACACTATGAAATGTGACCTTGTTAAAGGATTTCAATCACCCTATTAGAAGTGAGCCTTGTTAGAGGACTTTAGACCATTAACTTGGAATGTCACACAATTAAAACATTTTAAAATGACCATTAGGTCAACCTCAATCAAAAGGATTTACCCTAAATTGATATAATTATTAGAGAGAAATAGTAAGGCTTGATCTAAAAACGGCTTATAACTCCATTTGTAGATTATAGATCTTTGTTTTAGTCCCCCATTCTGCTTGGCCTTCATACATTTTAGCTCTAATAGCTTTTTCACCCTTCAAGCATTCATACCCTAAAGCCTTCTTGCTTAACATGTCAATACAAACTCTTCTCTTAGGTCATATGATGAAGCAAAACCCTTGACTCCTTGTTTTCTTTAGGTTCTCAAATATGACACACTTTTCTTGTGACAAACCATTCCTATAAATAGGAAATTAAGATCTTTTGCTACACATTCTTCATCATCCAATTTAGGGTTAAGAAGGATTAGGTAGGATATGATGAATCTACATCACATTCTATATCTCTTAAAGAGACTTTACCTTGCATTATATGCCACCAACTCATCAACCTTATCTTCCACCTGGTTCACACATTCCAAGAAAAAAAACTTATTAGCTTAGATCCATCAATCTCATGATCTTTTAAATAATGTAGCCACTTGGCATTAATTAGCTTTTGATACTTGACACACATTGTGTTGGTTGGCATCCTTTGTGAAATTACTTAACACAACCTAAAGTTTATGAGTGCTCGACATCAACTAAACTTTACTAGAGCTCAACATCAACTAAACTTTACTACACATCCACTATTCTGCTCAGCATACACTAGAATAATGTTTTACTAAGCTCCAACTAATTTTTTGCTCAACTCACACTAACTTTGCTCGATGCCTAATATCCACTCAGTCAAGATTTGTAGACAAACTCTGTGTAACTTGTTCTTCTAAAGTTTCTTAGTGTAACCAGCCTTTGTAACCTTAAGTACATTATCAATACATCATGTTATCACTTTCTTAACTAATTCTCATACTTCCTTATATAATCATAACTCAACCTTTCCTATAGGTGCTATTGTTACATCTTTTCATTAAATCCTCTTCATCAATCAAATAAGTTATAGTACTGAAATCATATAAGCAATTGTCTTACCAAAAAATAGTAGGTTTGGCATTAGTGACAAAAACAATAATTGAAGAATATAGATCATACTTGTATCAATCTATTCTCAACAATCTCCCTCTGTAATAGTCTTCCTCAATCTATTTTCAACAATCCCCCTCTTCAGCATTGATGGCAAAGAAAACTGATCAACCAAACTAAATAGGTTAAAATAGTAAGACAATACCAAAAAGAAAATAATTCCTTGTACTAAAATCTTTGCCTCTATCAACAACTTCCATCTTCTGAGTAGGTTACAAAATTATTCCTTATAACTCCCTCTAAATTTCTTCCTCTCATATCTCCCTCTTGCTATATGTCCCTCTTACTAGGTAGATGTTAGGATTTCTCCTTCTTTATTCTTTAATCAATAACCATCTCCCTCTTTCTTGCATTTTACTATCTCCCTCATCATGCTTGTATTATACTTGATCAACAATATGAACAATTATCTCTCTGAATAATTATACTGGCTTGATCTGAAAATATCTCCCTCAGTAATTATACTAGCTTTATTAGCAATTATCTCCCTCGTTGAGAACAATGCCAAAGACTTGTCATTTTAACATGCAAATATAAGTTTTTAGTTTCTTTAGCTTCTCCCTCTATCACCTTAATTGTAAATATTTTTGAAGTTTTAGATGTTTGGTTACTTTAGGCAGCTCCTAAAGTAAGATCCTTTGCATGAATTTGTAGTGTTGAAAAGCATCTTGTTTGATGCAGGGCACTCCTTTTGTTACTTAGATAGCCTTTGATAGGGGTATCATCCCTAGTTTACCTCTTAGATACTCATGAGCATCCTTATGTGGTGCTTTTGTGAAGATATCAGCAATTTTTTCTTTTGTGTTGAAATATTCCTCTTTATCTTGAACTATTTCTCTCAAGTAATAATACTTTATTGCAATGTGCTTAGTCTTTGTGTGCATCAAAATATTTTTTAATATATTCATAGCACTTGTATTATCACAATAAAGTGTTATTGGTTCTGTGATCTCTTCCTTCATTCCTTTTAGTAATTATTTGATCCATACAATGTTTCTATAATTTATAGTAGTAGCAACATATTCAACTTCAGTAGTAGATTGTGAAGTGCACTTTTGTTTCTTGCTAGTCCATGTAACCAGGCTCTTGCCTAAGAAAAATGCTCCTCCACTAGTGCCTTTTCTGTCATTAATGTTTCTAGCCCAATCAACATCATTGTAGGCTTTTAATTCAATTTTTTAATTTTTCTTATAGTATAGACCATACTCCTTTGTTTGTTCCATGTATCTCATTATTCTCTTTATAGCCATCAAATGATTCTCCATGGGATTAGCAAAAAATCTTGCAACTATCCTGATAGATAATGCAATGTCAAGTCCACTATGTACTACATATTGTAATTTTCTAATCATAGACCTATACAATGTTTGATTCACCTCAGCTAAATCATCATTCTTTGACAACTTGTGTAGTCTCACCATAGGTGTACTTACTAGTTTTGAATCCTCCAATCCAAAAAATTTCAATATTTCTTTGACATATTTTGACTGAGTGATGTATATACCATATTTCATCTCATATACTTGTAAACCCACAAAGAATTTGATTTCTCCAAACATAGATATTTCAAATTCTTGTTTCATTTCATTTGCAAAAGCCTTACATAAAGTATCTTCACCTCCAAATATGATATTATCAACAAAAATTTTAGATAACCAAATACCTTTGCCTTTTTTTATCTTTATGTATAGATTGTTGTTATCATCAATCCTTTCAAATCCAATCTTCACAAGATACTAATGAAGTCTCTCATACCATGCTCTTGGTGCTTGTTTCAAACCATATCAAACTTTGTGTAATTTACATACTATGTTCTTATTGTTAATATCAACAAAACCTTCTAGCTATTCTATGTAAACTTCTTCATCTAATATGCCATCCAAAAATGTGAATTTAACATCCATTTGATAAAGTTTGAAATCTTTCTATGCACAATAAGCAAGTAATGTTCTTACTCCTCCCAATCTAGCAACAAGGGAAAATGTCTCTTAATAGTCAATACCTTTTTCTTATGCATATCCTTTGCAAACTAATCTTGCCTTATTCCTTGTGACTTCACCATTTTCATATAGCTTGTTTCTAAATACCCACTTAGTGCCAATCACATTTTTGTCTTTTGGTCTAAGAACTAGAGTCCATGTTTTGTTTTCTCAAATTGTTCAATCTCTTCTTCCATGGCTTTACTCTAGTCGATATTTTCTAATGTATCCCTCACTAGTTTAAGTTCTTTCATGCTCAAAAAACATGTATCACTTCTCAATCTATTTCTTGTCATTGGTCTTACTTCTTTATCTCCAATAATTTGTGTAGTGGGATGATGTCTCTTGACATATTTGGACAATCTTGGTTTAGCTCTAGTTTCTTCAATTTTTCTTTCAGCTTCAGAATCACTGTGTACATCTATATTTGGTAACTCAACATTTCCACTAATCTCAAAATTAAAATGTACTTCAACTTCATTCTATAACTCAACATCTAAGAGTAACTTGGTTCTTGAATACAACTTGACATTCATAGTCTATGACTTGCCTATCACTAAAGCTTGTTGTTGGTTTTTAGCTTGATCTATAGCATCTTGTTTAGTAGGCATACCTTCATAAGAGTATACAAATGATTTGTATTCTTATGCTTCTTTCATATGTTCAGCCTCATTTACTTTTGTATATTCATCAAAGTTTACATTTGTAATTTCCACAATTTTGTTAGTGTTAGTATTCAAACACTCATATGCTTTAATTCTTGTGGAATATCCTAAGAATATACCTTCTTCATTTTTTTCATCTATTTTACCATTCCTAAAGTCTTTAAGAATGTAACGCTTGCTTCCAAATACCTTAAAATATTTTACATTTGGTGAGTATCGATACCATAGTTCAAAAGGCATTGAATGAGTACCTTTCTTGACTTATACATAGTTCAAGGTATAGAAAAGTGTACTTATAGCTTCTCTCCAGTATTTCAAAGCAACATTTTTCTCCATTATTAGCGTTCTAGTACAGTCCATTATAGATTTGTTCCTTCTTTTAGCAATTCCATTTTGTGGAGGGGTTCTAGGGGCAGATGTCTATCTTTTGATTCCTTTGTCAATACAGAACATTTCAAACGTATTTGATGTAAATTCTCCTACTTTGTTAGGTCTTAAACACTTTGGAATTTTACCTATTTCCTTCTCAAAGCTTGCTAAGTACCACTTAAACATTTGGAAAGCATCATATTTTAATTTTAGAAACATGATTGTTATCATTATAGAATAATCTTCAACAAACAACATAATGTTCTTATCCCCTTTGTAGCCTTGCACTTCAATTAGTCCACACAAGTCAGTATGAAAAATCCCTAATATTTCTCTAAAGGTATGAGTTTTACTCTTAAAATTTGACTTTGTCATTTCTCCTAATTAGCATTGTTTGCATATTTTATTATCAAACTTCTTTAATTTAATAAAATCTCTAACCTTTCTCATGTTACTCATACTGACCAGGTTATCAAAATTGACATGACATAACCTCTTGTGCCACAGCCATACATCATCCAGTTTTATAACTAGACAAGTAGCATCCTCTATATCAAGATAGAATAGATTACTCCTAGTTTGATCACCATTTACAATTAGTCTTCCATTTGTTTCATATATCTTAGTAGCCTTATTTTCAAACTCAATATTACATCCCAAGTTATTCAGTTGTGACACACTCAAGAGATTATTGTTAAGTCCTTCAACAAAGTAAGTATTGTCACATAAAATCTTATCTATGAGCTTGATAGAATCTTTTCCTTTTATCAAACATGGTGCAACATTACTAAATCTTACACTATTTCCATCATAAAAATTCAAAGTAATGAACTTACTTTTCTCTCCAGTCATGTGATGTGAGCACCCGTTTTTAATGATCTATCTATCATTCTTGTTTACACAAGTCACAAGTGTAATTGCCTCATCTTCATCAAATTTTTTCTTCATTGCAACATACACCACTTCATCATCATGTTCATTAGATTCATCTTTTGTATTCTCTTTAGCAATTGAGCATGAATTTTTATGTTTGTCTTTGTAGTCCTTACTACTTTCATTTCTCTTGCTTCTATGTTTGTCACCACCTCTATAGTTCTTCTTCTCTGGACATCTACCAACAATATGACCAATCTCATTGCAATTGAAAAAAATGATAGGTAATTTACCTTTGAACTTACCTTTACCTTTGTGGAATCTTCTTGCCAATAGTGTTTCAAGTTGTTCTACATCCTCCTCATCTGTATCATTGTCACTAGACACATACTTTATCTTCTTCTTCTTCTTCTTCTCATCAAGTTCCTTCAATGACACTTTAGCTTTGAAAGAAGATTCAATATTTTTAGGGTTGTAATTATCAAAGTTAGATAGCTCAAAAGTAGTGAGTCTACCTAGGAGAACTTCAAGTGATAGATTATTTCCTGGTATGCATATTAGTTTTTGAATTGCAGAAACTCTAATAGCATATATAGGCAATAGTGTTCTCAAGACTTTTCTTAGCACAATATCATCATGTATTTTACCATTAGCTCCTCTTATTACATTAATGACTTATTTTATCCTTGCAACATATTAAGAAATATTTTCACATTCTTCCATTCTCATATAATCAAACTTACCTTTGAGACTTTCAACTTTGGCTCTAATAGCATTATTGTCTCCTCCATAGATGGTGTCTAATGCATCCCACATTTTCTTTGCACTATCAAGGCATTTGGTATCATCAAATTCAGCATTTGGTATCATCAAATTCAACATAACATAGGGCAAAGGCAATCTCCAGCATTTCTTGGTTATATTCTTCCTTCTTTTTCATATCCTTAGTAGTTGGGGCTCCAACAAGATCAACATGCTTGGTGATAATGGTAGATTATGCATGATCTCCAAGTTCTCCAAGTTGTAGCTTCATCAAACTTTTCCATGCAAGAAAGTTATCTATGTTGAGCTTTGGTACTTCTCTTTTTGACATTTTGATCTTTGTGCTTCTAATACCTTCAAACTTGTCATCTTAAGTAGATGGCTCTAATACCAATTGTTGAAATTATTTTAGAATAATTGAGGGTTGAAGGGGTGAATTAGTTATCCAAGGTCAAGATGTATAAATAAAAAATTTCATAACTTAGTAAACCAATAAATATTTATCTTCATGCATGCATCCATAAGATTATGCAATCACTTAAAACTTGTAGATTATTGCCAAATCAACTTGCAAAAATGTAAACATGAAACAAAATATATTTATCAACACACTTGACACAATGATTTACATGGAAACCGAATTTGTAGAAAATCACTAGTAACATGCTACTCTTTTTCACTCTTCTGAAGTGATGCCTTATGAAAGGAAATCTTGTTAAAGGTTATAATACGCATTGTTAAATGTGACCCTATTAAAGTATTTCAATCACCTTGTTAGGAGTGAGCCTTGTTAGAGGATTTTAGACCATTCACTTGGAATTTCATGCAATTAAAGCATTTACAAATGACCATTAGGTCAATGTTAATCCAAAGGATTTACCCTAGATTGATACAATTATTAGAGAGCAATAGGAAGGTTTGATCTGAAAATAACTTATAACTCCATTTGTAGATTACAAATCTTTGTTTCTATCCTCCATTCTACTTGGCCTTCATAGATTTTAGCTCTGATAGCATTATTCACCCTTCAAGCATTCATACCCTTAAGCCTTCTTGCTTAACATACCAATACAAACTCTTCTCTTAGGTCACTTGATGAAGCAAAACCCTTAACTCCTTGTTTTCCTTAGGTTCTCACACATGACACACTTTGCTTCTAACCAACCATTCCTTTAAATAGGAAATTAAGATCTTTTGCCACTCATTCTCCATCATCCAATTTAGGGTTAGGATGGATTAGGTAAGATATGATGAATTTACCTCACATTCCATATCTCTTTTAGAGACTTTACCTTGAATTCTGTGTCACTAGCTCATCAACCTTATCTTCCACCTGGTTCACACATCTAAGAAAAACACTTGTCAGCTCAGATCCATTGATTTCACGATCTTTTAAATACTATAGCCACTCGACATTATCTAGCTTTGATGCTTGACACACACTATGTTGGTTGGCATCCTTTGTGAAATTACTCAACACAAACTAAAGTTTACTAGTACTCAACATCAACTAAAATTTACTCGACATCCACTCTTCTACTCAGAATACACTAGAATAAAGTTTTACTAAGCTCCAACTGATTTTCTTCTTGGCTTGAACTGACTTTGCTCAATGCCTACTATACACTCACTCAAGCTTTGTAGACAAACTCTATGTAACTTGTTCTTCTAAACATTCTTAGTTTAACTAGCCTTTTTAACCTTAAGTATATTATCAATGCATCATATTATTACTTTCTTAACTAATTCTAGTATATCTTTATATAATCATAACTCAACCTTTCCTCTAGGTGTTATTGTTACATCTTTTCATTAAATCCTCTTAATCAATCAAATAAGTTATAGTACTTATATCATATAAGCAGTTTTCTTACCAAAAAATAGTAGGTTTGACATTAGTGACAAAAATAATGATTCAAGTATATTGATCATACTTGTATCAATCTATTCTCAACATTCTCCCTCTATAATAGTCTTCCTCAATCTATTTTCAACAATCTCCCTCTTTGGCATGGATGGAAAACTAAACTAATCAACCAAATTGACTAGGTTAAAATAGTAAGACAATACCAAAATGAAAATGATTCCTTGTATTGAAATCTCTCCCTCTAACAGCAACTTCCATCTTTTGAGTAGGTTACAAAATTCTTCCTTATAACTCCCTCTGAATTTCTGCTTGTCATATCTCCCTCTTACTAGGTAGATGTTAGGATTTCTCCTTCTTTATTCTTCTAACCAATAACCATATCCCTCTTTCTTAAATTTTACTATCTCCCTCATCATTCTTGTATTATCCTTGATCAGCAATATCAATAATTATACTAGCTTGATTAACAATTATCTCCCTCAGTACTTATACTAGCTTGATTAGCAATTATCTCCCTCTTTGACAACAATGCCAAAGACTTTTCATTTTAACATGCAGATATAAGATTTTTTAGTTTCTTTAGATTCTTCCTCTGTCACCTTACTTGTGATTAATTTTGAAGTTTCATCTCCTTGGATAGTTTAGGCAGCTCCTAAAGTAACATCCTTTGCATCAATTTGTAGTATTGAAAAGCATCTTGTTTGATGCAAGGCACTCCTTTTGTTACTTAGATAACATTTGATAGGGGTATCACCCCTACTTTACCTCTTAGATACTCATGAGAATCCTTATGTGGTGCTTTTGTGAAGATATTAGCAATTTGTTCTTTTGTGTTGAAATATTCATCTTTATCTTGAACTATTTCTCTCAAGTAATAATACTTTATTGCAATGTGCTTAGCCTTTGTGTGCATCAATTTTTTTTTTAATATATTGATAGTACTTGTATTATCACAATAAAGTGTTATTGGTTTTGTGATCTCTTCCTTCATTCCTTTGAGTAATTATTTGATCCATACAATGTTTGTATAATTTATAGCAGCAACAACATATTCAACTTTAGCAGTAGATTGTGAAGTGCACTTTTGTTTCTTGCTAATCTAGCAACAAGGGAAAATGTCTCTCCATAGTCAATTCCTTCTTCTTGTGCATATGCTTTGAAAACTAATCTTTCCTCATTCCTTGTGACTTCACCATTTTCATCTAGCTTGTTTTTGAATACCCACTTAGTGCCAATCACATTTTTGTCTTCTAGTCTAGGAACTAGAGTCGATGTTTTATTTTCTATTGTTCAATCTCTTCTTCCATGGCTATACTTGAGTCATTATTTTCTAATGTATCTCTCGCTAATTTAAGTTCTTTCATGCTTAGCAAACATGTATCACTTCTCAATCTATTTCTTTTCATTAATCTTGCATCTTTATCTCCAATAATTTGTGTAGTGGGATGATGTCTCTTGACATATTTGGACAATCTTGGCTCAACTCTAGTTTCTTCAATTTATCTTTTAGCTTTAGAATCATTTTGTACATCTCTATTTCGTAACTCAAAATTTCCACTAATCTAAGAATCACAACGTGCCTCAACTTCATTCTATAACTTGACATTTGAGAGTAACTTGGTTCTTGAATACAACGTAGCATTCATAGTCTATGACTCAACAACCATTGAAGCTTGTTGTTGGTTTGTAGCTTGATTTGTAGCATATTCTTCAATAGTCATACCTTCATAAGAGTATACATATGATTTTTATTCTTATCGTTCTTTCATATATTTAGCCTCATGTACTTTTGTATATTCATCAAAGTTTACATTTGCACTTTTCACAATTTTGTTAGTATTAGTATTCAAACACTTATAAGCTACTTCTTGTGGAATATCCTAGGAATATACCTTCTTCACTTTTTGCATCTAGTTTACCATTCTTGAAGTCTTTAAGAACATAACACTTTTCCAAATACCTTAAAATATTTTACATTCAGTGAGTATCCATACCATAGTTCGTAAGGCATTGAATGAGTATCTTGATTGACTTGTATAGAGTTCAAGGTATAGATAATTGTACTTATAACTTCTCTCTAGTATTTTTAAGCAACATTTTTCTCCATCATTAGTGTTCTAGCATAGTCCATCTTAGATTTGTTCCTTCTTTCATAAATTCTATTTTGTGGAGGGGTTTTAGGGGCAAATTTCTGTCTTTTGATTCCTTTGTCATTGAAGAACATTTCAAACTAATTTCATGTAAATTCTCCTCCTCTGTCAGATCTTAAACACTTTAGACTTTTACCTATTTCCTTCTCAACTCTTGCCAAGTACCACTTAAACATTTGGAAAGCATCAAATTTTTATTTCATAAACATGACTATCATTATTCTAGAATAATCATAAACAAACAACATAATGTACTTATCTCCTTTGTAACTTTGCACTTCAATTTGTCCACACAAGTCAGTATGAACAATCTCTAATATTTCTTTAAAGGTATGAGTTTTACTCTTAATATTTGACTTTGTCATTTTGCCTAACTGACATTTTTTGCTCATTATATTATTAGGCTTCTTCAATTTAGGCAAACCTCTAACCTTTCTTATGTTACTAATACTGACCAGGTTATCAAATTTGACATGACATAACCTCTTGTGCCATAGCCATACATCATCCCATTTTATAACTAGACAAGTAGCATCCTTTATATCAAGATAGAATAGATTACTCCTAGTTTGATCACCCTTTCCAACTAGCCTTCCACTTGTGTCATATATCTTAGTAGCCTTGTTTTCAAACTCAACCTTACATCCCAAATTATTTAGTTGTGACACACTCAAGAGATTATAATTAAGTCCTTCAACATAGTAAGCATTTCTACATAAAATCTTATCTATGAACTTGATAGAATCTTTTCCTTTTATCAAACATGGTCCAACATTACCAAATCTTACACTATTTCCATCTTGAAAAATCAAGGTAATGAACTTACTTTTGTCTCCAGTCATGTGATGTGAGCATCCATTGTCAATGATCTATCTGTCATTCTTGTTTACACAAGTCACAAGTGCAATTCCTTCATGTTCATCAGATTTTTCCTTCATTGCAACATAGACCACTTCATCATCATGTTCATCAGATTCATCTTTGATTTTATCTTCAACAATTTAGCATTAATTTTTTCCTTTGTCTTTGTAGTCCTTCTTGCCTTTATCTCTCCTGCTTATGTACTTGTCACCACCTCTATAGTTCTTCTTCTTTATACATCTAGCAACAATATGACCAACCTCATTGTAATTGAAACAAATGATAGGTAATTTACCTTAGAACTTTCCTTTACCTTTGTGGAATCTTCTTGCTAGTAGTATTTCAAGTTGTTCTATATCCTCCTCATCTGTATCATTATCACTGGACACATACTTTATCTTTTTCTTCTTCTTCTTCTCATCAGTTTCCTTCAATGACACTTTATCTTTGAAAGTAGATTCAATATTTTTAGGTTTGTAATTATCAAAGTTAGATAGCTCAAAATCAGTGAGTCTGCCTACCAAACCTTCAAATGATAGATTATTTCCTAGAATGCATCTTAGTTCTTGAATTACAAAAGCTCTAATAACATATATAGACAATAGTGTTCTCAAACTTTTCTTAGCATAGTATCATCATCTATTTTACCATTAGCTCTTCTTATTGCATTGACAACTTCTTTTATCCTTGTGACATATTGAGCAATATTTTCACCTTCTATTCTCATATCATCAGAATTACCTTTGAGACTTTTAGCTTTGGCTCTAATAACATTAGTGTCTCCTCCGTAGATGGCGGCTAATGCATCCCACATTTTCTTTGCACTATCAAGACATTTGATATCATCAAGTTCAGCATAACTTAGGGTGGAGGCAATCTCTAGCATTGCCTAATTATGATCTTCCTTCTTTTTCATATCCTTAGTAGTTGGGTCTCCAAGAGGAGAAACATGCTCATTGATAATGGTAGATTTTGCATGATGTCCAAGTCCTCTAAGGTGTAGCTTCATCAAAAATTTCAATGCAAGAAAGTTATCTATGTTGAGCTTTGGTACTTCTCTTTTTGACATCTTGATCTTTGTGCTTCTAGTACTATCAAATTAGTCCTCTTAAATAGATGGCTCTAATACCAATTGTTGGAATTCTTTTAGAATAACTAGGGGGGGTGAATCAGTTATCCAAGGTCTAGATGTATAAATATAACTTTTCATAACTTAGTGAACCCATACAAATTTATCTTCATGCATGCATCTATAAGATTATGCAATCACTTAAAACTTGTAGGTTATTGCTAAATCAACTTGCAAAAATGTAACAATGAAACATAATAGATTCATCAACACACTTGACACAATGATTTGCATGGAAACGCAATTTGGGAAAAACCACCAATAACATGCTACTCTTTTTCACTCTTCTGAAGTGATGCCTTGTGAAAGGCAACGTTGTTAAAGGTTACAATACACATTATTAAATGTGATCCTATTAAAGGATTTCAATCACCTTATTAGGAGTGAACCTTGTTAGAGGACTTTAGACCATTCACTTGGAATATCACACAGTTAAAGCATTTACAAATGAACATTAGCTCAACCTTAATCCAAAGGATTTACTCTAGGCTGATATAGTTATTAGAGAACAATAGTAAGGCTTGATCTGATAACAACTTACAACTCCATTTGTAGATTATAGATCTTTGTTTCAGTCCATTTTGCTTGACCTTCATACATTTTAGCTCTAATAGCTTGTTCACCCTTCAAGCATTCATACCCTTAAGCCTTGAAGCTTAACATTCTAATATAGACTCTTCTCTTAGGTCACTTGATAAAGAAAAACCCTTGACTCCCTATTTTCCTTAGGTTCTCACACATGACACACTTTGCTTCTAACCAACCATTCCTATAAATAGGAAACAAAGATCTTTTGCCACTCATTCTCCATCGTCCAATTTAGGATTAGTACAGATTAGGTAGGATATGATGAATCTACCTCACATTCCATATCTCTTATAGAGACTTTACCTTGAATTCTATGCCACCAACTCATCAACCTTATCTTCCACCTGGTTCACACATTCCAAGAAAAAAAAACTTGTTAGCTTAGATCCATTGATTTCATGATCTTTTAAATAATGAAGCCACTCAATATTATCTATCTTCTAATGCTTGACACACACTATGTTGGTTGGCATTCTATGTGAAATTACTTAACACAAACTAAAGTTTACTAGTGGTCGGCATCAACTAGGCTTTACTTGACATCCATGGTTCTACTCGGCATACACTAGAATAAACTTTTACTTAGCTCCAACTGATTTTCTACTCAGCTTGCACTAACTTTCCTTGGTGCCTACTATCCACTCAGTCATGCTTTGCAGACAAAATCTAAACTTGTTCTTCTAAACTATCTTAGTGTAACCATCCTTTGTAACCTTAAGTAGATTATCAATGCATCATTTTATCACTGTCTTAACTTATTCTTGTACTTCTTTACATAATCATAACTCAACCTTTCCTTTTGGTGCTATTGTTACATCTTTTGATCAGATCCTCTTCATCAATCAAATAAGTGATAGTACTTAAATCATATAAGTAGGTTTCTTACTAGCAAATTTTAGGTTTCACATCAATGACAAAACAATGATTGAAGCATATTGATTATGTTTATATAAATCTATTCTCAACAATCTCCCTCTTTAATAGTCTTATTCAATGTATTTTCAAAAAAAGTTTGTAATGATGCACATTCATGTCTATCACTCACTTTCAATCTATGGGGGGCATATATTCAATATTTGGAGGGGTTGATAATGTTGATGGCTAAAAAGATAGCTTTCCTATTAAGATCATTTTAGTAAAGGAGGGCCCAAAGATGGTCAAAGATTTAGTTGGCTTCTTTACTTGAAAGTTGGAAATAATACAAGGGAAGATGAAGATTTTATCATAGGGAATTGAAACCTGCATCCCACCAATTTTGGATACTAAAAACAAGTTGAGAGACTAACAAGACTAGTCTAATTCTTTTAGTGCAATACTAACTCAAGAAGCCACAATATCAATTTTTGAAGATGGTAGTGATATTTCATTTAATAACTTGATTTATTCTTTATTTGAAGTAGAAAAATACTTTGATAAGTTTTCATCAAAATCAAAAGCTATCATAGATGTCAAGTGGATTAAAGCCATGAAATATTTAGAAGAGGTTAAGACAATCGAATGGCCCACCAAAAGAAAGACCTATGTCTAGGAGGTGGTTGGATAAATTAAAGCTCTACCAATAGGGAGTAGCTAAAGACTTATGTGGTTAAAAGCAGAGAGAGATTAGGATAAGATTAGATACATTAAGCAACCTTTTAAAAATTAAATCTCTCATAGATGCATAAATTGAATTTTGAAGTTTTTGAGGAAGTTAGAGATAGTAGAAGAGAAAAGAGATTAAAGCAAGGACTCTTGCAATTAATTTCACCTATTGACTTTGCAATTACCTTCCTATTTTTTATTCAAACACTTAAAAATGTTTTTATTGTAACTTTTCGTACATGTCTTGCCACCTTCTTCTTCCATTAGGATTTTGACATTTGTCCTCCTCCCATCTGAATGTTGTTGCAATCCTCTATATAAGGATTTCCATGATGTGGAGTAGAGGTTCAAAGCATGTAGAATTTTTAGTATTTTATGTTATTCACAGTTAGTATAGTCTTTGTCAATTACATGAATGTATTTAGACTTGTAAATTTGAAGATATAGTGAATATTGAATGATCAAGCTTGTGAAGTCTTGAGTTATGCTTTGATTTTATATTAGTACTCTATTTGTTTTCAAAGGAAATTAATACAAAATGAGGTTATGCATATTTGTATCTTTGAGTTTTATCTCTTTTCTTTTATATCTATGATCTTGGGATTGAAATGAACAAAGTTCTTTTAGTTTAATGCAATTTGGATGAATTGTATGTCTCTTATTGATTTCTTTTAATTCAAAGAATTAAGTAAACACTTTCAATAATTGATAAGGTTTCAGGTTTATGGGAGGGATATTATAAGAATGAAATGATGAGTTAACTATTGACAAATTTAATTGCAAGTTAATTAAGGAGGTCTATAGTTACTAGTTTTGACTCCATATAACAATGGATAAGGAACTAATCAATTAATTTAGTTGCAAGATGATACATTCAATGAAAAATCAATTTTCCACTTATATAATGAAGAACTAAAATTGCTGGTTAAACACTTATTTGTAATGGCTTTCCTTTTGGTTATAACTAGATATTTTAATGAAGGATTTTATTGCAAAAATAAGATTTATATTGACCATTATCTTATATAAGAAATAAATTTGAATAAAGAAGTATTAGTGAGTAAGTATTTGAAGAATATATCAAATTAACCAATCATATTTAGATCCCTGAGGTGCACTTGCCTTTACCTTGTAGAGCCTAAAGAGTAGAGAGTCTTTTGTACTATATTGAAGTTGGTTCATAGCTAAGATTAATTCTACTAAATATAGGATTTAGTTAGTCCTTAGTCTTGTTTTCATCTCCTGCATCCTAGTATTGGGTTTTGAGAAACTTGGTAGTCCAAAAAACACCATCAGGTTCCACAAAAACCTATTCTACCAGATCCTTTCCCTCTTCCTCTTCCTCTCTAATATCTATTATTCTAATCATGGAAATAATTAGAATTGTTTCCTCTTTGGTTCTAACTAATACCGCTAGCCTCATCCTTCTTCTTCTTCTAAATATCATTTTAGCCTCCATAAGACCATTTGCTAGATCTTCTATCATGACCTCTTCTATTATTTTTGTTATCAAATGTCTTGTTCAACTTTTCCTCAACTCTTAGGGAAAACTAGTATGCCTATTCAATACTATTCATAAACTCAATTCCTCTTGAATACTTGACCTCAACCCATTAAGGTACAAATAAAATTTCTCCTTATCAGCTTTGGGATAGCCAGTTATGATGAGAACTTGGTAGAACTCCTCAATATACTCCTAAATAGATCTTTATTCTTGCTTTAACCCTTGCATTTTCTTTAGTAGATCAAGCTCATAATAAAAAAGAATGAATTGGCTCTTCAATTTAGCTATCATCTTGTCCCATATTGTGATTTTATCCTTCCCTCTTCTATTTTGCTGCAAATAAATCTCCTTCCACTATACCTTTGCACGATCATTTAGTTTGGCTTTCACAAATTTGACCATACCTAGATCTTCAATATCTTCATACTCAAAGTATTGCCCCCCTTAATACAAAAAAACACATAATAGAAAAAAAGAAGTAACAAAAAATTGTGAGAACATAATATGGACTTCTTATTATCACCATGAATGCAGAATTAGAAAATTTTGAAATACAATATGAAAACCCACATGAGTGCCTTCCTTGCAATAATTTTCAAGACAAAGCTAAAAGCTATCATCCAAAGTTGTCCTAGACAATCTACAAGCCTTTCTTATATAAGATTTTACACCACCTTGGAAACTTCTACACATCAAACCCTAACATATGAGGCCAACCAACCCTAAAATTATAGATAGAGTTGGCTCAAATTAATTATGACATTTATTTTGGAAATTTTGGTTGGCCCACCTTTGGAAGACTATAACTTGTGAACCATTGCTTTGATTGGCTATTATAACCCCATTCCAAAATCCTCATCTTTTGATCTATAGCATCTAGCTTATGCAAGCTTTAGTCAAACCCATTTTGGAGCCCATCCTAAGCCTCTAAGGCCTTCAAAATTGAGCCTAAATTTTTTTTACCATTATTACACACCAAAAATCTATAATAACTTTACGAATACTCATGATATGACATTGAGCCTAAACTAAAAATTTGATATATCCAAGATGAACCTTCTCCTTTCAAATTAGGATATTTCAAGCTTCTATGACTGACTTACTAAGTAGTAAGACTATAGAAACAACTCTACACTAAGAAAATCCTTATTCAAGAAATATAAAGGAAGTATTTTAGGTGATGCAAGATTTCCCTTACACCTAGGATGCTCTTGCATCACACTATTATCTCGCTCTTATCAATCTAATTTAGTAAGGGTTAAATTTAATTAGACTAACTATGGAATGATAAAGTAATCAAAACAATTAAAATAAAGTAGTTGATAGGAACATTATTTCCCATCTCACATAAGTTGTATGTAGGGTTAAAAGGAAAGTGTCTCTATAGTCTAATCAAAGAATACACTAGTCTATTATCTTTTAAAGTCTCCATTTAAAAGATTACAAGTATGAAGAAGGAAAATAATAATAATTTTATGCAAGAAATACATTCATAAATCATTCTAATTATTTTTATATAATTATAGTGATCAATAAAGAAGTTAAATATTTGCATAAAGAAGTTCAGTGATTGAAGGATAGTTTCAATTGTTCATAGATTGTGAAGTACACAATTTAATCTCCCTCAATACTCTATTTTCATTTTGAGAGATCAATTATAAGCTATAACATAAATATATCTACTATAAAAAGCCTTCAACCATTTTTATATAATTATAGTGATTAATAAAGAAGTTAAATATTTGCATAAAGAAGTTCAGTGATTGAAGGATAGTTACAATTGTTCATAGATTGTGAAGTACACAATTTAATCTCCCTCAATACTCTATTTTCATTTTGAGAGATCAATTATAAGCTATAACATAAATATATCTACTATAAAAAACCTTCAACCATTTTTATATAATTATAGTGATTAATAAAGAAGTTAAATATTTGCATAAAGAAGTTCAGTGATTGAAGGATAGTTTCAATTGTTCATAGATTGTGAAGTACACAATTTAATCTCCCTCAATACTCTATTTTCATTTTGAGAGATCAATTATAAGCTATAACATAAATATATCTACTATAAAAAGCCTTCAACCAAAAGAAATAGGTGAAGGAAATGTTAGACCTCCTAGGTCTTGTAGAGCCTAAAGAGCAGGGGAAGATGATTGTAATTGATCATTCCCATTCATTGTCCAAATCGATGGAAAAGTCCAAGTATTGAGTTAGGCAAGTTGATAGGATTTCCAATCTATTGATTTGGGAACCAACGCAAAGATATGAAGGATCATTCCCCAACACTTAAGAACTTTAGTAACATGTTATTGATTCTTTCAAAATAAGACTCAAACTATATCTAAAGTGGAAAAGTGGGTAGTCCAATATCTCAAACATGATTAATAATGAATAACTTGATAATATGGTTGAGAGATGCATGTCATGGGTTCAACATGAGAAATTACTAGTTATAACTCTATAAATTATCACATAAAATGGCATTGCAATCTTAAGATTCCTAAAATATAGCAAAGAAATGACTTGTACAAAGGTAGATTTCTAGAATATCTTTTGAATTAGAAATCTACATGGTAGAGATCCATTCATGTAAATTGGAAAGATTTGGGAAGATCAATTAGTTCATATCAAACCCTTGTATGCAAAAAGGATTCTTTGACCCCTTGCTCATCAATGTCGACTCCTAATTATGTGATCAGTGTATTGACACGTTGTTAGCTAAATTATCAAAGAGAACCCAAAATATTTTTCAATAAAACTTTAATTGACCATAGGTGTTGGATAAATGGCCTTCCTAGATTTTTTTAAACAATTTGCTAGATTGTATAAAAGTCATTAATGAAAACACCTTTCAAAGAGATGTTGCAAATCCACATTCCAAGAAATACAATGCACTACTTGAACCTAGGTAGAATAAAAAACCCTAGCCTTTGAAGTTTTATATAGAAAAGACATCATTTGACAATTTAACCATTAGTATAATAATATCCACATTTGCTAAAGTACCTAATATGTTTTTACAACTTTAGTAAATTAATAAAAAATGAATAATATTTTCAAACATTAATTTATTTGAAATATTTATACGTCATAATTTTAAATATGGTAATAAAACAAATAATTAAAATTATTATATTTCCCAGTTTAACATATGAAATATTAAAATTTTAATAATTTTAAACTTAATCAATTTATAAAATATTAAAAATTTATTTTGTATATTTTAGAACAAGTTTTCAATTTTTCTTAATATGTTAATTTTTGTTGGGGGTTTAAAGAACCTGTTTGGTTGAGAGCCACAAACTTAGGGGTATCCATTCCACCAAAACCTATGTAGGACACAATCTCGATCTCATTACTTATGGTGTTGGAGCCATGCACTTATCAAGACTTAATCCTTAGTGGGCTAATTCAGAACCATTCAATTTCATCAGTAGACTAAGAGCCCATTGACATTGCAAAAATATTAAATCAAGCTATTTAAATAGTTCAAAACTTTTTTATATTAAAAAAAGATGTAAGACATATACACACTTGTTTTTTCCTTCTTTCCTTTTTAAAA